>JACEEZ010023377.1:122500-174605 GCA_016584305.1 Chionoecetes opilio
TTACTTGCTTACTACACAAGTATGTAGACACCATCTTCTACAGTATATCTATATATACTTGAAGACAGGTTCTAAGACATTTTTTTTTGTCGACTAAATTCACGTTCGTTTTCAGAACACAACTAATTTTTTCTTTGGCCTACAATAGGTGCTTTTTACTAATTGTGCTAGTTTTATTTTGCGCACACCAAAAAAAAAAAAAAAAAATGTTGTGGTTAAAGTTAGGTAGGTTCTTTAAACCTGTAAGGGTTAGGTTAGGTTAGGTTGGGTTTGGGTTGGGTTGGGTTGGGTTGGGTTTAGGTTAGGTTAGGTAGGTTTAGGTTAGGGGTTGGTTGGGTTCATTAAAACACAAGGTTGGTTAGGTTTTCATTTTTTTTTCCATTTTTTTTTTTTTTTTTTTTTTTTTGTTTGCCGCAAAATAAAACTAGCACCATTACCACCAGCACTTTTGTAGGCCAAGAAAAAGTAGTTGGTGTCTCTTACCAACGAACGTGAACTCTCCTCCATAATTACCCTCCTCTTATAGACGAAGCACTCGGGGGAAGGAATACACGTGAATATACGTAAAAATTACAAATACTTCACTTGAGAGAGCGAGCTACTTACAATGCTGCAACAAGGCCTGTCCATGTCCACCAGTCACAAACTCGCGATTATCGTACACTTGGACCCTGCAGTCACTCGCCTATGAGTCCGACTTCTAGTCTGACCGTCCGTGATATGATACGGCATCAAACCACTACTGCTTTCCAGCCTTCCACCACAAAGAAACTCCGCGCCAGCCCCACCGCCAAAAACACGAAATGCCAGTGCTATTAGCAGTCCACAAATTGTACCAACGAACCAATGCAATAACTACACTCACTCCATCACCACTACTCTAAAAATCATACGAAACACGATTGCATCATAACTAAACACAACAGTTCTTTACTTTTGTGTGTATATCTGTGTAGTTTAAGGATGAACCTGTAACCCTTGAGCGATGCCGATTTTGACGCCGTATCTATCCTGTACTCAACTCCCCCGCCCCCTCCTCCCTACCACTTCCTCCTCCTCTTTCTACCCGCCGTCCCTCCTTTTACACGTTTCTGTTCCTGTATTTATGATTATATACGCTCAGAGGCGATATCTCTCCCTGTCAGCGATCACAACGTATTTACGAAGCAGAGAGAGAGGCATAGTCAGGTATCTATCGATGGAAGGCACAACTGAGTATAGGGAGGCACTGGACAGAGTAGGCTCGGCGCATTCTGATGCCACAAGAAGGGTATAAGGGCATATTTCTAAGTTAGGTCAGTGATGGGTATTAGGGCGTTTTTACAGCATCGGGCAGCCATATCCGCGGGGGGGGGTGGGCCCTGTTTCATGGTGAGGGGCTACGTGCAGTGTACGTGCCTCCCCCGCAGTTACGCCACGGGAGAGAGAGAGAGAGAGAGAGAGAAGAGAGAGAGAGAGAGAGAGAGAGAGAGGAGAGAGAGAGAGAGAGAGAGAGATAGTGCCCCTCAAGTCCTGTAATACTGTGACTTACTACTTAGTTATTATCTTACAAGGCATAGCTTTCGGATAGATTGTCCCGGGGACAGGGGACTTCTTTAGCTTCTGCCACACTTAATGCCCTTCATCAAACCTCCTTACCCAATTCGTAGACCCATTCAACCATGATGTAAGGTTGTTTAAAATAAAAATATTAAAAAAAAAAAAAAAAAAAAAAAAAAAAAATCTTGCTTTATCAGGACAATCTTATTATGTATCATGTTTTTTGTTCATGTTTTTCTACTTACTTCTCACACATGATACACTGTATTACAATAAAATGGTGTCGTACCCCGCATTGAGGAGGCGTGTGAGTGGGCGAAGGTGAGGACCCGTAAATGAATCACGTTCTCTCTGCTCCAAGTCTGCGACCACGTCCCGAGTGTGTCTCCAGTGATCGTTCAGCCGACACATGTGATGTATATCATGAAAATAACGTGTTTATTATGTATGTATGAAATGATTAATATACTTCTGAGGCTAAAGTATTAAAAAATCATATAAGGCTCGCACGTTTGTGTAAATATGTTTGTTTATAATGATGAACTCATTCCACCCGAAGGCATAGACATCATAAATATCTAGAAAAGCATATGAATAAAAAAAAAACCCCACTTGAAAGAGGAGGGACACACAAGTTATAGACAAGAATGTTATGAACGTTATATAAGTTGGTATCTGCCTGTGTTATGGCCCCTTAAGACGCGGCTGTGACCCGTGACGATAAACACACAACGTAGTGATTAATTGATGGAGTTGTACAGTCAGCAAAAGACACATCAAAACACTTCTCACCACGCCACTTCTCCTCACTCCCTATAACCCAGCTGGTATCTTCACTATTGCAATATTATTCTTATATTTCTCATCTAGTATATATCTCATTTTCGATATTTTTTCAACACATAATCGCTCATCACTATTATTACACTTACGTATATTCCTACTCTCCATATATCTTTCCCCCCTTTTATTCTCTCTTTATCACGGCCAAAGACTGTTTTCACTACTTTAATGACCCATAAACTTTATTAACTTTTCAGGGTTTTTTACCGCGCACTTTTTTTAAGCAAAATTTTCTAGAGGCCGGGCGGTGGAAATTTTCAAGGACCCCCTTTTTTTTACTTTTAAAAAGCGCGTAAGGGGTTTTAAAAAAAGCAGTCCCCTAATCTTTCCACTCCCCTTTACTTCCCCTCATCTCTCTCCCCTCTCTCTCTCTCCTCTTTTCTCTCCTCTCCTCTCTCCTCTCTCTTCTCTCTCTCTCTCTCTCTCTCTCTCTCTACCTCAGGTTTTTGAGTCAAATTTGTTATTTTTTTGTCTTTCCATATTACTTTTTCATTATTTGGGGGGAGGGGAGGAGAGGGGGAGAGAGAAAAGAGAGAGAGAGAGGGGAGGGGGAGAGAAAAGAGAGAGAGAGAGAGAGAGAGAGAAAGAGAAATGGGTGGGCCCCTTTACAAAATCTGTAAGGTGAACCCAAAGGGCAAAAACAAACACACACACACACACGCAAACACACACACACACCAACGATTAAATTATGTACCCAAAAAAAAATTAAAAAAAAAGGGGAAAGGAAAAAAAACCCCCTTTCCCTTCAGGGAGGGTGGGGGTGGGGGTGATTAGGTGGTGGTGGTGGTTTATGAGTGGTGGTGTTTTTAGGTGGTGGTGGGGGTGTGAGGTGGGGTAGTGAGGTGTGTGGGGGATGAGGTGGTGGTGGGGATGAGGTGGTTTGGGGATGGGTGGTGGTGGTAGTGGGGGGTGGTGGTGGTGGTTACAAGGTAAGTGGGGGTAGTGAGGGGGGGTGGTGGTGCTGGTGGGTAGGGGTGGTGCTGGGGGGTAGTGAGGTGGTTTGGGGGTGGTAGTGAGGTGGGTGGTGGGGTGAGGTTGTGGTGTTGAGGGCGTGGGGGTTGTTAGGTGGGGGGTGGTTTTTGGGGGGTTTGGGGGGTGGTGGTTGTGAGGTCCCTGGTGGGTTTTTGAGGTCGTGGGGTTGTGAAAGGGCGTGGTGGTTGTGAGGTGGGGGGGTGATGAGGTGGGGGTGTTTAGGGGGTTGGGGGTAGTGAGGTTTGGGGGTGGTGGTAGTGAGGTGGTGGTGGTGATGATAATGAGGGGGGGTGGTAGTGAGGTGGTGGTGGTTTTGGGGAGGGAGGTGGTGGTGATGATGAGGTGGTTTGGGAGTGAGGTTTGGGGGTATGGGTGGTGGTGATGATGGGGGTGGTGGTAGGGAGGTTTTGGGAGGAGGGGGGGTGGTGGTGGTAGTGAGGGGGGTGGTGGGGATGTGATGAGGGGGTGGTAGTGAGGGGTGGTGTGAGGGGGAGGTGGTGGTTGTGAGGGGGTGGTAGTGGGGGTGGTGGTGGTGATGATGAGGAGTGGTGGTGGTAGTGAGGGGGTGGGGTGGTTTGAAGGGGGTGGGGTGATGATGAAGGGGGGTGGGATGAAGGGGTGGGGGTGGTGGTAGTGAGGTGGTGGTGGTGGGTTTTGAGGTGGGGGGTGGTGGTAGTGAGGTTTGGGGGTGGTGGGAGTGAGGTGGGGGTGGTGGGTTTTGAGGGGGGTGGGGTGGTTTGAGAGGTGGTGGTAGGAAGAGGGGGGGTGGGGTGGTTGGGGGGTTGGGGGAGGGGTGGTGGGTAGTGAGGTGGTGGTGGTAGTGAGGTGGTGGTGGTAGTGAGGGGGGGGTGGTGGTAGTGAGGTGGTGGTGGTAGTGAGGTGGGGGTGGTAATGAGGTGGTGTGGGGAGGAGGTGGTGGTGGTAGTGAGATGGGGGGTGGGGGTAGTGAGTTGGGGGGTGGTTTGGGAGTGAGGTGGGGGGGTGGGGGGTAGTGAGGTGGGGGGTGGTGGTTGTGGGAGGTGGTTGGGAAATGGGGGGGTGGGGGGGTTGGAGGTGGTGGTGGTGGTTTGTGAAGTTTGGGGGTGGTGGTGGGGGTATTTAGGGGGTGGTGGTGGTTTTTAGGGGGGCGGGGGTGGTAGTGAGGGGGCGGTGGTGGTAGTGAGGGGGTGGTGGTGGTAGTGAAAGGGGGTGGTGGGGTAGTGAGTTTGGGATGGTTTGGGATGAGGTGGGGGTGGTAGGGGAGGTGGTGGTTGGGAGTGAGGTGGTGGTGGTATGGGGGTGGTGGTGGTAGTGAGATGGTGGTGGTGTGGGGGTGCTGGGGGTGGTATTGAGGGGGTTTGGGGGTATTTGAGGTGGTGGTGGTAGTTTTGAAGGGGGTGGTGGTGGTTACGAAAATTTTGGTGGGATTTTGACAGGTTTGGTTTGTGGTGGTAGTAAAAGAGGAGGGGGTTGTGGGGTTTTTTTGGGGGGTTTGGGAAAGGGTTTTTTGGTTAACGTGGTGGTGGTGGAGGGGCGTCAGCTGGGAAACAATAAAATTTCTGATTTCCCAAAGGGGTGGATTTGGGGGATAGGCAGAGGGGGGGTTCCAGGCCATGGAGGGATGGGATGGGTGGGAAAGCCCCGAGCCCGGCGGGTTTAAGCAGGGAAAAAATGGGCAATCAGCCATCTTGTTGTGGGGGTTTGGGGGGCCCCCAACTCTACTGCCAAATAGAGATTTAAAACATCCCATGGAAATGTTTAGGATTCCTTTGGGGTAACGTCCCCCCCCCAAATTTTAAGGTGCACACGCATATGGGTTTTCTTTCCCCTTTTTATTTTTTGAGAGAATTTCTGATCTTATAACATGGTGATTTTTAATATAGTAGGTTCCCCTCAGGTTTTTGGGTATAAGTTTTTGGGTTTGTTGGGGTGGCACCTGTAGGTAGTATGGGACTACACCATAAAACCCCCATAAACCTTCATGGTGGCTTTGTTTTTTAACCCGCTGAGTCCAGGGGCCCCCCCCATATATACGGACTAGGGGCTTGTCAAGCCCAGTGCCAGGGCCTATATATAAAAAACCTTTGGGTCTTGTCACGCCCCCGTGCCAGGGCCTATATATCCCGGGCTCGCCGAAAAAAAAAAAGGAAAAAGCGAAACTACTGCACCCATGGCTTTTAAAATTTTACCAAAAGGGGCCTTACCCCTTCTGGCTTCCTGCCCCTACAAACACAACCCCCTACCCCCAACCATTCTCCGACAATGGGTCGCCGCGTAATCCTAGTCAGGGCATTCCATAGGAAAATGAAAATGCGCCCGGAAAACCATGAGGTGGTATAAGAAAATGTTTTTTCCACCTCCTAGACCTGGCACTCTACAATGGGGAGTTTTCAAAGCTAAGCCGCCAGATGTCTCTCGCGCATCTCATATCCTCTGCCCTTTGAGCCTGAATGATCTATCATTTACCTTAAATTCCCGGTACTTGTTCGGGACATATCAGAATTACCCTTCAATACAACAACTGAAACAGTTCTTAATAAAAAATGTAGTTTATCATTTTATTTGTCTGCAGTGAATGAAAATATTGGTAAAAGAATTGAATATTTGAAAACTCAATCTTTAAAAATCGTCTTTTCATGAAAATACGCAAGTTCAAGCAGAATGAGGCTTCAGGAAATATTTACCTGTAGGTAAGCATTCACTGAGTACCTGTTTTAGGTGTATATGTCTCTCTAACGACGAAAATATAACCAAAACACAGTGTGGCGTTCAGCATCTCCACAGAAACCATCCCGCCGGCAGGATCTGCTATAGCTCACTTTCCTGTTGTCATCACACACTCAGCACCGCCGCTCCCTTATACCTCATGGCTCACATCCCTGATACTCCTAACCTCTCAACCCCAGAGGCTGTCATCCTAACTATACTATCATCACCCGCTGATCTCTTCACACTGTCTGTCCTCTACTGGAATATACGCGGCATCCGCTCCCACATACCGGAGACTCGTCTCCTTATTTCGTGTTCTGAGCTTCAAGTTATGCTGCCTCCGAAAACACTTTCTTATTTACCCCATATCCTGATTTCGAATTACGATTTTGTTTCCTCTTATTGCCTTGTTTGTCCTCCAGAAAACAACCCATATGTTTCTCTAAACGTAAATTCTCACTCTACCGAACTCATTGTCTTTAAATTAAGACTCCCTGTTTCGCACTTACTGATTTAGTTTCTTCCTTGAACAGATAAACCTGTTGACATAGGATAAACCAGAGGACTATAGGGCATTCAGAGGGAATTAAGGGTTTGATTGATTGATTCAGAGAGAAGGGATTGAGGTGGAGGCGGAGCTATTTAGTAAACAAACATTTCTACTGTCTTGCATACAGGACTGTCATTGAGTTGCCAAGCACTTTAAATTATTTCTTGGTTAAATGTTCGTCGTGAGAGAGACATATACACATAAAACAGGTACTCAGTGAATGCTTACCTACAAGTAGATATTTCCTGAAGCCTCATTCTGCTTGAACTTGCGTGTTTTCATGAAAAGACGATTTTTAAAGATTGAGTTTTCAAATATTCAATTCTTTAAGCCAATATTTTCATCCACTGCAGACAAATAAAAGGATAAACTACATTTTTTATTAAGAACTGTTTCAGTTGTTGTATTGAAGGGTAATTCTGATATGTCCCGAAAAAGTACAGGGAATTTACGATAAATGATAGATCATTCAGGCTCAAAGGGCAGAGGATATGAGAGCGCGAGAAACAGGCTTGAGCGTGAGCTTATTAGAAAACTCCCCATTCCCATGCTCTATACCAACATGTGACAGGGAAGAAAGAGGTGCTGAACAGGTACACCCTCGAGGTCATCAGAGAGTTGCTACTTGAACACTCGGACCGGAGACGCCCAGAGAGACACCAAAGAAATGAGGAGATGCCCACACGTTTAGCTCAAGGGCACTTCATATCCCCTGTCGAGTCAACCGAAACTAGGGTAAATCGGCAAAGACTGTGCAAAGTGTGTATGGCTACCACAAGACGAGCTGAAACCAAGAAAAAAGACACGAGATACGAGTGCAAGGATTGTGATGTGGGACTGTGCATTCACCCTTGCTTCAAGGAGTACCACACACTCCTACACTACTGAAAAAGACAGTAAAATAATGTACAGTTATATTCATAAGTACTAAAAATAAGTGACATGTAAATATCGTACAAATAATAGTAAATATTGTGACATGAAATCAAATACACTACTGAAAAATGACAGTAAAATCATGTGCAGTAATAATTATAAGTGTGTGAAATAATAAAAATAAGTGACATGTAAATATAGTTATAAATAATAGCAAATAATGTGACCTCAAAAAAAAAAAAAAATGTGTGATTGGCGTACTTTCTGGGTCCGTATCTCGTTTTATGAGTGTGCGTACATCATCAAAACTATTGTGAGTGGCTAAAAGTAGTCCATACTCAATGGTGATATACTCTAAGTACTCGCAGTGTCCGTGCAAAGACAAAAAGAACCGTATAAAATAAATAAACATTCGACGAGACTTAAAACTCTACGGTGTCTACACTGAACATTTCAACTTCACTCGCGACCATCGAAGACCGATTTCTCAGTGAAAATGTACAAGGTGAGTTCCTTTTTTTACCATTTTTCTTCTTTTTTCACACATATTCATATATTAGGCCAATAAAACAAAAATCGAAAACCGGCCGGCACTGGCAGATGTAAGTACACTGAGCAAAATTAGCCGGCACTCTGCGGGTTAAAGGTGGTGTGGTGAGGTCAAAGATGTGAATTGAGTCGGGTAATTCCTAGGGAGTGGCGGATCTGTTTAAGGGTTGGGCTATGCTTACTCAGGTCAGATCCTCTTTACACGTCCACTCATACTCTCAGTCTTCATTTAGTATTGACCTCGTGAGGACCAAATAAAGGCAGGAGTGTTGCACCTTGTGTTTTCTGCTATGGTGAATAGTTATGTTGCATTTGGGTGCAATGAAAAAGCGAACAAAAAATCTGACCCATCAATCACATTTCACCAGTAAGTTATGCATTTGTTGATTTCTAAAATTATGTTTCAAACAAACGTGCATGCATTTGTTAAACAAAGACAATGACCTTGTTAGAAAAGTGTGATAACTACTGCACTGGGTTGGTAATTGTGTTACTGATAGTAGTAATAGTGGTGGGGGTGATATCACTGATATGGTGGTAGCTGTAGTAATACGTAGTATGAAAGTGTTAGCGATTGTGTTCGTAGGGTTTATATCAATAGTAATATTATAGTAATTTGGGGCCACTACTATTTTATATTTGCATCAACGACTAAGACAGTGGGATTAGCAATGATATCAGCAAGTTTGCTGATGATACTAAGATAGGTAGAATTATTGGGTCACAGTCTGATGTAGCCGGTTTGCAGAGAGACTTATATAAGTTAAGCGAGTGGGTAGTCAGGTGGCAGATGGAATTTAATATTAACAAGTGTAGCGTAATTAATATTGGTAGAAAATTGTATGAAAAATCATGTCAGATAATGACCCGGCCAGTAATCATCTAATTTTACTGATCATGGCTGTAGCTGAGACATATCTGCAGGTGAGATATAAATACGCAGCAAGACGTACAGTTCACCGCCAGACATAATTTTATATTCAATAAAGGGACCCAATATGCAATAATATGCAATAATATGTGTGAGGGCTGGGAAGTAGAAGAATGAGGAATAGGGAGGAACGAAGGATAAATGGGGAGAAGGAAAAGGGGACTGAGGATGGTAGTGGGAGAAGGGACGCAAAGGGGTTTCGCTGAGGGAACAGATCATTATCAGCGCCAGGAGGGGAGAAAAGGTTAGGCCTTAAACAGGAGAGACCTATAGAACAAGGGACTCACTGTTGAGAGTCAGTGGTGGGCTCCTCGCCCAAAGGCTGAAGGAGGAACGAGGACGGTACCTCGCGCGGCTTCGGCGGGCGTTCATACTGTGTCGCGAACGTGATAGTATATTACTGCAGGAATAACTGCAGCGAGTAACCTCACGTCGAGTCGTGAGTAACGGGCGAGTAACCGCGACGCGTAGAGACATCCTGCGTGCCAAGTCTGGCCCGCGTGCCTGAGGTTGCCGACGCAAGGTTGGCAAGGAAAACTCTACGGGATACGACTACCCTGTTTCCGGCCTGCGTCCTGGCGTGCCTCGCCCGAGGCCCCCCCAGGATCCCCGGAGCAGGGCAGGACTCGCCCCACCTCTCTTCAGGGCCCTTGGGGAGCCACTGGGCGCTGGGGCCAGCACTAGGGGGCGGGCGTGGGCCGGAGGTGGAAACTCTACGCGACTACGACGCCCTACTAGATACCTCCTTCAGGAGGCTTCCCCTGGGTTCCCCCTCGGAACCCCGGGGCATTACGAGGCACCTACAACAGGATCTCAGGACCTCTGGGGTACCACATACAGGTCTTCCTGAAGGCGACGCAGCAGATGGTGATGTATTCACGTGATTGACAAGTGCATGATAGGGCAGGCGATTAAGGAGGCCCCTGGGGGACCTGTATCAAGCCAGGGACTCTAGGGGGGACAGGGAGGGTCGCCCCGGCATAGCCGGGGCTATTGCTAGCCTGGGGAACCAAGCTCCCCGTATCTCCGACGACGCGAACGGGCACTGCCCGCCTACCTTCTGTAGAACTTGGAGATGCGCCCTACCCGGCCCCCGATAGGTAGGGGTGCCAGGGTTAGTTGTCATGCCACGCCAGCGACCGATTGGATAGAACCTTAGCGGGTTTGGGGGGGCGCTAAAACAGGAGCTACATTAACACCCCCCCGTTGAGCCCGCGTACGCAATTTCCCTTCCCCCTTCGGGAGTAGGGCGGCGTGGGGCTTAACAATATGATATGTCACTTGGATAGGAATATTATTCATATTACTTAACACACACTCCTCTCTCTCTCTCTCTCTTCTCTCTCTCTCTCTCTCTCCTCTCCTCTCTCTTCTCTCTCTCTCTCTCTCTCTCTCTCTCAAATGAATGGTGAGTTTGTACAATGTATTAACCTTTTCATCTAAATCAAATTTCATTATTTTCTTTGAATTCATTTTTTTCTCATTCATATTCATCGCTCACTTAGAAAACAAATAAGTAAAATAATGAGTTAGGTGGACATATACACACACACACACACACACGCACACACCTAGTTTGCCCAGCTTGTACACAAGGCATCAGAAAGCACTGGGAAGGTTCGGGGAAGGATTGTTGCGTCCTCGACGCCGCCACCTCCTCCCCGTCGTCGCACCTCCTGTTCGCGCCACCCGACACCACAACATAATCACTCCTATCAGGGCGAGGACTGATACTGACAGACATCGGCACAGCGCCATACGAACCATCGGTCGCGCCTTAAACTCCTTTAACAGTTATGCTTTCCTTTTACTTTGTCACTTTCCTCCTGTAAATAGTTTTTCTTGTTTTTACATTAACACTTATTGCATACTTTGGCTGTGTAAGTGTATCTATATTTAATTAAGAATTAATCACAATTTTCTGATAGTTATTTCCCCCGCACCCCCATGTACATTTTCAGTCCCTGACTGCAGTCACGCGACAGTGACGCACGTACATGTTCTGTCCCTGACTGCAATTATTAAGATATATCAAATTATTATTATTATTACAAACACACACACACACACACACACACACACAAACCACACACCAACAATACATTCAGTGCCATACTGAGAGATTCTTGCTCTATCAGGAAAGTAATCGTATGATGCTATACATGTTATTGGTTCATGTATGATTCTACTTAGCTCTTATACATGATAAAATATAATTAATTACAATGAACCTGTTCCATACCCCGCATCAAGGAGTGGGTGAGTGAGGCGAGGTGAGGACACGTATGAATCACGTTCCTCTGCCTCCATGTCTGCGACACGTCAGGTTGGTGTCTCGGTGACCGTTCAGCCGAATCACGTGATGTATATCATGAAAATAACGTGTTTATACTGCATGTTTACCATGATCAATATATTTCATAGGGTAAAAGGCTAGGAAATCATATCAGGCTCGGGCGGCACGAGGCGCCAGAACAAAAAATTGGAATAGTGATATTAGCAAGACATCCCAATCAACTGGTATCTTCGTAAATGTTAGTTTTATAATATTATCAAATAAAAAACAGTAAAACACACTAAAGAAATGCCATTACGAGACTGAAGAAATATGCATGAACTTAATATTTACTTCAACTCTTCGCCATTTACAACCCTTGAGCGATGCCGAATTTTGACGCGTATCCATCCTGTACACACACTCCCCCGCCCCCCTCCCTCCTTACCACCTTCCTCTTCTTTCTACACTACTGTCCCTCCTTTTACACGTTCTGTTCCTGTATTTATGATGAATATACGCGTCAGTGGCGATATCTCTCCTCTTCAGAGATCAACAACGGATTTAAGAAGCGAGAGAGAGAGAGAGAGAGAGAGAGAGAGAGAGAGAGGCATAGTCAGGTATTTATGATGAATATACGCGTCAATATCTCTCCCTGTCAGAGATCAACAACGGATTTAAGAAGCAGAGAGAGAGAGAGAGAGAGAGAGAGGCATAGTCAGGTATCTATCGATGGAAGGCACAACTGAGTATGAGGGAGGCACTGGACAAGAGGAGCTCAGGCGCATTCTGATGCCACAAAGAAGGGTATAAAGGCATATTCTAAGATTAGGTCAGGGATGGGTATTAGAGCATTATACAGCATAGGGCAGCCATAGCCAGGGGGGGGGGGGGCACCTGGTTTTCATGGGAGGGGCACGTGCAGTGACGTGCCTCCCCCGCAGTTACGCCAAGAGAGAGAGAGAGAGAGAGACGGATAGTGTCCCTCAGCCTGTAATACTGTGTACTTACTTACTACTTAGTTATTATCTTACAAGGCATAGCTTTCGGATAGATGTCCCCGGGACAGGGGTGTAGGTGCAGGTTTTTGCTATGCACCGATGGTCATGCACTTTGGTCATGCAGTGGTTGGAATAATCAGTCTGTTACCTTTCTTGGGTTTATTAAGGGATAACAACAGTACTTTCATTCACTTGTAGTATTCAGGGACTCTCACTTTCTCTTTCGTGATCACGCACTTGTAGATTGTTCAATGTCTCTCAGTGTCTCGTGTTCACTCGCGTCTCACGGATGTTACACTGGTGAGGTGGCCTCACCCACACTCAGTCACGTGTGTGTCTTTCGGGGACCAAAGGTACTCTCCCCCAGAAAGTGAATTTCCTACTTTCCTGAACCTATGAGTGTGACGTCACGTCACGTCACGTCGTGGTTCTACCAATAGGAGACAAAACATACACTGTTCTTCCTTTTTCCTCGGCCAATCATGAAAGCCAAGGAACTGCTGAAACTACATTTTTGTAATATAAACCCTAATTTTTTTTTTGACTTGAAGGAAAAGTAATGGCTTTTCTAGCCAGTGATGCGCTAACTTCTCTCTCTCTCTTTCTTGCTAATCCATCATTCTAGCTAACTTATTCATATCCTTATTCAGACTAAAAGACCTATTACAGGGGACTTCTTTAGCTTCTGCCACTTAATGCCTTCATCAACCTCCTTACCAATTTGTAGCCCCATGTCAACCATGATGTAAGTTGTTTAAATATAAAAAAGAAAAAGAAAAAGAAAAAAAAAGAGATTCTTGCTTTATCAGGAAAGTAATCTTATTATGTATACATGTTTTTGGTTCATGTATATTTCTACTTACTTCTCACACATGATACAATGAATTACAATGAAAATGTGTCGTACCCCGCATTGAGGAGCGTGTGAGTGAGGCGAGGTGAGGACACGTATGAATCACGTTCCTCTCTGCCTCCAAGTCTGCGACACGTCCAGTTGGTGTCTCAGTGATCGTTCAGCCGACACACGTGATGTATATCATGAAAATAACGTGTTTATGATGTATGTATGAAATGATTAATATACTTCTGAGGCTAAAGTATTAAAAAATCATATGAGGCTCGCACGTTTGTTGTAAATATGTTTGTTTATAATGATGATCTCATTCCACCCGAAGGCATAGACATCATAAATATCTAGAAAAGCATATGAATAAAAAAATACCCCACTTGAAAGAGGAGGGACACACAAGTTATAGACAAGAATGTTATGAACGTTATATAAGTTGGTATCTGCCTGTGTTATGGCGCCCTTAAGACGCGGCTGTGACCCGTTGTCGTGTGAGCAAGTGTCTGTTTATGAGGGAATGTCTGTTTACTAACAAAAGCAAAGAAAACGGGAGTTAAGGGGAGTAATTACTAATTTTGACTTGATCAACAAAGGCATGTCCAGGCGTACTACGACAACAAACCCGTCTTTATTTATCATTAAAGGGGGAGGGGGGGGTACGAAGTGGAGCACTCGCCGACGTCGGCGAGAATTCCTATCGGCGACAGTTATAGGTATGGTTTTGAGCATATATGATATATGAGGCATTCAATTTCGTACAGAAATGTCCTCTGAGCAGGAGATGGGGGTATATACGGGTGGTTAAGACATTTCTGTACGAAATTGAATGCCTCATATATCATATATGCTCAAAACCATACCTATAACTGTCGCCGATAGGAATTCTCGCCGACGTCGGCGAGTGCTCCACTTCGTACCCCCCCCTCCCCCTTTAATGATAAATAAAGACGGGTTTGTTGTCGTAGTACGCCTGGACATGCCTTTGTTGATCAAGTCAAAATTAGCAATTACTCCCCTTAACTCCCGTTTTCTTTGCTTTTGTTAGTAAACAGACATTCCCTCATAAACAGACACTTGCCCACACGACACCGTTACGATAAACACACAACGTAGTGATTAATTGATGGAGTTGTACAGTCAGCAAAAGACACATCAAAACACTTCTCACCACCACCGCCACCGCCACTTCTCTCTCACTCCCTATAACCCAGCTGGTATCTTCACTACTGCAATATTACTCTTATATTTTTTATCTAGTATATATCTCCTTTTCGATATTTTTTTCATCACATAATCACTCGTCACTATTATTACACTTATATTCCTACTCTCCATATATCTTTCCCCTTTCATTGCTCTCTTCATCACGCACGACTGTCTTTCACTACTTCAATAACTTATAATCTTTATCTAACTTCTCATTTCTATTACTCCGTCGCACTTTTTTAAAGCAAATATTTTTCTATAAGCGTCGGTGAATTTACAAGTAGTTTTTGTGCCTTAAAGTAATCGTCCAGACCCATTTTTTCTTTGCATAATTATGTTGAAAGTTCCTTCAAAACACCGAATCCACCAAAAATAATTGATTTCCAGGCCCATAGACCACTGTAAATCTGGACTGCACACGGAATATCGGCCTGGTGCACAATGGCCCTTAAGTCGGAGGGCCGCTCGGATTCATATATATATATATATATACGGATCATATAGACTGGTTTATCAGTATATATGATATACTGTAATATTCGTAAATGTTTGTTCTGCCGCACGGCGGCGCCACCGTCGGCGGATAACAGAAGTTGCATTGGAGGGACCGCGAGTGAGGTATCTTTGTGTTGAATGTCTATGCCTATACCTTGAAAGTTCTTAATTGATCTTGAAAGAAATCTGGAGCTCATCTTGAAAGAAATTATCATCAGAGCTTTGGCAGATTGCCTGTAATATCAAGCTCAAGATCACATCCCAAACGTTGCTTCTGTAAACAAGAATTATCTACTGTTGTGTATCCCTGAATATCTGCTCTATCCTAATGGCGTGAGTATAATGCATGGTTCACCAATACTACTGCTGCCTCGGGGAATCCATTGATGGCGTTGATAATGGTGGCAAGAGGGAAATAAGGGAGATAATGGAGGAAGAAATAGGACGGGTGGAGGCGGCCGCTTGTTTGGGGAGGAATAATGGTGCAATATTTACCACACAGAAATATTGCATTATATTGCCCGTGTGTGTGACTTGGGTTATTACAAGTGTTCCGGGGCTAGGTAGTGATGCTATAATTCGTAATATTTGGCGGCTGGCGACATTATTGCAGCTGGCGACTAAAGTGTTATCTACGGTAAAGGTAAGGCGGCGCCAAAATCCAAGGGGGAGATGCTCGAAAGAGTTACGGGCCCGTAAGTATTACCCTAGGGGACTTTTACCTTATAGCGCCTCTACGGGTGATGCTCAAACTGTTTTCTCACTTGCTATGGGACCGCGAGGCTAAGGGTGCTCGGCACCACCCTTAACTCCCTAAGGAAGTGAAATTTGAAGCTACAAGACATCAACAAACAATAAATTACAAGTTGAATCACTATATTTTATGTTTATTGTGTATTATAGAGCCATTTCATGCTTGCCTGTTTGAAATGTGATGTGTTTATTGCATCATTGACTCCATATATATCATATTTAACATACAATACCTATACTTGTAATAAATTCATATTAGGGCAAACCTAATGTATGAAATATATATATCGGTCGACTTCTTGAATCAAAACGTATAGGTCATCATACAAGTTTGGCCGCTATAATGCGGGCGGTGGTGGTGGTATCAAATGTCTGACGTACGCACGTCTGATGTACACACGCACGTATACACACAAGCAAGGATATTATAAAGTTATACTATCCTTGTACACAAGTGTCACGTGTGTGAGAGTGAGTGTAGTCCCCCAGTGTGTCTTGTCTGACCTAAAGAGCGAACGCGCAGTTCTCGTCCACTATAACAGAGCGCCGCGGCCACGAATACGGCAGGCAGGTACGGAGCGGGCCAGCAGTGGCCTATAGATGCTAATTTCGGGCACGCAGGACTCGAACCTATGATCAGCGCATCAAGGTATACCCTGGGTACGTCTCTGTAGTATTCAGCGGGAGAATATTATGCTGAAAGGCTAATATGGCGGCAATTATTATCGTAACATTCTGGCGGTTTTGTGCTAAAATTGGCCCTATTTCGGAAATCGTCCAATCTTAGCTCAACACCGGCAAACATAGTTTTTAGGTTTAGGCATAGACCACTGTATACCTGGACTGCACACGCGACAATGTTTTGAATTGCGGGGCTGCATAGGGGACTGCGGGGCGCCCGACAAAGAGATATAGTGGTCTATGGACTATCATATAGACTGGTTTATCAGTATATATGATATAATGTTATATCTTCGTAAATGTTTGTTCTATAATATTATCAAATAAAAAACAGTAAAACACGCTATAGAAATGCCATTACGAGACTGAAGAAATATGCATGAACTTAATATTCACTTCAACTCTTCGCCATTTAAAACTTTGCGAGTCAACTTATATCATGAATGGTATCAATAGAAGCGCAATTTTATTAGCTTTCCGTTGCTATATTTCGTTATCTGATAAATTAATTAGAACCATGCATAAATTAGCGTTAACTAAATGAATAAAATCATCAATCGGGTAATTTTCCCGATTGATGATGTTATTTATTTACTTATATAGTTCATTTTCTGATAAATGAATTAGTACCGTGTATAAATTAGCGTTGACTAAATAAATAACATCATCTATCGGGAAAATTACCCGATTGATGATTTTATTTATTTAGTTAACGCTAATTTATGCATCAATCAATCATTGGGGGCATACGCCGGGGGGCGCGTCGCCTCGCCCACCCTACGACGCCACTCCCGGGGGTCACCACGCGCGAGTTCCCATGCAGGCTCCTTTCCCATACCAAGCAGCTCTCGACAAGAAACATCAACTTGCCCCAGCCACGAGCCTTGTGGGCGCCCCCTTGGCCTCCTCCACGCCGGATTGTCTCTTACAGATACAACCCGATGGGAAGGATCGGTTTCAGGGTAGCGTGCCACATGCCCATATAGCCGAAGTTGGCGCTGACGGACTATGCAGGTAATAGGCCTCGATTCAGTCTCACGGTGCAATCGCTGATTTGACACGTAATCATCCCAGCGATACCCCATGATTCTGCGAAGACACTTATTACCAAAGGCATTGATTCGTCTCTTCAAGTCACTATTTAGTGTCCATGTCTCACAACCATAGAGTAAGACAGGGATCACAAGCGACTTGAAGATCCGGATCTTTGTCCTCCTGCACAGGTACCGACAACGCCAAATACTCCCGCTGAGCGAGTCCATAACACCGTGGGCTATGCCAATCCGCCGTAAGGCTTCTTGACGTGACCCGCCGTCATTATGGACTGCGCTACCAAGGTATGTAAAACTTTACAAGATCTCAATTTCCTCGCCACACGCATGAAATTTATGCATGGTTCTAATTAATTTATCAGATAACGAAATATAGCAATGGAAAGCTAATAAAATTGCGCTTCTATTGATACCCTTCATGATAAAAGTTGACTCGCAAAGTTTTAAATGGCGAAGAGTTGAAGTTCATGCATATTTCTTCAGTCTCGTAATGGCATTTCTATAGCGTGTTTTTCTGTTTTTTATTTGATAATATTATAGAACAAACATTTACGAAGATATAGCATTATATCATATATACTGATAAGCCAGTCTATATGATCCGTATATATATATATATATATATATATATATATGAATCCGTGCGGCCCTCCGACTTCAGCCCCTTGTGCGACAGGCCGATATTCCGTGCGCAGTCCAGGTATACAGTGGTCTACGGTTTAGGTTAAAGTAATCGTCCAGACCCATTTTTTTTGCCTAATTATGTTGAATGTACATTCAAAACACCTAATCCACCAAAAATAATTGATTTCCAGGCCTTATTTCCGTAAAAACACGACTTTTGTAAAAAGCGCGCGAAAAAAAAAATCTTCCCTCCAACAGGGCTACGACTGTTATTGATGACGTCAGAAGAGTGACGCCCGCAGAGGCTCCAATGTAAACATCTGTCTGACACCTGTCGGCAAATGTTATGATGAGCGATTGTACTTCGGTGTCGGACAGTGAATCTGTCTCTGTGACAGATCTAGAGTACGATGCTCAATCTGAGACCGAAAAAAATGACGCTGGTCGCATATGTGAGGAAAACGAACCTCAGATTGTCATGGGATCCTATATGTTTGAGCCCGAGTACGAGGTGGATGAACAGGTGTTAGCAGAGCCTGAGGTTCAGCAGGAGGACCTGGCACTTCTTCAAAACATGGATTGGTAAAGAAGGTTAAACCATGTGTGTGTGGGAATCACAATGAAGGTACTTTCGAGAAAATCCTATGGTTAGTTTTGGAGCTACAGTCAAACGTCATTACTCGGAAACCACATACTATAGTCTATTCACTTAAGCTGGATTCCTGGGAGCGGCTCGATGCCTAGGCGAGTATGTAACGACGTCGCTGATTGGCTGATAGCCTCGGGCAGGGTGGCGATGGTGGTGGTACTTGCCTCGCCGCAACCCAAAACCCTTGCCTTGCCTCAGAAAAATATTCATATTTTTTGGCTTTACTCATCTCTTACACAAGATAGGCCTATTTTGTTTGCATCAGTAAATCAGGCAGTGATTGTTCAACAACAACACGCCATTCATAACTCAATACGGTAAAAAATAAAGTCATGACTGACTATCACAAGAGTAGGCGGACTTTTAGGTTTTCAGTGCATTGAAATGTTGTACTCCTACCCGATATAACCAAGCTACCAGATAATAGTTATGAAAGCTGAGCCTACCATCGTGTTCATAATACATTGCTGCATATCATGAGCATAAAAAAAATACAGTAAGACGACACTAATATTAAGATCATTAAAGGAAAGTAAAAGAGTGTATAAACATTATTTCTTGCTTATTTTGCTTCAACTCGCTCTAACTCCATAAGTTTTGGTCACATTCAATTTTCAAGAACTGTTTCAAAATCCTTATACTTTTCCGCTTCCTGTGGTATGTAGCACGTACCAATAAGGAAAAGAGTAGGTGGTCAAAATGGCTAAGAAAGTTAAAACTACTACTGCAAACTGGCAGAGTGACGGGTGAGCATTGCTCCCTATATAGGAGAGACTGTTTTCGGGAGAGCTATCAGAGGCTCCACCCGTCACGGCACCAGTTTGAAACAGTTTAACTTTCTTAGCCATTTCAAAAAGTAGCCAAAACACAAAATTACTTGCTTAATAACAAGTATTATTTTAATATATCTTAATAACAGACACTATCCTCTCTATGTATATACACTTAAAGAAAAAAGAAGTCACTAGCTGAAATCTGAACTCAAAGAGATTTTTTTCTGTCGACTAAATGCTACCGTAGATAACAGTAAAGTCGCCACCTGCAGTGATGTCACCAGGCGCCATATATTACGAATTATAGCATCATTACTGATTTTTATGTGCCACTGAAGATGATACACAGTAGTTTATATCATGACTGTATAATCTACCCTGTTTCAGCGTTGTTTTATGGTTTGTATCTGCAAGTAAAGACGGTTTCAAATTTCGCTACGCATTTTTTTTTCGGGCGACGACGACAGCGGTACGACACTCAGTAAATAAACACTAGATGGCGACTCTACTGCTGGTAGCCACTTTGTAGATATTTTTGTCATTTGTTCATTTATAGCCATAATATGACACAGATGAAGACACAAAATGACACAGACTCTTCAGATAGCCCCTTCTAACTTTCCTGAAATCATGGATGTAGAAATGTAAGTATTAACGCCACCGCACGTCTGTAAACAGAAAAAAAAATTGTCCTGGCGACTTAACTGTTATCTACGGTAGTAATTTAGATGTCCCTCGGATAAATTTCCCCCTTAGAATCCTGAAATTTCCCCCCAGGGGGAAGTTTCCCCCAGGTTGAGAAATACTGTGTCAGATAGTCTGGCAACCCTTAGTTGACCACCATTCATTACAAATTCTGGTGGTCACTGGCATCTGTAACATTAATGGCCAGAAAATCGGAAAAATAATATATTGTTGTCTTCGAAAATAGTGCTTGGGATAAAAGGTGGATGTAGATAATGTATATACATGTGTTGAAGGAACTACCACGTGTACGTAAGACTACCGGCCTCTTGTAGTTTCCTTATATTCTTGACTCAAGTGGTTGTGGGCACCGGGCGGTAGGTCACGCCCCTCCCCGTTAACCCGGGCCTCATCACCGCCGCTCCACACACTTTGAAGTAGTGCCAAGTTATTCCTTTTGATATCAACTTACTAAATAATACCCCACATCTCATCTAACCCAACCCTTATAGCCGACAATCACATATTTAATATACTAGGGAGGAGAGGATGGGGCGGTATAGAAAGATATTGTTACGAACGCGCCACAACTCGAGCTCAGGTTGAGATTGAGAGAGGTGAGTGGGTTGTTGTGGCCAGAAGAGGAGGAAGAGGAGGAGACCGCGTGGAACAAAACGGAGGCGAGGCATACCACTGGGAAAGGATCTCCGGGAGGAAACCACCCGAAGGATACGACGCGTCCACCAGGAAACAGGGTTACGGTAGGGCTAGTGGTGGTTCACAGGCAAGAAGGGTGGAGGAATAGTCCCCTGAGCTTGGGTGAAATAGGTAGCAGTGGCCGTGGGTTTGGCGAATGGCGGGCGCGCGTGGGGTGGATGCCGTAAGGGTATAACCAGTGTCTCCTTGTCCCCACCATCCGGTGGCATAGTGTGTTGAGTGTGGTGACTGGTATGTTATAAGGTGCATAACAGTGACTGTAGTTACAGTGGAGGGAACATTTGGGGCTGCGACGGTCGGCAAGTGATCGGGCCTATGAGGAGGGGCTGTTGTGTCTCACGGTGGGCGTGAGGTTGTTTCTGTAGTGTTTACCTATTACAATTATAGTCTGGAAAGGATACGAGTGTGTTATTCCGCATGTGCCTGTCTATGTGTGTGCCGTGGTGGTGATGTGCCCGTGTGAGGAGCCCGTGCTCAAGGCCTTAGGGGATCCATTGCGTCTGGTCCCGATTAGACACATAACCGGACTGAGCCAATCATTCCCACGCGTCTGAAGCCAGCCCAGCAAGAGAGGCAAGTCCGTTGGGCGGCTGTGGGAGGGCGGGTTCGCAACATTGGTGTCAGAAGTGGGATGTTGTTGTGTGCTCTGGTCGGCGCCGTAGAGTGAGGGCCAAAGAGGTACGGGCACGGGTCTAGAAGTACGGCAGGCGCGTTAAGGGATACGGCACACCATGCAGGACGGAAGTGGTGAACAGCCAACTCTGGCTGACATCTTGCGGGTATTACGAATGCAGGCGTGTGCCATGACCAGACAAACAGAAGCTGTTGACAGTTTTAACACGCAGATGGGTCAAAGGCTCGACGCCCAGGGAAAGCAGATAAATGAAGGTCTGGGACGAGCATTGCGAGAGCGTCAGCGCGTAGAAAAGGACACTAAAGAGTACACTGATAACCAGCTTGAGCGGGTGAAAAGTGAGGTAAAGGAGGAAATGGGGCAGCTGGCCATTGACTTGAAAACCCACATCAGTAAGACACTGGGGCGGGGCGTGGGTGGTTATCAGAGTATGGGTGAAGCTGCTACAGGACTGGTGAAGGAGGAACCGTGTAGTGCCAGCGAATGGGTTAGTTCAGACAGTGGGGGGGAGCAAGTGTTGGGTGCCCAAAGCTACGGCGTGCTCCGTCAAGGGCCGTCTGCCCGTGCGACACCGAGAAGTGCTGCTCCCACGCCTCCTTCAACACCATCCCCGCCAAGTTCTCCATCCCATAAGGCACAAGGATCCCGACGTCGTTGTCGTCGTGGTGAGGGTGCCCGAAAGCGTCCCCAGGAATTTGACGGTACTGTGTCCTGGGAGGCTTACCGGGCACAGTTTGAGCTGTTGGCCAAGGCCTGGGGCTGGAGCCGCTATGAGAGGGCGGTGCAGCTTGTGGGGGCGTTGAAGGGTTCAGCGCTGGAGGTGTTGAACCAGTTGCCGGCCGGGAAGCAGACCTCCTACAGTAGCGTCTTGGCGGTGCTAGAGAGGCGGTACGGACACCAGCACCAGTCAGAGGTGTTTCGGGCCAGGTTCAGGGCCAGACTAAGGAATCCTGGAGAGTCGTTGCCGCATTTGGCGCAGGACTTGGAGCAGCTAGTACGTCGGGCGTACCCGGGGGCAAGCGAGGACATGATCACTCTCCTCCTCCGGGACCAATTTGTGGACGCGGTGAACCATCCCCAAATAAAGATATACATTCAACAGGCACACGTGGAGGACCTACAGCAAGCCCTGGCCCGAGGATTGGAAATGGAGTCCTTTTTGAGGACTAGTCAGGAGATAGAAGGCCCGACACACAGGCCGAGAACCATGTTTAGGGCCAGGAAGGGGCACGTCCAGTCGCCCCCAGCTAGCCCTATATCGTCCCCAGGAGTTTTCCCCGGCAACTGTTTCCGCTGTGGGCAGAAAGGTCACTGGAAGAAGGAATGCCCTCGGCAGAGGCGCCAAAGCGTCTCACCTAGAGGGGGTAACAGCGGCCGGTACCAGTACAAGCCGTGCTGCTGGGATTGTGGGCAGGCTCACCGCACTAGCGAGTGCCCACAAAACGGGTACTCTGCCAGCGGGACGGCCGCGGGAAACTCTGTCTGGCTGGGAGCGGGGGCCCAACCCCAGCCAATCAACCAGAGGCCCCACTCCAAGTAAAGTGCCGCTCTACGGGCGCCAGGACCGTGCAGGTACAGGGACAAGTCAACGGGAGGCCCTGTAGCCTGACGGTAGACACGGGTGCCGAGCGCACGTTCCTACAGACGGGTTTGGTAGACACCTCAGAATTTCCAGCCACCAAACAACAGTTGTGCGGGGTCACCGGCCACTGCACGAAGTTAAGGGGACCGGTACAGGCGAGAATTGAGGTCGGCGAGGCTAAGGAGGAACTACCCGTGTATGTAGCCGACCTGGACGAAAATCTCCTTGGCCTGGATTTCCTCCAGCAGAGCAAGGCGGTGCTGGACCTTGGCTCCATGACCATGCGGGCCAAAGGAGGGGAAGTTACGCTGCAAGGGCGCGGACAGGGTGTGCGGGCGTTGACTGCACAGGTAAAGTCGAGTGGTCGGCAAGAAAGAAACACAGGGATGCCGCTGCATCTGCAGGACCTCTGGCAGAGGAGTGGTAGCTGTTTAACCCCAGGGCAGGCTGCCAAGGTGGGGCAGTTGCTGGAGCAGTATGCGGACGTGTTTTCAAAGGGTGACCACGACTTGGGCAGGACCGGGCTCGCCCAGCACTTCATCCACACGGGCGACAGCAGGCCCATTAAGCAGCCCCCTCGGCGGATAGCGCCAGCGAGGAGGAAGGAGATCGAGACAGCTGTGGAGAAACTACGGGCTCAGGGTGTCATCGAAAAGTCCAGCAGTCCATGGTCGTCCCCCGTGGTATTGGTTCGAAAGAAGGATGGGACGATGCGTTGTTGTGTGGACTACAGGGCGCTCAATGCAGTTACCACCAAGGACTCCTACCCGCTGCCTCGCATAGACGACACGTTGGATGCACTGGTCGGTGCACGGTGGTTCTGTACCCTGGACCTTAAGTCAGGGTACCACCAGGTCCTCATGGCAGAGGAGGACAAGCCAAAGACTGCCTTCTCATCCGGCCAAGGATTGTGGCAGTTTAGGGTCATGAGCTTTGGTTTGGTCAACGCTCCCGCCACTTTCGAGAGGCTGATGGAGCAGGTATTGGATGGCCTCGTGGGGAAATCGGCTCTGGTCTACCTGGACGATGTGGTGGTGTACGGAGGCACCTACGAGGAGATGCTGGAAAGGCTGGAAGAAGTGCTGGACAGGTTTAGGGCTTCGAACTTGAAGCTCAGCCCCAAGAAGTGCTGCCTCTTCCAGGAACAGGTGTCATTTCTGGGCCACATCGTGAGCCGGGATGGGGTGTCCGCCGACCCCGGGAAGGTAGAAGCTATCAAGGAGTGGCCAGTTCCCCGTAGTGTAACGGAGGTGCGAAGCTTCCTGGGCCTCTGCACGTATTACCGGAGATTCGTGCAGGGCTTCGCACATATAGCCACACCACTTCATCACCTGACACGAAAAGGAGCTCGGTTCCTGTGGAGTGATGAGTGCCAGGCGGCCTTCGAGCAGCTGAAGGAGGCACTCACTCACGCCCCTGTATTGACATACCCTGTTCCTACGGAACCATATATCTTGGATTGTGACGCCAGTGCTGAAGGAGTGGGGGCTGTCCTCTCCCAGCTAGTGAACGGGCAGGAACGTGTAGTGGCCTACTACAGTCGCAAGTTTTCTGCTCCGGAAAGGAACTACTGTGTCACCAGGAAGGAACTGTCGGCGGTGGTCAAGAGCATGGACCACTTCCACTCGTACTTGTACGGTGCCGAGTGCAAGGTCAGGACCGATCATGCTGCCCTAAAGTGGCTGAAAACCCTTAAGAATCCAGAAGGGCAGCTTGCTAGGTGGTTGGGCAAGTTAGAGCAGCATGACTACCAAATTGAGCACCGTCCGGGCCGGGTGCACAGTAATGCCGACAGTTTGAGTCGACGCCCTTGCCCTGTGGACTGCAAACACTGCAGCCAACGTGAGCCAACCCAAATATGTAACCGTGTTTCCCTCCATGTCGGTGCCACCTCGTGGAGGCAAGACCTTGAGCTGGCCCAGCGACAGGACGCTGATATTGGGCCAGTTGTGGCGTGGTTAGAGGAGAGTCGTGTTAGGCCACCTTGGGAACGTGTGGCAGTGACCAGCCCAGTGACCAAATTCTTCTGGCGACAATGGGATGTGTTGCGATTATTAGGGGGAGTGTTGGAACGACAGTGGGTGACCAGTGATGGAAAAGTGAAATTCTGGCTGACGGTTATCCCCAAGAAAAAGAGGGCAGAACTATTGCGTGAGGCTCATGGTGGCAGCACAAGTGGGCACTTCGGTGTTAAGAAAACTCTTGTGCGGTTGCGGCAGCGTGTGTACTGGTTGGGTATGCGCCAGGACGTGCAGGAGTGGTGCCGGTCCTGTGACGTATGCAGTGCTAAGATGGGCCCCAATGTACGCGCTAGGGCACCATTACAGCTTTATCAGGTGGGGGCACCTATGGAGAGGGTGGCAGTGGACATAGTGGGTCCTTTGCCCCAGACGGCCAGAGGAAATCGCTATGTGTGTGTGGCGATGGATTATTTTACGAAGTGGCCAGAAGCCTACCCTCTCCCCAACCATGTGGCTACCACGGTTGCCGAAGTTCTGGTGGATGAATTTTTCTCAAGATTCGGTGTGCCTGAGGAGTTACACTCGGACCAAGGGAGGGAATTCGAGTCTGAGGTGTTCAGGGAGTGCTGCCAGTTGCTCGATGTGCAGAAGACACGTACAACTCCACTCCGGCCGCAGTCAGACGGCATGGTGGAACGTTATAATCGCACACTGGCCCAGCAGCTGGCGAAGAGCTGCCAGGAAGGACAGGGGGACTGGGACCTGAAGCTTCCCCTACTACTCATGGCATACCGGTCGGCAGAACATGAGGCCACCGGTTACTCAACCTGCCAGGCTTATGTGTGGCCGGGAGTTGCGGTTACCACTGGACCTCATCACCGGACGGCCGCCGGACGAGGGGATGCCCACTGTTACCACACCTTACGCCGCTGCCTTAAAAGAACGGATGGAGGAAATACACCACCAAGTCCGGGTAATCTCCGGATAGCGGGAGAGGCCATGAAGACCCGCTATGACCGGCATACTGAGGTGCCGGTATTCCAGGAAGGGCAGCAGGTGTGGCTGTACAACCCAAGGAGGAAGAAGGGGCAGTCTCCTAAGCTGCAGAGTCCATGGGAGGGGCCATACACGGTGGAGGAGGTGATTTCTGACGTCACCTTCCGGATCCGCAGGCCACCCCGAAGGAGAGCAATGGTAGTCCATGCTGATAGGCTCTGGAGGTACTATGGTCCAGGCCACTACAGTTGGGAGGATGGCACCGGGACAGACGTCTTGACGCCAGAGCCGTGTGGCAGTGAGGATGACGAGGAACGCGTTTTCTGGCCGGAGGAAGAGGACGCAGGCGACATGGGACTGGTTCCTCTAACCAGCCTCGAACCCAGCGAGCAGGCGGCAGCAGAGGAACCTACCTCGATACCAGTTGATGTGGGCGGTAGCGAGGTCCAAGCAACAGGCTTAGGAGGCGCACGCCCGAAGCGCCCCCGACGTACCCCTAGGTGGATGAAAGACTTCATATTGGAAGGTCCAGAGGGCTAGCTCACTCGGAAGGGATGAGGAGGGCGGCCTGGTGTGACTTTCCAACACTGCAGGGGCTGATGGTGAATGGCGATGGAGGAACTTGCAGTTGTGTAGCTTTGGAGTGGTAATGTTTGGTAAAAGGTGGTTTGTTTAATGATGGTGCGAGTTGCCCTTCATTTGAGGATTTTGTGTTTATATGTGCATGTAACCTTGTATTATGATTTTTCTGTTTCTTTTTTTAGTTTTGGCTGGCCGAGGTCGGCCAGTTTTTGTGACGGGAGGGCAGTGTTACGAACGCGCCACAACTCGAGCTCAGGTTGAGATTGAGAGAGGTGAGTGGGTTGTTGTGGCCAGAAGAGGAGGAAGAGGAGGAGACCGCGTGGAACAAAACGGAGGCGAGGCATACCACTGGGAAAGGATCTCCGGGAGGAAACCACCCGAAGGATACGACGCGTCCACCAGGAAACAGGGTTACGGTAGGCTAGTGGTGGTTCACAGGCAAGAAGGGTGGAGGAATAGTCCCCTGAGCTTGGGTGAAATAGGTAGCAGTGGCCGTGGGTTTGGCGAATGGCGGGCGCGCGTGGGGTGGATGCCGTAAGGGTATAACCAGTGTCTCCTTGTCCCCACCATCCGGTGGCATAGTGTGTTGAGTGTGGTGACTGGTATGTTATAAGGTGCATAACAGTGACTGTAGTTACAGTGGAGGGAACATTTGGGGCTGCGACGGTCGGCAAGTGATCGGGCCTATGAGGAGGGGCTGTTGTGTCTCACGGTGGGCGTGAGGTTGTTTCTGTAGTGTTTACCTATTACAATTATAGTCTGGAAAGGATACGAGTGTGTTATTCCGCATGTGCCTGTCTATGTGTGTGCCGTGGTGGTGATGTGCCCGTGTGAGGAGCCCGTGCTCAAGGCCTTAGGGGATCCATTGCGTCTGGTCCCGATTAGACACATAACCGGACTGAGCCAATCATTCCCACGCGTCTGAAGCCAGCCCAGCAAGAGAGGCAAGTCCGTTGGGCGGCTGTGGGAGGGCGGGTTCGCAACAATATATTCATTTCCGCCATAAATTCCTCAACACTCCACCTTGGCGTGATCTTCTTCTTCTTGTTACCTCTACCGCTTATAGGCGCATCACTTGGCTGATTTGTACTAGAGAGAGCCAGATAATGATACTATAAGCCTCTCATACAAGAAAAGATCCTTATAATACTAATTACAATCCAGCAATAGTAAGAAAAATCCTTGTAAATAATAGAAATAAGCCTTTGATAGTAAAAAAAGAAACGGTAGGCAGGACAGCTCGACGGCTACTGATGCGCGTCAACTTGTCAAGTTGTAGAAATGCCCCATTTGAAACGCTAGACCTGCCCCGAGCATGGGCTTCGTCTGGGTTGGGGAAAGACTCTTCATAGTCTTCCATAGAAGACAGTTCCATAAACCCTTTACTCTTCCTTTACATCTATTCCAAATGGAACTGTCGCCGAGAATTTCCGCGTCGGCGAGCGTTCCACTGTCGGCGACAGTTCTCGTTTGATGCTTCGGCGACAGTTCCTATCGGCGACAGTTCCATAAACCTGTACACAGGCTCACCTCACCCTCGTCGTCCCAACCCACACACTGGGTAGCCGACTAGCCGCGCTGCACACTCACCCAGTCTTTCACCCGCTGTGTACCCTCGCTACACACCGTTTCTCAACACAACTGGCTCGCCCCAACACACTATCGGCGTGTATCACCCTACACACGCCACTCGTTTCCGTGTGCAAACTTTTCTCGAAAGGCACAGCTGTCTTGCTGCACCCATAAAGGATTCATGCATGTGGCATATCGCAAAAAAGATCAATCAGAAAAACCCAAATATCTTCAAGTACTATATTTATCACTGTGTTTACGTGCCTCTGATCAGCGTGGGAAGAGGAGCCTCCCTTTTGCTACGTCACCGAGCCCGAGCGCATCGTCTGCAAACCTTGAGGAGTGTTTTGAGAACTCGGGGAATTTGCAGATTTTGATTGCGGATTATTTAAAAACGGCTGACTGGATACAAAAAGTGACGACGTATTGTTGATATACTCGTTAATGGCTATGATTTGATTGCATTAAATCAGGAAGGATGAAATGGTCTGGACGATTACCTTAAGTTATGTTTAGGTCTGGTTTAGGTTAGGTAAGGTTTATGATAGGTTTGTGTTAAGTTTTGTAGAGTTATTTAGGTTAAATAAGCGTCCGCGGGACGATTTCCGAAATGGGCCGATTTTAGCTATCAGCGGCATTTGAAGTCTTTAAATTTATTTATCGGGCTCCCTGACAGCTGAGAGCATGATGATTGGCTAGATAAGGCCGCGTCATGCGAGGCGCTGCTCTGTGATTGGTCAGCAGAATTTCCCCACACAAATCCCTAGAATATCCCTAATATTCCCCACCCAGAGGCCACCGATAACCGTACAGGAGTGACTGCTCGATACGAGTATCTCCCTCAGCCCACCCTCGTAAGGTTGTAGCCATACACTCATAAGTTGTCCCTTACGAGGGATTTTCGAGCATCCCTGCCCACGACCATTCCGTGCGGAGCTGGACTCCGCACGGAATATCGGCCTGTCGCACAAGGACCTGAAGTCGGAGGGCCGCTCGGATTCATATATATATATATATGCATATATATATATATACGGATCATATAGACTGGTTTATCAGTATATATGATATACTGTAGTCTTCGTAAATGTTTGTTCTATAATATTATCAAATAAAAAACCGTAAAACACGCTAAAGAAATGCCATTACGAGACTCTGAAGAAATATGCATGAACTTCACTTCAACTCTTCGCCATTTAAAACTTTGCGAGTCAACTTTTATCATGAAGGGTATCAATAGAAGCGCAATTTTATTAGCTTTCCATTGCTATATTTCGTTTTCGGATAAATGAATTAGAACCATGCATAAATTAGCATTAAATAAATCAATAAAATCATCAATCGGGTAATTTTCCCGATTGATGATGTTATTTATTTACTTATATATTTCTTTTTCTGATAAATGAATTAGCACCATGTATAAATTAGCGTTAACTAAATAAATAACCTCTTCAATCGGGAAAATTACCCGATTGATGATTTTATTTAATGCTAATTATACATGGTTCTAATTCATTTATCAGAAAACGAAATACATCAACGGAAAGCTAATAAAATTGCGCTTCTATTGATACCCTTCATGATAAAAGTTGACCCGCAAAGTTTTAAGTGGCGAAGAGTTGAAGTGAATCAGTCTCGTAATGGCATTTCTTTAGCGTGTTTTACTGTTTTTTATTTGATAATGTTATAGAACAAACATTTACGAAGATTACAGTATATCATATAGACTGATAAATCAGTCTATATGATAGTCCATAGACCACTATATCTCTTTGTCGGGCGGGCCGCAGGCCGCTGTGCAGCCTGGCAATTTCAAAACATTGTCGCGTGAACAGTCCAGGGGAGAGATGCTGAGAAGTGCCATAGAGGTAAGGCGAAAAGAGCGCTTTACCGGTCTTCAGGCGCTTTTGTAACAGGCCCGGCTAAGGCACCGGCTCAAGGCGATATTTTAGGCGCTTTTGCACTGCCATACACCTCCAAAGCCCAATGCGTGGGTGTGGTCCGAGAATCCTACTAGCCAATCACGCTGCCTGTCTGAGCGCTGTTTAGGCAGCTTCGACCAATCACAAGGCTTGAACACTTCAACACCAAAACAAGAATTTTAGTCCCTCCCTCCCTCACCTCTGCAATAAGGCAACGCTCGCCCCGCGGCCCGCCGAAAACAGTTTGTCACAAGTATGATATTCATCACAGGTTTCGACCACTTATATATTTTTGCATTGGGACGTGCCACATACCATGATAATCGGAAAACTGTGGTGATTCCGAGACTGTGAGTGAACATTTAATGCAAGCAAAAGTACAGGAGTAAGGAGGAGTTGAATAAAAAAAGGTGAAAGAAAATAAATGTTTATACACGATCTCATTTTGCTCTCATTATCTTATTATAGGTATAGTTTACTGTAATTTTTATACAGTCATGATATGCACTAATGTCTCGTGAAGATGATGGTATGTTTAGTTGTCCTAAATATCATCTGGTAGTATGATAATACCGTATAATAGTACAACATTTTAGTGCGGGCGGAGCACCCTTGGTGACACTTGTCTAGTCGCTTCGCCCGCCGCCCGCCCGCCCAACCAACACACAACACAACATTTTTATCGCCAGCATATAAGCTTATAAAAACACCCTATAGTGCCGCGTTTAGTCTTTCACGATCAATTCATACACACCTTGCAACACTATTATACGTAAACACCAATTGTTACGTTGTAGGAACTGAAACAAGGCTGTATTTGCCTTATAAACAGAAGATGAATGTCTGTCAATAGCCAACAGCAGCTCACTAAGTCAGGGTCTGACCATGCCTTATTTTCAGCGCCTTTAGCGGTGCCACTAAGGCAGCAATCTCGACTGAGCATAGCGGTGAGAGGGCGTTTCGCATTACCACTGGAGCCCTAGTGGATAGGGCGCCCTAGCTCGCTCTCAGCATCTGGCCCCAGAGATATAGTGGTCTATGGTCTGCCTTAAAACTCCAGAATTTACCACACTTGAATCGGGAGTGCCCCTGCTATTTACAGTTGGTGAATATGCAGCCGGGGCGCATATTCGCCAAGTCTGGAAAAGATCGCCTTCCCCACTCTTGAACACGTCAGGTTAGGTTACGATAGGTTACGGTTTGGTTCGATACATACCGATTTTTTAGAAACTTTGTGTGGGAATCACTATGGGGGTATTTTCGAGAAAATCCTATGGCTAGTTTCGGAGCTACAGCCAGGCGTCTTCACACGGAGAAGGCGATCTAATCCTTTCCAGACTTGAGCAATATGCAGCCGGGGCTTGGCGCGCGTCAGGTATACGTCTTTCTATTAATTAATAACCTAACGAAAAACAGGAAGATTTATGAAGTTATGAGGTGAATAGATTACATATTGCATCAATGTTAGTTTCAAGTTCAACTGAAAAGAAAGCGAAGACCAAACAACCAATCAGCGTCTCCCACTCAAGAAGACGAGAAGCAAAAGCTAGCTACCAATCACCGATGCCGCTAATAGGCTGCGTGGCAGGCAGACCGGCTATAAATAGAGCTTCACCTCGCATCTTAATCATGCTCACCTCAACTCCTGAGGAGAAAACATCTTCCATATGCTGCTGAAGAAGGGTTCTTAGACCCGAAATCGCGATACAGCAAACATGACAAGCTACGGCGAAGTCATAAAAGTGATTACAAAAGAGAATAAGACACTCTTAAGACAAAGAGAAAATATCTTTAAGAAGATAATAAACGCTGAACTAGCTACACTTTAACAATATATATATATATTATATATATAATATATATATATATATATATATATATATATATATATATATATATATCCTCTAATTAAGGCAACAGTCAACACTACCATTTATGTTTTCTGTACAATATTGGAAATGTAAAATAACAAGTGCCATACAGCTACTTTACACTAAATTATATCAAATTACTACAGATGCCAGGCACATATATGGATACTTTAACATATCAAACAATAAGGCAGATAATAATAGCACTGCATCTTTGGTGCTTTAACGTGTGCAATGGTCACAACCGGTGTTGTATTTCATTATGGAAGGCAAGGACAGATGCAAACGTTTCATGCAAGATGAAAAAGTGAGAACCAGTGTACAAGGTCATTGGCATTTTCTGCCATGCATGCCATAATAATTAAGTTTTAAAGAAGAAAATTGTTGGTAAGTAGGGTGTACTGGGGAGATATGAGAATATAGTGATAATTTGGTGATCTGCACGACAAGAGTTGTTTTAGGCTTTAGCAAATCCTATTTGAACATAGGATGAAACATAGGTATACAGGGAGAAGAGGGAGTTCACAGAATAAGCAGAAGGCCTGATAAATTTATAGCCACAGATGGGAGACTGAAAGGAGAGATAACTGATGCGAAAGTGCAGAAATTGGCGTATGAATTGAGTGGTATACCAGAGATATAAAAAATGAGGTGGTTCAAAATGTGTTTAGGTTCTTCAAAGAGCGAATACTAAGGGTTAAGGAGCAATTGGTGGGCACAAAGGTGAAAATAAGGAAACAAATGGCAAGCCGGTGGACAGATGAAGTCAAGCAAGTAATAGATCAAGAGGGATGCATATGTCAAAACCAACAGAGAAATGTGCCGGAGCATGTAAGCAGTGTTCTCAACTGGTGGCCATGAAAAATTTTTATGGTCCACAGGAAGTTCCGATATTTGGAAATGAACTGAAATATATATGAAACCAAAATGTTAGCTGTCTAATATTATTTGATATATTTCTGAAAATTCCGTTTAATTTATATTTACAGAATATATATTTATAAGCAACCTGTACCTACATTTAAAATCTACCCTTTTTCATCATATCTCTAAATTCAAAAAGGAGATAGTCCATGATTTTTTTTTAATTGGGCTATTGGTCCATGGCTTGAAACGAGTTGAGAACCACTGAGTAAGGGATAGCAGGAAAAGAGCACATGCGAAAGGAGAGGAAATGGGTTATCCCCAAAACAACTGAATGAAAGTGGATGAGAGTTTTGGAAGGTATCGGAGTGGATTTTTAGAGAGAATGAAAGGGACTATTTTTGGGAGGAAGTACAAAAAGAAAGAGGAACTAGATGGAATAATGGTGGAGAGATGCTGAGAGAAAATGAGGATGTCAAAAGGTGAATAGAATATTTTGAGGAATTAATGAGTGTGAATAATCCAGCATGGGGCATGGAAGTAAAAAATAAGAGAGACCCCAACATGGACAGCAAGCAATGGGATCTTTGCGTTGCATGATGAGAGGACGGTGAGTAAGGAAGTGCAAAAAGGTATTAAGGGACAGCATTACTTCCTACAAGACATATACAAAGTGGGGACTTGGACGTGGAATAAATATAAGAGGTCTAAGATTCAAGCTGTGGAAAGAGTTATCTGAGGAGTGGTTGACATGTGAAGAGAATGGATGGAAAGTATCACGTACAGTTATATGGTTCAATATTTCCCCCAACGTTAAAACCATGATTACTCCTGTTGAGTTTCGTAAATCTTCAGTGTCTGCAAACTCCTTGGGGTAGTTTTCCAGAGACTTGTGGAGAGCAGTCAATCCCGGGAGATGAGTGTTGTGAATTTCTTCATGCTGAAGCAATGTCCTTGGCTGTAGGGTAGGTGTCATTGGAGCCCTGAAAGTTGCCAGATTTTGGTTAGGAAATATATCATGACCAATACAAAACATCTTTTTCCCTTTCTTAATTTTCTAAAAATTTTCAAATCCATTTTCAGTTGTCATCTATTTAATCAACCCAGAAACATATAATGCCACAGAGTATATATGCATAGTGTGTACACTCTAAAACTAGGGTTCTCAAACTGGGGTGGGATACCCCTCTAGGGGTTGCGAGTCTTTGTGGGGTTTCGCGAGATTTCTAGAATGTGCAAAATGCACAATTTTCATAATTTATTATTATTTTTTTATATATTTTATCATTTATAAAACAAAACAATGATTATACCTCCCTAGGATTTAATATTTTTTTAATATAAAAATACATTTACATAATCTGACTGAGAAAAGAGTTGATCCTATTATCCTCCCTCCCCTTTCCGTCTAAGCCCTCACCACCACGCTAACACGTCCATAGCTATACATAGGTAGGCTACTTGTATCATCCCCGCCCGACCCTTGTTAATGCATTACAAATCCACATCACAAGTCTAAACTTATTTAGGTTAGACTTATTTTTTTCGATGCGTCTAAAACAAGAATATAGGATATAGATTGCACTGATTACGGTATCATTTAATTATCATAATGTTTACCAAATATATTATACTTAGAATATTGTGATACGGAGCAATACGACTTACCGGGTGTGTGGGTAAAACTGGGTATGTGTGTGTGTGTAAGAGAGGAAAAAGACAAAGAATGTAAATGTGTGAGATTGTCAAAATGCTTTTGGTAAGGGTGGGGGTGGGGTGGGGGGGGGTCGCAAGCCTTTAAAAATTATTTGGATGGGTCGCGGGCCCAAAAAATTTTGAGAACCCTTGCTCAAACCAGGGGTGTCAAACTCATGGCCCGCGGACATGATTTTGTATAATATAATTTATTTGTGTTTTCTCAGCCACGTAGCTACTTTAAGAGATTGTTCAGCCTGGATTAATTTTAGCCTTTTCTACGCTTTAAAAATAATGCCCACAGCACATCATGTAAATGATGAAAAACTTATTTTGTAATAAGATCTGTAAAATTCTTCAACGACTACTACAACTTAATGCTTAGTTGGTGTCCTCATGGTGCATCATAAACTGTGGTAAATCACATTCATGGGATGGCTATCAATGACTTCATTGGTTGTTCATATTTGAGTAACAAAACCTAGTTAATTAAAGAAGCATCTATCACTTGTTTCCTTTCAGCTTTCAGTCTCTGAATGCACATCAATGAAATCAGAGTATAAGTGAAATTATGCGCATGAGCATACATTATTGAAAGTTACTACATTATTATTATTCATTATTACATAAAAAAGCTGTTTATGTCTCAATTGTTGATAAGAAAGTGCTGGCAGTGGTTATACCGGCATGGTCACATGTTGGCAGGGTAGCTATGCTTGTATGTACCAAATGACTGACCCAAAACAAAAAATCAAGCAAAATAATCTGTTGCTGATGAGGAAAAAATTTTTTGATACTTGTTATTTTTTACTATCATCCATCATCACAACGTAATATATTTCTTGCCTTATTGGCCTAATTCAGATTGAACTTTTCTACTTAATATTAAAGAATATAAAAAATTTCCACCGTCTGGCATACTGGCCGCTGATATCCCCATCTGTCGCCTCAGGGTTTTTGGGCTGAAGACCACACTTCTTTTTTCACCTGTGCTGCTGCCTTCCTTGGCACCACAAGGGTCTTGATCACAAGCAGCTATGGAAAAATATGTAATAAGATCTCCCCCACCTAAAGCACCCTGCCCCAATAATGATCATTGCTATACATCATTTGTATTCTCTAATTTGTGCTTTCTCGGCCAAATATCTTTATTGCAGTTTGTTCTCCCTGTATTAATCTTAAGTACAGGACCTTATTTGGAAGTCATGTGAGCAGCACAGCATGTAAATATGAAAAACTTATAAATGTCGAAACACTTTTAGGGGCGCCAAAAAATGTTGCAATGAACACAACCACTAAACTTAGAGAGAATATCATTTGAAATCCTCAAAGTATTTACACTAGTCAATTACAAATAAGATTTACCATCTACTAAATCCAGCTTTATACCGAAATTTAGATTTGCTAAAACAAGCACACACCTTCCGACATGTGTTCATTTTCCATCCAATGGGAAACAGCTGAAAGATCGTAGATCAGCTGCAAGCAGTCTGAGCACAGAAGTATTGCTGGGGGGGCATCTCTCGCTCTATAAAGTTGTCATGTTCTTTGCAGACACCCTCCTCAGCAGCCTGGTGGGATAAAAGGGAATGGTAAAATATGAAAATGGTTAGGTCGCATAAAATGTTGACCGTGAAGAACCCGATTAAGGCCCATATTTCTGTGATCTATTTTATATTATATTATTGATGGTAGCATAAGTCCCTTCCAGTTACTTATCCAGTTTAAATCCTTGACTTGGCGCTGCACAATAATCTAAGCTGCTTATTCTTCCCTTTTGAATGTTGTTTGACCTTGCCAAGTTTTTCATTTACTTTTCATTGCCATTATTCTGTTTTGGGCCCCATCAAAGAAATGTTACAATGTAACTCCTGAACACTGTGATTTGGATGGGCACTGCAATACCACAGGTTTCATTCGCACAATGACAACAGTAATCTTTCATCACAATAACGCATTGCACACAATAACTACAATAACTGTAAACTTAACTTATGCTCCGTCAGCTGACACGCCTAAGTTAAAGCCTTATTTAAGTTATTGTAATACAATTTTACATTAATTTGCCATGCTTTTTGCCAATATTTTTAAGATTTCTTATACCTAATATTAACCCAATGTTGAAATAATGTACTGAGGTAGGAATATTGCAGATAAAAATAGATCATTATTGCTTGCAGGGGCGAAAGGGCAGAGCACCAAGGCTGTTTACATGTCTTGTATTTCAAAGTTTAGCATTATTTCATCACTTTGCATATCACCACACTTTTCCCACAACCTTTGGCGTATTGGGGAATAGATGAAGTCTCATTGGAGCGTGAGTGCAGTATTTTTTGCCACAGTACACCAGCGCGGGGCATTCTGGCAAGGTCCAGTTTTGAATGTGGGTGCCTTGGTAACGGGCTAACGGCTTGGGGCCCATGGGGGGCCGCCGCGGCTGTCTGCTCGCCGCGACGCCGCGCCATTTCAGCTAAAAAATCGTTGTAAATCCCTGTCCTCCCCTTCAGCCCCTTTAAAATCTCTTATCCCCTTTTTTCTAATATCCTTGGGCGGGACGGTGACGCCGGCCGCTCCGACACCCACGCCACTTGCCTTCAAGGTTTTACTAGGCTCGGCATAACATTATGCTGTTGTACCAGCCTGTTGGCCCATTCACTTGCTGCATATGACCAAAGAATATTCACTTCATCTCTTCGCCATTTAAAACTTTCCGAGTCAACATTTACCATGAAACATATCAATAGAAGCGCAATTTTAATAGCTTTCCATTGCTATATTTAGTTTTCTGATAAATGAATTAGAACCATGCATACATTACTGTTAGCTAAATAAATAACATCAATCGGGTAATTTTCCCGATTGATGATGTTATTTATTCCCTTATATATTTCGTTTCTGATAAATGAATTAGCACCATGCATAAATTAGCGTTAACTAAATAAATAACATCATGAAATCGGGTAATTTTTCCCGATTGATGAGGTTATTTATTTAGTTAACGCTAATTTATACATGGTTCGAATTTATTTATCAGAAAACGAAATATATCAATGGAAAGCTAATGAAATTCCGCTTCTATTGATATTCTCCATGTAAAATGTTTTCGAGCAAAATATTAAATGGGAGCTGGAGTTGGTGAATTGTTGGTGTTCATGCATATTTCTTTAGTCTCATAATGGCCTTTCTTTTGTGTGTTTTACGGTTTTTTATTTGATAATATTATAGAACAAACATTTCCGAAGACAACAGTAAACCTTTTATACCGATAAACATATATTTGGTAGGGGAAAATTACCATAAGCTGGCAAACACGGGCGGCAAGTGGAGTTTGTTGGTCCTCCAGCTCGCTCCGACGGGCGGCATTTGGCTTGAAGACGCTAGATCGTGACGTCAGTGCAAGACACCTATTTTGGTGACATCCCATCAATTTCCCATCAAACTAAACACCCCATCAATTTCCCATCAAACAGAACACCCCATCAATTTCCCATCAAACTAAACACCCCATCAATTTTTCCCATCAAACTAAACACCCCATCAATTTTTCCCATCAAACTAAACACACCCATCAATTTTTCCCATCAAACTAAACACCCCATCAATTTTTCCCATCAAACTAAACACCCCATCAATTTAACCCATCAAACTAAACACCCCATCAATTTTTCCCATCAAACTAAACACCCCATCAATTTTTCCCATCAAACTAAACACCCCATCAATTTTTCCCATCAAAATTAACACCCCATCAATTTTTCCCATCAAACTAAACACCCCATCAATTTTTCCCATCAAACTAAACACCCCATCAATTTTTTCCATCAAACTAAACACCCCATCAATTTCTCCCATCAAACTAAACACCCCATCAATTTTTCCCATCAAACTAAACACCCCATCAATTTTTCCCATCAAACTAAACACCCCATCAATTTTTCCCATCAAACTAAACACCCCATCAATTTTTCCCATCAAACTAAACACCCCATCAAAATTAACACCCCATCAATTTTTCCCATCAAACTAAACACCCCATCAATTTCCCATCAAACTAAACACCCCATCAATTTTTCCCATCAAACTTAACATCCCATCAAAATTAACACACCATCAATTTTTCCCATCAAATTAAACACCCAATCAATTTCTCATCAAAATTAACACCACATAAATTTTTCCCATCAAATTAAACACCCCATCAATTTCCCATCAAACTAAACACCCTATCAATTTTTCCCATCAAACTTAACATCCCATCAATTTCCCATCAAAATTAACACCCCATCAATTTCCCATCAAACTAAACACCCCATCAATTTTTCCCATCAAACTTAACATCCCATCAATTTCCCATCAAAATTAACACACCATCAATTTTTCCCATCAAACTAACAATAATATATAAAAATGAATAAAAAAACCCACCTATCAAATTATATTAACTTACTAGCCGCAAAGCCGCCCTCCGGGCGGACTTTTTGGCTAGCTCCTGCGGAGGGCTATTGGTGGGACTTCGGCCCACCACCTGCGTTTGGTGGGCCTTCGGCCCACCAAACACAGACTCTCCAGATAGCCCCTTCTAACTTTCATGAAATCATGGATGTAGAAATGTATATTAACGCCAACCCATTCACATCACCCCCCACCCATTCACTCACCCATTAACCATCACCCCCCACCCATTCACTCACCCATTACCCATCACCACACACGCATTCACTCACCCATTACCCATCACCCCCCACCTATTCCCTCACCCATCACCCCCAACCCATCACCCCCCACCCATTCACTCACCCATCACCCCACACCCATTACCCATCACCCCACCCATTCACTCACCCATTACCCTACATCAAGGTTTCCTCAATTAGAGAGAACTGAAACTCGAGAAATGCCAGTGGTCGCTGGCAGTTTTAACTCAAAGGTTGGTCTACTGTGTTTTCCCTCAGCGACTAATATTTTTCATAAATCAATTTCGCAATGAATATATTGATGCACCGCATCTGAATACTAAAAAAAGAACGTTCTTCTGTTGTTCTAGTAAGTGTATGCATGACATGCATTACGATTGAACGTTCTAAGATAGCAATTTAATGCAAATTACTCGCCTCGAGTAACAGAGCTTAATATATTTTTTACATGTATATTGTGGCATGTAAAATTTGGGCGATGTTCACACTGTTTTCTAAGACAGTACTGCTGCGTCTGGCAAACGCTTGTCAAAATACAATAAGCAATGCCTTGGAAAAACGAAGAATAAAGAATGCCGAAATCGGCTTGTTGCTGCGACAATGTAGGTTATAATTGTGGAGGCGACACGCCGCGGCGGGGAGTGGTGGGCGGGGAGATTGTGGCGGGGAGATTGAATCAAAACATTGCCACTTCACGCGTCGACTCATTGCACTTCCAGGCTTTCTATCTGATTGATACACAATAATAACAGAAACATATGACTGCCTAGGTATAGATAACTTCTAAACATACGTTATTGACTATATAATATCATAGAGTAGCATTTACCTCGCCTCCTCAACTATAACCTCCTTGGTTATTTGGTTATATACAATGTTTTACAGAATCAGGCTTCTATACAATATACATATAGAAGAAAATCGTTCTTAATATTATACTTTTGTGTTTTAAGTGCAGTGGAATAAGCCCATATTTTTCTTTCAAGTTGACCAACTTTTCACCAAATTGTGAGTTAAAACTGCCAGCGACCCCTGGCATTTCGGAGTTGCAGTTCTCTCTAATTCTCGCAACCCACTTTTTTTTCACAATTCTCGCTAATAGGCTGCTAAAAAAAAGAAGAAAAAAAGTGATCGGATCATCTTATAAGTGGGCTTAAAACCTTCCCCTGGTCGACCCGATTCCAAAACTGTGCCATATGAGGGGATTCCGCCACAGGGGGCGGCACCCAGAGCGGACAGACAGACACACACACACACACACACACACACACACACACACACACACACTTTCGCTTATATTATTATAGATTAAATGTTGCCAATGATTGATGTTTATGAGATGGTACTGTTGATGACTACTCACTCACTCACTCACGACTCATGCATTGATACACTTTCAATGCAATGCTGTGCGATGAGTATGATACGATTCAGGATTTCTCTTAACCCCTTCACGCCCAGATCTTTCCTTGGCTATATAAAATCGTCTGTTAGCCATAAAATTATGAAAAGTAACTGAATATACCAAATTAGTTAGTGGACAAGGATACTAAACAGGTCATAGCTATAAAATATTGCTTATAGTCACTACTAATCGTCTAATGGTACCCAAATTACAATGGAAATTACGTTCTGGACCTCAAGGGGTTAGGTGGCGACAAAGGGTTACAATTAATGGTAGATAGGTATACAGATATATAGATATAAATAGATGACAGTGGGATTAGCATTAATTAGTAGTGATATCAGCAAGTTTGCTGATGATACTAAGGTAGGTAGGATTATTGGACACAGTCTCATGTAAACATATTGCAGGGAGACTCAGGGCCGGATTTATAAGGGGTCAAAGGGGGCAATTGCCCCGGGCCCCCCAGACTAAGGACTTCCTTTATAAAAAAAATGAAATAATTATAAAAATTAGTTTCGTTATTATAAAAAAAACTGTGGGGGCATCAGAAAATAAAAAGACAGTGAACCCCCCCGCCCCAGTTAATTTTAATAATTAATTAACTTTAATACATAATTTAATTCTGTGAATATATATATATATATATATATATATATATATATATATATATATATATATATATATATGTATATATATATATATATATATATATACAGGGGATAGGTATGCGGCAGTGGAAGCGATTAGAGGAGACATGGGATGGAGCACGTTCATAGAGAGGATAGCAAAGGCAGGACTGAGGTACAGAGCTAGACTGCAACGAATGGATGACAGCAAATGGGCAAGTAAGGTTTGGGACTGGAATATGTATGGGAAGTGGATGAAAGACTCAGTAAAAGTGGAAAGATGGACAGGTGACCTGGGAATGTTTGTGACAGGAGTGATGAGACATGGGAGTATGGCTGTATGCAAAAAGGAAATAAATAGGAGAGTGGAAGAGAAAGGGAAAGAAGAATGGCTGAGGGGAATGAGTGAGAAATCAACACTGGAATGGTACAGGAGAAAGGACCAGCCACGGTATGAAAGTTTCTATGATGGTGGCTATGGAGGGGATTTACTCTTCAGAGCCAGGACAAAGTCGCTGGAGGTAAATAGTCGTATGTACAGATGGAAGAATGGTGGCAGCAAGGTGTGTGTGATGTATGTGACAGGAGTGGATGAAACCGTGGAGCACTTGATGCTGGAATGTGAACGGTATGAGTATGCTAGAACAAAGATGTTGGAGGTAGTGGTAGGAGAGGTCGAATGAAGTGGCAGAATGGCGAGAGTATGAGTACCGGGGGCTGAGGAGAGAGCGTGGAGATGGAAAGAACTTGGAGAATTGAGGTATGAGGGATGGAGGCAGGGTCCTCGTGATGAGGGGAATTTTTTCTGAAAATGGTTTATTAAATTTTGATATATTGCAGTAGATTAATTATAGTGAGGGGCCCTCGAACTGAGTGGGGCCCCCCAAGGTCAATCGGCCCTGAAGACTAGATAACTTAATGATGGGTAGTCAGATCAGTGAATTTATATGATTGGGGTTTGAGTGCCTAGAACCTGAATAGTCCCCCCCAAGGCAATGTTCTGGGGAAAGATAAGGGGAGACAAATTGGAGTGAGGGTGAGCAGACTCGGGCCCAAGGAAAAAGTATTGAGGGAAATGAGCTTATGAAGTGTTAGGATATACAAACCGGTTAAAAGTAGAAAGCGAATATTCAAACTGTATCGCTTAAAACCTTTCAGTGAAATTAAAGACAACTGAAGTTCAAATTAAAACAACTGAAGTTTAATTAAAAATAAGCTAATAACTGAATTCATTAAAAGTGTAAAAAAACGGAAGTTTAAATTAAAACAACTGAAGTTTAAATTAAAACTGAAGTTTAAATTAAACAACTGAAGTTAAATTAAAACAACTGAAGTTTAAATTAAAACAATTTAAGTTTATATTAAAACAACTAATGTTTATATTAAAACAACTGAAGTTTAAATGAAAACAACTAATGTTTAAATTAAAATAACAACTTCAAATTAAAATCAATGAAAGTCATAAAAAATAAAAAATAATCTATTATATTTTGCCACACAGGACACACTCCCACAGGCACGGGTACAACCACACTTGTCCACACAACACACCACCTCAAAAGTGGATCTTCATGTGCTTGGCAATATCAGGCTTTGTCTTGAAACACTTGCTACAAATATCACACTTGAACTCCCGCAAGCCAGTGTGTCTAAAGGTGTGTTTGTTGAGTTCCTTAGTGGTATTAAACCTTTTCCCTAACTCTAGGCATTCACGATTCTTAACACCACTGTGTGTCAGGGTGTGTTTGGTGAGGGAACCCATTGTAGTAAATCTTTTCCCACACTCTAAACATTCATATTCTTAACACCACTGTGTGTCAGGGTGTGTTTGGTGAGGTTACCCATTGTAGTAAATCTTTTCCAATACTCTAAACATTCATAATTCTTAACACCATTGTGTGTCAGGGTGTGTGTGGTGAGGGAACTCTTTTGAGTAAATCTTTTCCCACACTATAAACATTCATAATTCTTAACACCACTGTGTGTCAGGGTGTGTGTGGTGAGGTGTCTCTTTGTAGTAAATCTTTTCCCACACTCTAAACATTCATAATTCTTAACACCACTGTGTGTCAGGGTGTGTGTGGTGAGGTGACCCATTGTAGTAAATCTTTTCCCACACTCTAAACATTCATAATTCTTAACACCACTGTGTGTCAGGGTGTGTGTGGTGAGGTCACCCTTTCTAGCAAATCTTTTCCCACACTCTAAACATTTATAATTCTTAACACCACTGTGTGTCTCGAGGCGCTGCACGAGGAGGCAAAGCCTTTGGGACTTGAGGTCTCCTGGCTCAAGACCAAGGTCCAGGTGTTTGGAGACTTACTAGATGAAGCAGTACAGTCTGTTCATGCGTGTGGCGAGGACATTGAGATCTTGGAAAGTTTTACATACCTTGGTAGTGCAGTCCATAATGATGGCGGGTCACGTCAAGAAGCCTTACGGCGGATTGGCATAGCCCACGGTGTTATGGACTCGCTCAGCGGGAGTATTTGGCGTTGTCGGTACCTGTGCAGGAGGACAAAGATCCGGATTTTCAAGTCGCTTGTGATCCCTGTCTTACTCTATGGTTGTGAGACATGGACACTAAATAGTGACTTGAAGAGACGAATCAATGCCTTTGGTAATAAGTGTCTTCGCAGAATCATGGGGTATCGCTGGGATGATTACGTGTCAAATCAGCGATTGCACCGTGAGACTGAATCGAGGCCTATTACCTGCATAGTCCGTCAGCGCCAACTTCGGTTATATGGGCATGAGGCACGCTACCCTGAAACCGATCCTTCCCATCGGGTTGTATCTGTAAGAGACAATCCGGCGTGGAGGAGGCCAAGGGGGCGCCCACAAGGCTCGTGGCTGGGGCAAGTTGATGCTTCTTGTCGAGAGCTGCTTGGTATGGGAAAGGAGCCTGCATGGGAACTCGCTCGTGGTGACCCCCGGGAGTGGCGTCGTAGGGTGGGCGAGGCGACGCGCCCCCCGGCGTATGCCCCCAATGATTGATTGATTGACTGTGTGTCAGGGTGTGTGGTGAGTACACCCTTTCTAGCAAATCTTTTCCCACACTCTAAACATTCATAATTCTTAACACCACTGTGTGTCAGGGTGTGTGGTGAGGGAACTCTTTGCAGTAAATCTTTTCGCACACTCTAAACATTCATAATTCTTAACACCACTGTGTGTAAGGGTGTGTGTGGTGAGGTGTCTCTTTGTAGTAAATCTTTTCCCACACTCTAAACATTCATAATTCTTAACACCACTGTGTGTCAGGGTGTGTTTGGTGAGGCTACCCTTTTCAATAAATCTTTTCCCACACTCTAAACATTCATAATTCTTAACACCACTGTGTGTCAGGGTGTGTGTGGTGAGTACACCCTTTCTAGCAAATCTTTTCCCACACTCTAAACATTCATAATTCTTGACACCACTGTGTGTCAGGGTGTGTGTGGTGAGGGAACCCATTGTAGTAAATCTTTTCCCACACTCTAAACATTCATAATTCTTAACACCACTGTGTGTCAGGGTGTTTGGTGAGGTTACCCATTGTAGTAAATCTTTTCCCACACTCTAAACATTCATACTTCTTAACACCATTGTGTGTCAGGGAATGATGTGATGATGATGATGATGATGATGATGATGATGAATGATGATGTTGATGAATGAATGATGATGATGACGCACTTGACAGTGTGTCAAGGAATGTCTCTCAAGCAGACTCTTGTATTTGAATGTTTTGTCACACTGCTGGCACTTCAGCTCACTGTGTGCCTTGTGGCCTGAGCTGCCTGCCTCCAGGTGATTCTTGCCATCATCCCTGTGCCTCCCCACCCCTGAGGCAGACTGATTGATCCTGCTGCTCCCGGCCACTCATGCTGCTGCCCGGCCCCACAGCCTCCACCGCAGCAACACTCCCACCAGCACGCGATGACCGGTCCTGCGGGAACCCTCGGGGATGCCGGAGTGAGCCGGGTCAGTGCCGGGCGAAGCAGCCGGCTTGGACTGTGACCTCAGCACCTGCAACAGTGGTGACAGTCAGCACACAGAGAGCCACGTGCTGCCCTGACACTCTGCTCCTACCTGCGGGGCCCACACACTGCTTCCTGCCTCACTCACACCACACTTGGCAAGGCCTCCTCTCCCTCCTCCTCCCTGGCTCCCTCATCATTCCTCATGGACAACACAGCCCCGTCCTCACACGGCCAGGACCAAGGCCTGCACCTCGCCACAACACAAGAACAAAAAGAATAAGTGCACGTGGAGGTTTGGGTTAGGCTAACATTTAGGTTTAGGATTCATTCCAAGGCTAGGAGGTTAATACGCCAGGTTAGGATGAGTTTAGAAACAGCCTTGACTTACGCTATAGATGGGGTAACGGAGGGGGGGGGGCAGCCAGGCCTGTAGGTTGTTACGCTACTTTAGGTTTATATATTTCCATCACGTAGAGGGCAAGGGCAGGCTGTGAATAGGGATTTGTTCCGGGATTAGACCACATTATGGTATTATTCCAGATGAACACCGAATTTCCGTTGATGGACGAAACTGTTTTTTTCTGGTGAGTTTGATGAAAATTTACATACATATGTTAACCGTTTCTGTCGCAATTTTTTTTTTCCCAGTAAAGGTAAGTTTTTGATAGTTTTATATAGTAAGGTAAAGGTTTGGTTAGGTTCAATTATTTGTATTTTTTTCATTTCTGCAAAAGAAAAAGAAAAAGAAAAAGAAAAAAGCGACACAAACGGTTAGCAGATAAATTCACAACACATCAAAACTCACCTGAAAAAAATAGTTTCGTCCACCAAAGGAAGTTCGGTGTTCATCTGGAAATGTACCCACATTTTTTTGGAGGCTAACATAAATGAGTATTGTTGTGTCCGCCACCCAAAACCCTGGTTGTCGTCCAGCTCCCCGAGGTTGCTGGGTTGTCGCCCAGCTCCCCGAGGTTGCTGGGTTGTCGCCCAGCTCCCCGAGGTTGCTGGGTTGTCGCCCAGCTCCCCGAGGTTGCTGGGTTGTCGCCCAGCTCCCCGAGGTTGCCGGGTTGTCGCCCAGCTCCCCGAGGTTGCTGGGTTGTCGCCCAGCTCCCCGAGGTTGCGGTTCAGCCCCCAGGTTGCTGGGTTGTCGCCAGCTCCCCGAGGTCTGGGTGTCGCCACTCCCGAGGTTGCTGGGTTGTCCAGCTCCCCAAGGTTGCTGGGTTGTCGCCCAGCTCCCCGAGGTTGCTGGGTTGTCGCCCAGCTCCCCGAGGTTGCTGGGTTGTCGCCCAGCTCCCCGAGGTTGCTGGGTTGTCGCCCAGCTCCCCGAGGTTGCTGGGTTGTCGTCCAGCTCCCCGAGGTTGCTGGGTTGTCGCCCAGCTCCCCGAGGTTGCTGGGTTGTCGCCCAGCTCCCCGAGGTTGCTGGGTTGTCGCCCAGCTCCCCGAGGTTGCTGGGTTGTCGTCCAGCTCCCCGAGGTTGCTGGGTTGTCGCCCAGCTCCCCGAGGTTGCTGGGTTGTCGTCCAGCTCCCCGAGGTCGCTGGGTTGTCGCCCAGCTCCCCGAGGTTGCTGGGTTGTCGCCCAGCTCCCCGAGGTTGCTGGGTTGTCCCCCAGCTCCCCGAGGTTGCTGGGTTGTCGCCAGCTCCCCGAGGTTGCTGGGTTGTCGCCCAGCTCCCCGAGGTTGCTGGGTTGTCGTCCAGCTCCCCGAGGTTGCTGGGTTGTCGCCCAGCTCCCCGAGGTTGCTGGGTTGTCGCCCAGCTCCCCGAGGTTGCTGGGTTGTCGCCCAGCTCCCCGAGGTTGCTGGGTTGTCGCCAGCTCCCCGAGGTTGCTGGGTTGTCGCCCAGCTCCCCGAGGTTGCTGGGTTGTCGCCGAACTCCCCGAGGTTGCTGGGTTGTCGCCCAGCTCCCCGAGGTTGCTGGGTTGTCGCCCAGCTCCCCGAGGTTGCTGGGTTGTCGCCCAGCTCCCCGAGGTTGCTGGGTTGTTGCCCAGCTCCCCTAGGTTGCTGGGTTGTCGCAGCTCCCAGGTTGCTGGTGTCCCCCAGCTCCCGAGGTTGCTGGGTTGTCGCCACTCCCCGAGGTTGCTGGGTTGTCGCCCAGCTCCCCGAGGTTGCTGGGTTGTCGCCCAGCTCCCCGAGGTTGCTGGGTTGTCGTCCAGCTCCCCGAGGTTGCTGGGTTGTCGCCCAGCTCCCCGAGGTTGCTGGGTTGTCGCCCAGCTCCCCGAGGTTGCTGGGTTGTCGCCCAGCTCCCCGAGGTTGCTGGGTTGTCGCCAGCTCCCCGAGGTTGCTGGGTTGTCGCCCAGCTCCCCGAGGTTGCTGGGTTGTCGCCGAACTCCCCGAGGTTGCGGGGTTGTCGCCCAGCTCCCCAAGTTGCTGGGTTGTCGCCCAGCTCCCCGAGGTTGCTGGGTTGTCGCCAACTCCCCGAGGTTGCTGGGTTGTCGCCCAGCTCCCCGAGGTTGCTGGGTTGTCGCCCAGCTCCCCGAGGTTGCTGGGTTGTCGCCCAGCTCCCCGAGGTTGCTGGGTTGTCGCCCAGCTCCCCGAGGTTGCTGGGTTGTCGCCGAACTCCCCGAGGTTGCTGGGTTGTCGCCCAGCTCCCCGAGGTTGCTGGGTTGTCGCCCAGCTCCCCGAGGTTGCTGGGTTGTCGCCGAACTCCCCGAGGTTGCTGGGTTGTCGCCCAGCTCCCCGAGGTTGCTGGGTTGAGGGGAAGATTTTAAGTAGCAAGGGTTGGAGTTGTTGCTGTGCAGTTTTACCGAAGTAACGGATTCACACTGGTAACACGTGATTTAAAGCAGCAATAGGGAGAAACTGGTTCACAAATAGGGTGGTAGATGATTGGAATGGACTCAGTCATGGGGTAGTTAGTGCGGAGTCATTAGGGAGCTTTAAAAAGAGGCTATAAGAATATAGAAAACCTAAGTGGTAACGGAGGTAGCAAGCGCGCAGTTCTCGTCCATTATATCCCAGAGCCCATCCGTTACGAGGTGAGGTTAGTGTACTAATCCTCGGGGCGGGGCGGACCACTCGGCGGCTGGGCAATGCGGGGCGGGGCGGGGCACACTTGTTTTGGTACCCTTCCGTCACTTCCCTGGTTTCTGAGACACTGACTATTATTCCTGGACAAGTTTTAGTGTTTTGTCTGATGGAGATACATTGTTATCAGTGGACACGGCGACCACAGGATTGGCGGATGTAAATAATAATATATAAAACTTTTTAACAGGTTTCCGGAAAATAAAAATGTCTCCATCTGAAAAAGCAACAATTTTAGGCCAGGAAAACATAGTCAGTGTCTCAGAAAATGACCGCGCAGTCCTCCTCCATTATGGCCAAGAGAGATCTCCACGTATTGATAGATAGATAGATAATTTATTGACCACAATTTACAAAGCTTGTGCAACAACACATAATCAGTTAAATGGTCCACAAAAGTGTTTTAACAGTAAAGTTTACAAAAAAACTGTTTCTCACATATAATCCTTCAAATCTACTTTCTGATAATAAGGTCTTGAATCATCACTCAAACACTAAAACGCAAGAAATTTTTCCTTTTACAAAAATCAGTGCAATAATTATGAGCATCAATGAAAAAGAATCAATGAAAACTACTATAAATTTGTAAAAACCTAAACAAGCAATAAACAATTAAAAACTGAATACTAAAATACTGAAAATACTAAAACGGAATACTAAAACTTAATACAAAAAACAGAAAATACTAAAACGGAATACTAAAAAACAGAAAATACTAAAATGGAATATTAAAAACTATTATTTTTTTTTTTTTATAAAAAACGGAAAACTACAGAGAAAAAAAACGCTATCACGAATACCAAAAAACATCAATAAAATCAGGCAAGCAATAAAACATCAAAGACGAAAATACGAGTAGTAAAACAAACAAGAACTAAATACTAATATAAAACAAAGAACTATATAAATTCTGAAAGGATACGGTGTACGATACAGTGGCAAAGTCATTCCTCTCCAGCATTAAGTTTTCAAACGTCGACACATCAAATTGTTGGCGTATATTTGATGTTCTAACGCAATCCCTTACAACATGTTGCTCAGTTTGAATGTGTCCACGGGAACACAGACGTTCTTCTAGTGGCAGACGACCTCTGCCTCGCCGATTCCATCGCCCCTCCTCAACAGCGAGAGAGTGCGCACTCACTTTAAAGCGGGTCCATGAGATTCTTTCTGTTTCATTAACTTTTACTTTTGATCTATATGTTTCATGTACAGAAAGGTCAGGGTTAATCGATGAATATAGTTGCACTCTATTCGACTGTGATGTTAATATTTTTGCTTTCATTTCTTCCATGGCAATATGCACATCGTCCCTTTCGTTGTTGAGAATGTCTCTAATATAGCGTGAGGTATGACAGGCGTGACTGAGCGTGATATGCATGGCATGAACCAGAGGATCGTCAGCCATTCCCCTTCTCTCTCTCCACATTTCACTGAAAAACTTGCGCTGTTTAGCCAGGATGAGAGCACGTAAAGGGGGATAGCCGAGCTCCGCTAAACACAGCTCGTTACATGTTGTCTTCCTAACACCCAACATCTGCTTGATACACCACATGTATAATTTGTTGACAGGTTTCATATCGCCATTCAACCAAGATTCACACCCGTATAAAATAGTCGACATGAAGGCCGCTTGAAACACTTTACACTTGACAAAGAAAGGAATATCATTATTTTTACTGATAAAAGATATAAACTTTAGTGCGTGACACATCTTACTCTGTGCGTTCAGCTTAATGGCTGTACTTGTTGAACCATCAGCAGCAAAGGGGCTGCCTAAATATATATAATGCTCGCACGCACTCACACTTACATCATCGACGTGCATGGCTTCCCTGTCTGCATCATTCCCATTGACCACGAAACATTTAGTCTTGCTCCTGTTGATTTTCATCCTATGTGACGTACAAAACTGATTCAGAAGTCTAATTTTATGTATCATATTTTCTCTACTTGTGGATAAGAGCACAGTATCATCCATGAGGACGAGTACATGCAACCATGCCAGGAAGCCATCCATGTCACAGTTCTGCTTGATTAATCTAATCAAATCATTCACAAATATTACGAATAATAAACATGATGTCGGAGATCCCTGACGCACGCCTACAGTAGCTGAGACAATTGCGGAGCCAATAACAGAGTGCGTAAGCCTGTACATAGCAGCTAAGGCCAACAACATGGTAGCACCGCATCCTATACGCTTTAAAACACCAAACAAAACATCGCGTGGCACCTTATCATACGCCTGTGAAAAGTCGACAAACGTAACGTATAGCTTGAATTTCTTTCTTCTTGCCACGTGACAAAGCAAACGCAAAGTCACTATATGCTCAAGGCATCCTCTTCCTGCCTGGCTGCCTGTTTGTTCACGGTAAGGGGTAAACCACTCGTTCAATCTACTACTCAGCACCATGTCATAGAGTTTAGCAAAGCTGTTGATGACATTGATTCCTCTATAATTGGATACTACTGAACGAGAACCTCGCTTAAACACTGTAAATAGTTTGGCCGTGACCCATGACGATGGATACGCAGCGGCCATGAAAATATTATTAAACAACATTGCTAAAGTTAGAATCCATACAGGTGGTAATAACTTAAAGATACCAGGCGGTATGCCATCGGGACCACACGCCTTGTTACATTTCAGCCTCTTCACCTGCTCCAGTACTTCCTGCGGCATTATTGGATCGTCCAACACCGGCATATATACATCACTGTACAAAGTGTCAATGTTAGGTACACACACATCGGGAGGGTTATATATGTGTTCAAAATAATCTTTAAAGTCTTCATCAGTAAGAGGTGAAGCCACGCTTGACGCAACAGGCGTCGGCTCCACCTCACCACGCCAATTAACTGCCCGCCATAACTGCGCCTGATCATTTTCCTTTAACAAGCACTCCCACCTATCAATCGGATCATCTTCAGGGGCACGATTTCGAGACTTACTATTACGGGCACACACGTATATCGTATTACAAAACTCATCCACTTCCGCGTCAGTGTCATTACCAAGCAGGGGCTGACTACACTGTGACAATGCATTCATAAATTGATCAGCGTCTATGGTGCTAAATTTTACTGGGCTTCTCATTAGTTTACAAGTTTGTCTATTATATAAGGCAGCGTGATCTCCTAACCGTGAGGCACGAGTAACAATACTATCTAAGTTAATACGATGTGCTTTGAATACAACAGAAACGGGCGCATGGTCCGAGGGTAACGTTACATCTTGATTAACATTAAAGCTACATACTTGTTCAACCATATTAGAAGATGTAATACAAGAATCTAGTTCAGATACCCACAGTCTGCCTTGACGATATGTTAAATTGCTAGAGTACATATTTTCATTACAACATAAGTTATTCACAATTAATCTTTCATCAATACAAATACAACGGTAAGGTAACTGTTGCACCGCTGAGGCCCCAGGCGCCGCCACCCACCGCCAGCTTAGGCCGCTGGGACTATGGGGTGACAGGGAGTTTCGTACACAAGTGGTTTCGTACCCAGGTTTTGCGAGTTGTTTCGTACACTGATTTTGAGTATTTTCGTACATACCTGGTGTCGTTTCGTAACACTAGTAGTCAAGTTCAACTCTGAGCTGAGTGTACGAAACGACTATGGTTTCATATAGACTACGAAACACTTTTTGGTGTACGAATCTACTGGTGTACGAAACACTTTTTAGTGTACGAATCTATTGGTGTACGAAACACTTTTTGGTGTACGAAACATTTTTGGTGAACGAATCTATTGGTGTACGAAACACTTTTTAGTGTACGAATCTATTGGTGTACGAAACACTTTTTGGTGTACGAAACTTCTTTTTGGTGTACGAAACACTTTTTTGGTGTACGAAACGACTTTTTGGTGTACGAATCTATTGGTGTACGAATCTATTGGTGTACGAAACAACTTTTTGGTGTACGAATCTATTGGTGTACGAAACGACTTTTTGGTGTACGAACACTTTTGTGTAGAATCTATGGTGTA
>JACEEZ010023377.1:181196-198696 GCA_016584305.1 Chionoecetes opilio
ACTGTTGACCGTTATTTCTTTTTTATATGAATGATATGAAACCTGGAGGTGAAGATCTATGTAAAGGTGAATTTTGGGGCATAGCTATGCTACGCATGGCCTCGGGGCTCATCTCAGTCGCATTACCCTTTCGTGTAGTGCGTGAGAACCCGCTACCCCGGGACACAGAGCTAGTGTGAAAGCTGGATTACAACAGTTACTTTCCTCAGGTTTCCCCTGGTACCAATTTATCCACCACCCCTGAAAGGAAGGATGAACACCAGGGTTTGCTGCCGCCGACTGTCCTGACGTGGATTTGAACCAGGGCCGCAGATTCGTAGCTAAAAGCGCAAGACACTACATCAAGGAGGCGCTATAAATAATTTAGAAATACATTTACTTACGATTTTACAAGATTATAAAGATATGTTAATATTTTAGCTAGATCAAATACATTGTTGACGGTAGTCACAGTAAAGTATGGTTATCATAAAATCCTATGATTAGCTTAATCAATTTATAAATCAGTAACATTCTGGCAAAAAGTCACACCCATAAAATTATTGAACACATAATAATATTAGTAAAAATATAATACACATAACATAAAAATAACTAGCTGCCATGACCTGGCGACGCTTTTTTCTCTGACCTCAAAAATAAAGTCATTTAGTGTGAGACATCGGCTATCCAGTAGTTATGAAAAATTGGCATAGGTACAGAATGCCGTAGCGTCGTAAATGTTACTTTTCACGGCAAGGACCATGATATTGATACATATGATAATGTTTATAACAACAACTTACCCCATTGACCACGGCTGCCAGACATCCTGTCAAAGTGCCATTGTCGAGTGCGTTTCCGAATAAGAGATCCTTGGGTACCATGTACTTGTAGCTATACAATGCAATTTATTAGCATTATTACTGTTACTGTTATGATTATTATGATTATTACAATACTATATGATTAGTGTCACTTATTGATTATTGTCGCTATCATGATAACTATTATCATCATCATTATGCTTACTACTATCATCATTATATTTACATTATATTATAACTACCTCTGCTAATGAGGTTATGTGATCAGTCCGGTCTGTGTGTGTGTGTGTGTGTGTGTGTGTGTTCGTGTGTGTGTGTTTGTGTGTGTGTGTGTGTGTATGTGTGTGTGTGTGTGTATGTGTGTGTGTGTGTGTGTGTGTGTGTGTGTGTGTGTGTGTGTGTGTGTGTGTGTGTGTGTGTGTGTGTGTGTGTGTGTGTGTGTGTGTGTGTGTGTGTGTATGTCATTCATTCCCTCAAGGTCTTCTCCACGCGAGTCAGACACGCGATCGCCAGTTTCACCCTCCCGGTGCGAGCTTGGAGCTCATTATTACCGATCTTAGGGTAATGCTGGGTGCTCACACCCCCTTCCATCCTCTTGTTCAAGGGGGACAGTAACTGCCCGAATTTTTCAGTGGAAAAATCCCCGGGTATGAGTGGGGCCGGGGATCGAACGCCGGAACTTAGAATGGTGCTGGGCTCCGTCACCAACTGAGCCAGACGGTGTGTGTGTGTGTGTGTGTGCGTGCGTGTGTGTGTGTGTGTGTGTGTGTGTGTGTGTGTGTGTGTGTGTGTGTGTGTGTGTGTGTGTGTGTGTATTTTTTACATCACAAGGGACTGGCCAAGGGCACAAAAAAGGGTTAACACAAGGCCTACTTAGTTGCCAGTCCCTATAAAGAAGACAGTAAGATAATAAAGAAAGATGGTGGGCCAATTTAGTTCGGGAGGGCTCTTGTCACTCTTTTCTTGAAAAAAGATTAGTCATAGAAAGGTGGAAAAATAGAAACAGGAAGAGAGTTCCAGAGTTTACCAGTGAAAGGGATGAAAGAGTAAATATTCTCATTAACTATTGCATTAGGAAAATAGGCAGAATAGGGATGATAATGAGTAGAAAGTCTTTTGCAGCGAGGGCGCAGGAGGGGGGGAGGCATGCAGTTAGCAAGCTCAGAAGAGCAGTGAGCATGAAAATAAGGTAGAAGATAGCAAGAGAAGCAACATTGCGGCGGTGATTTAAGGATTGAAGATAGTCAGTCAGAAAAGAAGAGTTGATGAGACATAAAGCTTTTGATTCAACCTTGTTTAGGAGAGCTGTATTACTGGATCCTCCCCAAGCATGTGAGACATACTCCATACATGGGCGGATAAGGCCCCTGTAGAGAGCAAGCAGAATGAAAGAGAAACAAATCAGGGAGAGAGAAACAAATGGATGCAGACAGCACAGGACACCTAACTTCTTAGAAGCTGTTTTAGCAAAAGATGAGATGTGAGATTTCCAATTAAGATTTTTTGTAATGGACAGTCAAAGAATAATGTTCATTGTAGAAGAAGGAGACAATTGCGTGTCATTAAAGAAGAGGGGATAGTTTTCTGGTAGCTTTTGTTGAGTAAATAGGTGAAGAAATAAGGTTTTTAAAGCATTGAACAAAACAAGGTTTGCTTTGCCCCATTCATAAATTATAGAAAGATCAGAAGTTGGGCGCTCGGTGGCATCTCTCCGTGAATCACTTGGTTCCTGTTGAGTTGGACATATAATAAACGACGTTGATAAGTGCAGGGTAGAATCATCAGCGTAGGAGTGGATAAGGCTTTGAGTTGCTTAGTAGATCATTAATGAATAATAGAAAGAGAGTGGGTGATAGGACAAAACCCTGAGAAACACCACTATTGATAGACTTAGGAGATGAACAATGTATGTTTACAGTAGCTGCAATAGAACGGTTTGAAAGGAAACTTAAGATGAAGGTACAGAGAGAATGATAGAAACCGAATGAGGGTGGTTTGGAAATTAAAGATTTGTGCCAGACTCCATCAAAAGCTCTTGATATGTCAAGGGCATCAGCAAAAGTTTCACCGAAACCCCTAAAGGATGATGACCAGGATTCAGTGAGGAAAGCTAGAAGATCGCCAGTAGTTCGCCCTTTACGGAAACCGTACTGACGATCAGATAGAAGATTGTGAGCAGATAGATGCTTAAAAATCTTCTTATTAAGTATAGATTCAAAAACTTTAGAAAGGCAGGAAGTCGAAGCAATAGGACGGTAATATGAGTGATTAGAACGGTCACCCTACTTAGGAACAGATTGAATGTGAGCAAACTTCCAGCAAGAAAGAAAAGTGGAAGAAAATAGACAAAGACGGATAAGTTTGACCAGGCAGGGTGCAAGCACAGAAGCACAGTTTTTGAGAACAATAAGAGGGACTCCGTCAGGACCGTAAGCCTTCCGAGGATCTAGGCCAGAAAAGGCAAAGAAAACATCATTACGAAGGATCGTAATATCAGGCATAATATCGTCAGAGGGTGGAGGAGAAGGAGAAAAAAGCCCTTCATCAAACAGAGGGGAATTATCAGCAAAGGTTTGAGCGAAGAGTTCAGCTTTAGAAATAGATGAGACAGCTGTGGATCCATCTGGATGAAGCATAGGAGGGAAAGATGCAGGAGAAAAATTGTTAGAGATGTTATTAGCTAGATGACCAGTAGTCAGTTTGTGTGTGTGTGTGTGAGCATAGTTACGTGAAAAAATGGAAGGATTTGCATGAAAACTTTACTAGACCTTGATCATGGCGGAACATATTTTTTTTTTTTATTTACATAATGCAGGACTGGCCAAGGGCAAAAAAAAGATGCCCGCAAGCTACCAAACCCTATAAAGCGTAAGGTAAGAACCTTCCAAAATGAAGGCAGGGTCCACTTTAGTTTGGGAAGTTTCTTGACATTCTTCTCGCATAAAATCAAGTGGTAGGAATGTTGAAGGATAAGAAAAGGAATAAATTTATAGTTAACCAGTGGCATTATAAAAAAAGGACAGACACTGGTTAAGTATTGCATTAGTATGAATACCAGAATAGGGGTGAGGCTTTGTAAAAAGTCTTTGCTACAAGGCCGCAGGAGGATGTGGGCAGGGTCATGCAGTTAGCACGTTCAGAAGAGCCGTGACAATAAGAATAACGGTAGAAAATAGCAGAAAAGGAACACGGAGACGGTGATTTAGAGATCGAAGACCGTCAGCTATAGAAGGAGAGTTGATGGGACGAAACATGTTTTTGACTCCACTTTGTTTAGAAGAGCTGTATTAGAGGATATCCCCAAACATGAGATGCATATACGGATAAGGACCGGATAAGGCTTCTGTACAGAGCAAGCATCTGGGAGGAAAAAGAAAAATGGACGCATACATAACAGGCCATCAAACTTCTTAGAAACTGATTTGGGTAAAGAAGATATTTGAAACTTTTTGAGGCAATTTTTTTATTAAACCATAGCCAAATAATGTTCCTTGTTGAAAAGGGAGACAGTTGAATATCATTGAATAAGAGGGGATAAGTTTCTGGAATGCTATGCTGCGAGGTGAAGAAATAATTATTTTTAAATTATGAGTAAAAATAATATCTGCTCTATCGCATTCACAATTAAAGAAAGATCAGAAGTTAGGCGCTTTGTGGAATCCATCGATACATCACATATGTCTTGAGGAGTTGGACGTATAGTGGGCAACGTTGACAAATACATATATAGTCTTAAGCGTGGGAGTAGAGATGGCATTGAGTTCGACTGAGATCATTAACGAACATTATAAATACGTAGAGTCGGTGTAAGGACAGAAACCTGAGAAACACCAATATTAATAAACCTGGGAGAAAAACAATTGCCATCTATAATTGCCTCAAATAACGATTATAAAGAAAATGTGAGATCAAAGTGCAAATAAAAGAATATAGATCGGAAAAAAGAAAATTGGAAATCAAATATTTGAAACCCCCAAATGAGGATGACAACGATTCCCTTAGGAAATCTAGAACCTCCCCAGTAGATCGCCGTTTACGAAAACCATACTGACGATCAGATAAAACATTGTGAGTAAATAAATGCTTAAGAATTTCATTAGGAATAGTTTCAAAATCGTTAGTAAGGCAGGAAGTCAAAGCTTTATGCATGTAGTTTGAAGGATAGGAGCGATTACCCTTTTACGGGAGGTTATAAGATATGAACAAACTTTCAACAAGAAGGAAAGGTATCTGTAGATAGACATATACATAAAAGTTTGATCAGCTAGTGTGCAGGCACAGAATCACAGTTTTTGAGACAAATAGGAAGGATTATATCAGGACCGTAAGATTTCTTAGGACCAAGACCAGAAATGGCATAATTTATAAAAAGCATAATTACAGAAAATATAAATAACAGACATACTATAGATGGTGGATGAGTAGGAGGAACAAGTCCTGCATCATCCACAGTGGAATTTTGAGCAAAGGTTTGAACGAAGAGCTCAGTCAGCTTTAAAAATAAATGAGTTAAGTGTGGATCCACATGGATGAAACATAAGAAGAAAAGATGCACGAGATAAAGTGTTGGCCATTTTGGTTTAGAGAGTGTTTAGTTAGATGAAAATGCTAGAGGTTTTAAGCCAGGTACCAGAAGTTACAAGATGAGTTGTAACTAGAGACAATTTTACATATATTGGTGAAGGAGTTTTTGGTTAGGTGGATAATAAATTCCCTCATGTTCCCCCAATAGAACCCTCCTGGAGAGAGGCAAGGAAAGGTATGTCAGGGGTCTCGCTTGTGATTTCGAGGACCTTTTGAACACTAATGACTTCCGACCCGCCTACCGAGGCCTGAAGAAGCTCCGTTCAAGTTTCCATCTCGGGCGAGAGCTATCCGAGCAGCAGATGGGCGCCTCGTGTCGGACATGGATGGGCAGATGGCTCGTTAGGCTGAGTACTTTGGGTAGTTGTTCACGGTGGAACCTCCAATTGGGCAGATTCACACCACTGGATTACTGGCAGTGGATGCCGATCCTCCCATTGACGAAACCGCACCCTCTCCTGACGAATTCAAAGAGGCTGTAGCAAAGTTGAGGGATGAAAAGGCAGCTGGTGTTTGTAATATCAGTGCGGAGCTCCTCTAACCTGAGGGTGAGGCCATCCGCGGGCTGCATGCTGTCCTGAAGTTTGTGTGGCAATCAGGTACCATTCCTCCTAACTGGAAAAGGGGGCTGGTCGTCCCTATCTGGAAAGGGAACGGGGACCGTCAGGACTGCAACAATCATCGCGGCATTACACTGCTCAGCGTGCCAGGCAAGGTGCTTGCCCATCTATTGCTGATTCGCAGCCATCTGCTGAATCATCAGAGACCTCAGCAGTCTGGGTTCATGCCTCGTAAGTCAACAACGGACCGTATACTAGCGCTACGTGTCCTAGTTGAACGCCAACATGAGTTTTGAAAGGAGATACTTGCAGCCTATGTTGATCTTAAGAAGGCTTTTGAATCGCCGAATAAGTGCATCGTTAGTCCCTCTGGGCTCTCCGGCGACTTCGCGGGATCCCTGCAAGGACTATTGGTTTTATGATTGGTCTGTACTCTGTGGCTGAGTGTGCTGTGATGTGTGGGGAGGTGTATCCAGCTTCTTTCCTGTGAATACATGAGTGACGCAGGGATGCGTCCTTGCCCCATCACTTTTCAACACTGGTATGGACTGGGTATTGGGCAAAGTTGTAGATCAAAGTAGCTGTGGAGCATCCCTCGGCAGCACCAAGATCACGGATTTGCCGATCACTGATCACTGTTTTTGCCAATGATGCAGTAATCTTTGCTGAGGCACTTGATTTCATGGTGATGGCTCTCGAGGCGCTGCACGAGGAGGCGAAGTCTTTGGGACTTGAGGTCTCTTGGCTCAAGACCAAGGTCTAGATTTTTGGAAGCTTACTGAACAGTACAGTCTGTTCATGCGTGCGGCGAGGTCATTGATATCTTGGAAAGTTGTACATACGTTGGTACCGCAGTGCATAATAAAGACGGGTCACGTCAAGAAGTCTTACGGCAGATTGGCATAGCCCACGGTGTTATGGACTCGCTCAGCACGAGTATTTGGCAATGTCGGTACCTGTGCAGGAGGTCAAAGATCCGAATCTTTATGTGGCTTGTGATCCCTGTCTTACTCTATGGATGTGAGACATGGACACTAAATAGCGACTTAAAGAGGCGAATCGATGCCATTGGTAATAAGTGTCTTCTCAGAATCATGGAATATCGCTGGGATGATTACGTGTCAAATCAGCGATTGCACCGTGAGACTGAATCAAGGCCTATTACCTGCATAGTCCGTCAACGTTAACTTCGGCTATATGGGCATGTGATACGCTACCCTGAAACCAATCCTTCTCATCGGGTTGTATCTGTAAGAGACAATACGGCGTGGAGGAGGTCAATGGAGCGCCCACAAGGCTCATGGCTGGGGCACGTTGATGTTTTCTGTCGAGAGTTGCTTGGTGTGAAAATGGAGCCTGCATGGGGGGATTCGCACGTGGTGATCCCCCGGGAGTGGCGTCGTAGGGTGGGCGAGGCGACGCGCCCCCCTGCGTATATCCACAATGATTATTTGATTGATAACGTATTAGCATGATCATGAACATAAATATAGGGGGCATATGTTTCCGGAGATGGATGGTTACGGTACCGTCTTTGAGCCGCGTCTTATCTTGGACAGCATGATATCAAACTGAGTTGAAGCAAATTTTACGGGGTTTACGATTAGACAAAGTGTGTAGAATGTATGCCTCCATGCCAGAGGTAATGACTCAAGTTATGCACTTTGCACAAAGAGAAGGGTCTCTGACACGGAACCAACAATTATTATTCCATGGAAAATCAGAGTAGGTCTTAGGTCCTCCCACTTAACTGAGGTGTAATGTTTGAAGCACCTCCGCTTAAGTGGGACCCGAGGCGGCACACGAGCGAATGGACAGGTTACATAAATAAGATTGTGATTAGCGGAGCCCAACGGAGATAATAGTTTAACATAATATGCTGAATTGCTTAAGGTTAGGTAAAAGTCAAGAATATTGGGAATATCTCCAAGAGGGTTGGAAATACGAGTAAGGTGCTGCAAAAACTTTCATCAGTGAAAGATGATATCCAAAGCTGGTGGTAAATACTGAAATCCCCATTAATGGAAATTTCAGCAAAATAAACATTATTTAAGATGTAATCCACTTAGGATGTTTAATGGTAAGAAAAAAAGTCTTAGTTAGACAGTTTGGGTGGGAGCACAGCATATATGAATTTTTTAAGAGATTGACATGTAAATCGAAGGCAGATTTCTGAAAATTCAAACACGTGTGCACGAGTGTAAGTGGTGTCGTTTCGTAGGTAAACGCAGCAGGCAAATTTGAATTGAATACTAGAGAAAGTAAGAGGGAACAAAACATGCTACTGTTAGTATACACAAACATTTGGGCATTGGTGAGGGAAAGAACTTCTGGATTATAAAGTGATTTTCCACATATTCATTATCAATCTCCCACCTATCTCTATCACTCTCAAATTGTATCTGATTCTATCTGCGCTCTCGTTCTCTCTCTCATTCTCTCATGCTATTTTTTTCCATTATCTCTCTCTCTCTCTCTCTCTCTCTCTCTCTCTCTCTCTCTCTCTCCTCTCTCTCTCTCTCTCTCTCTCTCTCTCCTCTCTCTCTCTCTCTCTCTCTCTCCTCTCTCTCTCTCTCCTCTCTCTCCTCCTCTCTCTCTCGTCTCTCTCTCTCTCTCTCTCCTCTTCTCTCTCTCCTCCCTCTCTTCTCTCCCTCTCTCTCTCTCTCTCTCTCTCTCTCTCTCTCTCTCTCTCTCTCTCTCTCTCTCTTCTCTCTCTCCTCTCTCTCTCTCTCTCTCTCTCTCTCTCTCTCTCTCTCTCCTCTCTCTCTCTCTCTCTCTCTCTCTCTCTCTCTCTCTCTCTCTCTCTCTCTCTCTCTCTCTCTCTCTCCTCTCTCTCTTCTCCTCTCTCTCTCTCTCTCTCTCTCTCTCTCTCTCTCTCTCTCTCTCTCTCTCTCTCTCTCTCTCTCTCTCTCTCTCTCTCTCTCTCTCTCTCTCTCTCTCTCTCTCTCTCTCTCTCTGACGATATTTAGGTCAAACGGGTTTGTGTCCAATCGCCCGTGTCAGGATTAACTCAGGGTCTGCGTCGTCCTATGGTCCGGTTGCCAGCCAGATCAAGTTGACTAGATCTGGGTTGACTCGTGTCCAGATTGACTGAAAACATTATGATAATGTCTTGGCTCAATACTTGGGGCCGACAGTTTGGGATCACTCACCTTACCATCGCCTCAGTACAATGACATGTAACCTACAATAACTCATATTATATGCAAAAACTCTACAATTACAATACATGACATAAGGCACATAGCAGATATTTCAAATATGCAATAAGAAGATACAAAGACTTACAGCGAGGAGCACTACCACAAACAGTTGCGAAATAAGTGTCCAGATGACGTGAAAAGTTCAATAACCTTTGGATCTGTCCCTTGGCTGGGAGGGTCACGTGAGGAAGGTACTGTAGTAAAATAGGGAGTGATGAAAACACTTGAAAAAAAGGGTAGTATTAATGTTTATAAAATTGGTATTACATTTTGTGTGCAAGGGGTGGATGGTGGTTAGGTATTTGTTGAACGGGGGTTCCTTGGGCCCAAAAAACTTCCTCCGAAATTGAAAAATGAGGTAAAATAATCCCCCTCATATCACCCCCCCGAAGGCTGTATTAATCATACTCACGGGCGTCCTATAAAAAAAACCAACCGGTTGCGCCAAAGGGGGGCGATGAGTGCATCAGAAGGAAGAAATAAACTGGAGATAGGGAAATGGGATAAAAAACATGTATACACTGATTGTCAACAGCGCCCATATTACTTATTTTTTGTAGAAAAAAACCCTCGTGGGGAATAAAAGTATATGGTTTTTTAAGCGTCACAACGATCATTAAAATAGTATTCCCTCTTTGAACTCTACCATCATTTCCGAACCACGGGTTTGGTTGGTATATGTAATAACGTACGGGTATGTAACGTAAGTTGTGTGCGTGGTAAGTTGGTAAGTATTGAAGTAGTTTTTGAAAGTAAAAGTTCTATATTTTTATATCAGGGTCATCTGATCATCCTTTCATATATACTGTACGTACAATTTAGAGAGAAGAGAGAGAGAGAGAGAGAGAGAGAGAGAAGAGAGAGAGGAGGGGGAGAGAGAGAAGAGAGAAGAGAGAGAGAGAGAGAGAGAGAGAGAGAGAGGAGAAAAAGAGAGAGAGACAGACAGGACAGACAGACAGACAGACAGACAGACAGACAGACAGACAGACAGACAGACAGACAGACAGACAGACAGACAGACAGAAAAGACAGACAGACAGACACAGACAGACAGACAACAGACAGACAGAACCCGGGCAGACAGACAGACAGACAGACAGACAGACAGACAGACAGACAGACAGACAGACAGACAGACAGACAGACAGCAGACAGACAGACAGACAACAGACAAAACAGACAGACGACAGACAGACAGACAGACAGACAGACGACAGACAGACAGACAGACAGACAGACAGACAGACAGACAGACGACAGACAGACAGACAGACAGACATACAGACAGACAGACAGACAGACCGACAGACAACAAGAAAAGACAGACGACAGACAGACAGACAGACAGACAGACAGACAACGGACAGACAGACAGACAGACAGACAGACAGACAGACAGACGACAGAAACAGACAGACAGACAGACAGACAGACAGACAGACAGACAGACAAAACAGACAACAGACAGACAGACAGACAGACAGACAGACAGGAAAAACAGACAAAAAGACAGACAGACAAAGGGGCAGACCCAAAAACAGACAGACACAAAAAACAGACAGACAGACAGACAGACAGACAGAAGACGACCCAGACAGGACAGACAAGAAAGAGACGAGAGACAGACAGACGAAGACAGAAAAAGAAGGCAGACAGAAAGGAGGGGGGGAGGGAGGGGGGAGGGAGGGGGAGGGAGGGGAGGGGGGGAGGAGGGAAGAGGAGGGAGGGAGGGAGGGAGAGGAGGGAGGGAGGGGGGAAAGGGGGGAGGGAGGGGGGGAGGGAGGGAGGGAGGGAAAGGGGGGGAAGGGGACGGCGGGGGGGGGAAAGGGGGGGAGAAGGGAGGGGGAGGAGGAGGGGAGGGAAGGGAGAGGAAGAGGGGAAAGGGGGGAGAGAGAGAGGGGGGAGAGCAAGAGAGGAAGAAAAGGAAAGGGGAGGGGAAAAGAAGAGAGAAGAAGAGAAAAGGAAGGAAGAGGGAGGAGAAGAGGAGAGAGAAAAGACAGAAAAAGAAGAAGGAGAGAGAGAGAAGAAGGAAAAGAGAGAGAGAGAAAGAAGGAAGCAAAAAACAACGAGAAAAAAGGGGAAAAGGGCAGAAGGGAAAGGAAACAAGAAAAAAAAAGAGAAAAAATAGGAGAAACAGAAAGGGCAATTTGGAAACAGAGAGAACGCAAGGAAGAGAAAAAGGCGGGGGAAGGGGCCCGCCGGGGCACAGCAGATAAAAGGGGGGGAGAAGGCAGCTGGCCCCGGCCCGAGCGCCGGAAAAAGGAAGAAAGAAGAAGAAGGAAAAAGGGGAAAAAGAGAAGGGGTAAGGGAAAGTGAGAAGAGAGGAATGGGATAGGGGAAACAGAAAAGGAAGCGGAACGAAGACGGGGAGGGAAAACGGGGGAAAACCAACCGAAAACAGGGACAGCCGCCCCAAAAGAGCGAAAAAGAACAAACGACAAGCCCAAAAACGACGAAAAAACGCAACAAGCCCAGCCCCCGACAAAAGCCCAAAGAGACAACAAAATCGCCCCAAAAAACGAAACGACCCCCAGAGAAACCCCAACAGGGAAACGCAAAGCGGCCAAAAACCGAAGCCGCCATTACAGAGACAACGACCAAGGCCAAGAAAAGAAACAGGGGGCCATCCCGGAAGACCCCCCAGCCCCAAAACGACGCCCCAACCAAAATCAAGGATGGGTAGACCTGATTCCCTTTCGTGGGCTGTGAGGAATGGGCCCCGCCCGGGGTGGCACAGCCCAAAATTAATAATGATGGGTGTGAAGGAAGGCTCAGTGGCCCCTGGGCCTCCGTTGCATTCCCCGCAAAATTTAGATGTATGAAGATAGTGGAATAAAGTGAAAACTGGGTGAAATGGGCCACAAGGGATAGTTATTTATAGTGACAGATAGTGAGACGTGAATGGGCATTAAAAGGGTATTTCCAGCCAACGCGATGCGAACCTTTGCGAACGGGCGAAAAGAAACGCGTGCACCCCAAAAGACTGCCAGACGACGCACGGGACTCGCCAAATGCCTCCCCAAACGAGCCTGCCCCCGACAGACGCTAACAACCGGCCCTTTTCCTCCAAAACACCGACCTGCACTTCCAGACGCTAACCACTCGCCTATGCCTCCCAAACACCAGCCTGCCACTTCACAGACGCTAAACACGTGATGCTCCAAACACCGAGCTGCACTTCGGAGCTAACGCACCTGCCCTATGCCCCAAAACACCGAGCCTGCCACTTACAGACGCAAACCCACTCGCCCTATGCTCCAAAAACCGGGGGCTGCCACTTCCAGACGCAAAGCACTCGCCCTATGCCTCCCAACACCGAGCCTGCCACTCCGGAACGCTAACCACTCGGCCTATCCCTCCCAAAACACGAGCCTGCCACTTCCAGACGCTGACCACTCGCCTACCCTCCCAAAACAGAGCCTGCACTCCAGACGCAAACCCCTCGGCCTATCCCTCCCAAAACCCCGAGCCTTCCACTTCCAGACGCTAACCATCGCCTATGCTCCCAAACCCCGAGCTGCCACTTCCGGGACGCTAACCACTCGGCCTATGCCTCCCAAAACACCGGCTTGCCACTTCCAGCCCGCTACACTTCGCCCTAGGGCCTCCCAAAACCCGACCTGCCACTTCCAGACGCTAACACTCGCCCTATGCCTCCCCAACCACCGAGCCTCGACTTCCAGACGCTAATCACTCGGCCTATGCCTCCCAAACACCGACTTGCCCAAACTTCCAGACGAAACCCTTCCCTATCCTCCAAAACCCGACCTGCCATTAGACGCTAATCAATCGCCCTATGCCTCCCAAACACCGAGCTTGCCACTTCCAGACGCTAACCACTCGCCTAGCCCCCCCAAAACACCGAGCCTGCCACTTCCAGACCTAATCACTGGGCCTATGATCCCCAACACCGAGCTTGCCACTTCCAGACGCTAACCACTCGCCCTATGCCCCCCAAAACACCGAGCCTGCCACTTCCAGACGCTAACCACTCGGCCTATGCCTCCCAAAACACCGAGCCTGCCCTTCCGACGCAAAACACTCCCCCTATGCCTCCCAAAACACCTAGCCTTGCCATCCGGACGCTAACCCCTGGCCATGCCCCAAACCCCCGGGCCTGCCACTTTCCAGCGCAACCCTCGCCCTATGCCTCCCCAACACCGAGCCTGCCACTTCCAAAACGCTACCCTCGCCCTATGCCTCCCAAACACCGAGCCGCCACTTCAGACGCTAACCCTGCCCTATGCCTCCCCAAAACACCGACCTGCAACTTCCAGACGCTAACCACTCGCCCTATGCCCTCCCAAACACCGACCTTTCCATTTCCCCAGACCTAACCACTGCCCTATGCCTCCCAAACACCGAGCCTGCCACTTAACAGAACGCTAACCAATCCGCCCTATGCCTCCCAAAACCCGAGCCTGCCCCTTCCAACGCTAACCACTCGCCCTATGCCCCCCAAAAGGGCCCAAAAAGATCAACAACACATCAAAAAAAAAGAAACAGATATACAAACAGAAAGACAAAGCCACTCATACACACTACTACGGGGTGCATACAAAATACGACAGAAAAACAATAATACTCACACCGATCACCGCCACCCGCAGGCAGGTGATGTTATCGTGTCCGACCTTCATGTCACACCTGATCCTCTCACCTCTCCTACTCCCCCCAAAGCTTTTAAATTTTGGGTTTTAGCACAAAAACTTCCGCGCTATGAAAAAAACGTCACTTCGACCCCTCATCCCAAAGTCTACTGGTTTTTGTGCTTTCTTATTATACCTTCTCATCATCGATCTTTTTTTTCAAAATGAAATTCATTAATCAAATAATATCTGCATTAAAAATTTTTTAAAACATCCGGTTATCAATGAAAAACGTACTACAACTATCGGGATTTTTATTGGAAAAACGACCTAAAGGTGCTGCAGTTTTCTTTTTTACTGGTTTGGGGCTATTTTCTATTTTACTACATTCTTTAAAAAAAAAAATCCCTCCTCTCTCTCTCCCCTCCTCTCTCTTCTCTCTTTCTTCTTTTCCCCTCTCTCCTCTCTCTCTTTCTTTTCTCTCTCTCTCTCTCTCTCCTCTCTCTCTCTCCCTTCTCTCTTCCTCTCCTCTCTCCTCTCTCTTCGTTCTCTCTCTCTCTCTCTCTCTCCTCCTCTCCTCTCTCTCTCTCCCTTCTTTGTCTCTCTCTCCTCTCTCTCCTCTCTCTCTCTCTCTCTCTCTCTCTCTTCTCTCTGTCTCTCTCTCTCTCTCTCTCCTCTCTCTCTCTCTCTCTCTCTCTCTCTCTCTCTCTCTCTCTCTCTCTCTCTCTCTCTCTCTCTCTCTCTCTCTCTCTCTCTCTCTCTCTCTCTCTCTCTCTCTCTCTCTCTCTCTCTCTCTCTCTCTCTCTCTCTCTCTCTCTCTCTCTCTCTCAACTCGTATCTAATGTATGTGACACTAGCATGTTACCAGTCTTCAGGTTTATGAGTTAACATATTATTGGCAGCGAGCGAAGCGAGCTGCTACTTACCATAGGACCCGTGGAACCAAGTTTAAAGTAATCGTCCAGACCCAATTTTTTTTTGCGTAATTATGTTGAAATGTACATTCAAAACATCTAATCCACCAACAATAATTGATTTCCAGGCCTTATTTCCGTAAAAACACGAGTTTTGTAAAAAGCGCGCGAAAAAAAAAATCTTCCCTCCAACAGGGCTACGCATGTTATTGATGACGTCACAAAAGGGACGCTCCAATGTAAACAACACTCGTCTGCCTCTGTGAGACCTGTCGGCAAATGTTATGATGAGCGATTGTACTTCGGTGTCAGACAGTGAATCTGTCGCTGTGATAGATCTTGAGTACGATGCTTAATCTCAGACCGAACTAAATTACGCTGTATATGAGGAAAACGATCTAGATTGTGATGGGAGCCCAACCCTATATGTTTGAGCCAGAGTACGAGGTGGATGAACAGGTGTTAGCGGAGCCTGCTGAGGTTCAACACTACTACACACACAAACACTTCTACACACACACACAAACACTACTACATACACACAAACACTACTACACACACACAAACACTACTACACACACACACACAAACACTACTACACACACACACACAAACACTACTACACACACACAAACACAAACACTACTACACACGCACAAATCACGTACACAAGGACGGACGTACCCGAGACAGCTCCTATATTTTCTGCTATATTTTGGATTACGTTAACCCGGTATGGTTCTAACTGCTACTGGCTGGTCCCTGAACGTACAGTGAACACCAGGACAAGGACTTGCATAAATCAAGAAGTGGCGTGCACTCTGGTAAGCTGAATAGTAATTATAATTGTGCCAAGAGCTGAGGAGCCCGGAGGTAAACACAAGGAAAACGGGATTCAGAGAGTGCGAAGCAAAACAAGACACACGGGATGGCGGCAAGCTTGAACCCTGGTATTGAATCTCTAGTAAAAGAAAAAGTAGATGATGAGCTCAAGAATATAGCGCTCAGTGTAAGAGGAAGAGAGTCGAGAGAGCTGAGTAAGGTTACCAAGGAGTTCTCTGAAATAATATTACCTGACATCGCCAAAATCATTACAGTCGCTGTGTCAGCAGCCGTGGCTTCGGCTGTCACTGACATTACCAGTATCCACAGTGACATGCTTAGGCTCACTTCCCAGTCCCAGAGTCAGTGGTGGCATCCCAGTCCATGGCTAACAGATACGAGAGTGATAAACTCGAACAATACCAACGCAGGGACAACCTACGTATTTTTGGGCTGGATGAGGAGGAGCAGGAGACGGAGGACGTACTGGAGGCCAAGGTCATCGAGCTGGCATCTGACATGGGAGTGACCCTGAGGCAAGAGGAAGTGTCAGTGGCTCATCGCACAGGGAGGAACACACAACAAGGAAGAAGTCGACCTGTCATAGTAAGATTCTGTCATAGGAAGAAAAGAAATGAAATGTTGAAAAGGAAGGCAGAGCTGAAGAAAAAACAGAGGAATGTATATATAAATGAAGATTTGACTCCACTAAGATCTGCGATGCTGAACATAGTGAAGGAGCAGCCAAGTGTGAAAAACGCAGCAACGCGGGATGGCAAGATAATGGTTTGGCTGAAGGATGCACCAGATAGACCTCTGTATATGGAAACCCCAGATGACCTGGTGAAGATAGGTGTGTCTACCCCAGACTGGAAGAGACTCAGACTGGATCACCTCATGTGTAGACCAGAATAGGCCAGAAATGGGGCACAGCAGGCACTGCTGAATGATGTGAGTAGTGGTGAAAGCAAAGTATTATCTCTACTTAGTATTAATGTATATGGATTAAAGGGAAAATTATTATCAAAGGAATTCACTGAAGAATGTGGAAAGTATGATATTATCTGTATGTGTGAAACCAGATGTGATGATGTGGATATGGATAATATAAATATTTGTATGGGAAAATTGGGGTTTGATATTGCATACAAAAACATACACGTTTTAAGTAGGTATAAGTCTGGTGGATTACTTATTGCAGTCAAGAAGGACAGTACATTACAGTGGAAAGCCTTGTCGTCGAGGTCTGCCACAGTGCTATCAGTGCAGGGGGATAAGAGAGCCTGGGGCTTGCAAAAACATCTGATTATTTCTTCTGTTTATGTTCCACCCAGCAATTCAAGGTATGGAAATGTTGAACATTTCAATAATATAGATAATTTCTTGCTAGATTTTTCTGTTGACTATTTTCATTTGTTGTGTGGTGATTTTAATGCCCATACAGGTACTTTCCCTGACTATGTTACCCTAAAGGAAGGTTTTCATGATGATGGAAATGTAATAGTTAACCAGTCTGATGCTTTTATTGACTTGAAGGAGTATGAAATAGACAGCACAAGATATTCACAGGATTAGTCTTGTGATAGAAGTACATATGCGAAAAAATTATTAGAACTCTGTAAAAACAACCAGATATGTATATTTAATGGTAGGACAGGGGAAGATTATAGAGTTGGGAAGGCAACAACTGTCTATTCCACTGTGGTTGACTATATCATAGGATCACCATATCTTTTTAGTAGAATTCAGAATTTCAAGGTTATGGATTTTGACCCCCTGCTATCAGATGTCCACTGTGGTGTACAGCTTCAACTTAGGGATTTCCATAGATGTGATGTGATGAACAATAACCTAAATACACAAGTGCACAAAATAGATAAGTCAGGAAAATGGAGAAATTACAAATTAGAGGAATACATTGCTAAAACAGATGTTGAAAAGCTTAATGATATTATTACGGAGGCACACGATATGTCAGTAACAAACTTAAACTCTAAGGTGAAGCATGTTCTTATAGACCCA
>JACEEZ010023377.1:203696-211196 GCA_016584305.1 Chionoecetes opilio
ACCATGACCATTTAAACCAATACTTATACTGTTTTATTCCGTAAGAAGTATTGATTAAATATCAAAGACTCTAAAGGTTATGTATGTAGTATGTGAAATAATAAAAAAAGTATTTAGAATGACAGCGTTTCCGTATAATGATAATCCCACGCCTAGACTATAATTAGTACATATTAATGATTTTAGGGTACCCGTTGTGCTCCACGGCCAGCAATACGGAAATTAAGTTACGGTACTAACGGTGCATCAATCTGCCTCTCGGGCTATAGCTTCATCTCACCGCGTGTTTAAGACTACTGTTTACAAAAAACACAAGTACGACTGTCAGGGGCGAAGTGGCTATCAGTTAATAGTATCAATCCTGAGAGTGGTAGGGAAAAAAGTCATGGAGTATGATACCCCGAATATATTTACCCAATAAACACTGGCAGGAACTGGCTTGGCTCCATCACCCGTTGTAAACACCGATAGACATATATCAGCGTCATAATTTTGAATTAATCTTCCAAACCTGGGGCAAAGCGGTAACTAAGCTACTTTCAACGCAAATTTGCAAAGATTATTTGCCAGTGATTGCAATGATAATGTAGGATAATAATAAATACATGTTCATATGAATAACATTCGTGGTTACACATGCATAATGAGGTTGTCTTTCTCATACTATTAAATATAATCTTCAAGACTTAAATGTTTTTTCTGATATGATTACAAACAAATATAACGTGAAACACATATTTAGGTTGCGTTGAGTTGACTTCATCGAAGACCCTTAGACAAAATACTGTTCATATTTACCTGTGGAAAAAGAAAAAAAATGGTACTGAAAGTTATATCTTATAATATGGGAAATACAAATTCATTGTGCACGTGTAAGCACGAATTATATTCATATGAAATGTTTTTATTATTTTCTTACATTGTCATTGCAATCACTGTCAAATTTTCTTAGCAAATTGGCGTTGAACATAGCTTAGTTTTTCCTTTACCCCAGGTTTTGAGGATGAATTACACATTATGGCGCTGATAGGTGTCTGCAACAGCTGATGGAGCTGAGCTAATTGGCTAAACAGCCGAGTAAAATCAACTAAACAACGAACTAATTGTGGTACTAAACAACAGTAATATTAGAGCAGGGGTATGGCACACAATAACTCCCTGTACAACAACCTGGGGCCACATTCAGAGACGCTAACGTCCATGCTTCACGACCTAGCGACTGCCATCAGCTGTTTTGGTTTTCTGCGTGGAGATTGATGACGTACTTAAAGATGTTGAGCTGTCAAAATACGGCGACTGCCTGTAAGGTGTTGTTGTGGACGCAATATACATAAAAATACTCATAAATTGTGTATATATGATGTTTTCTGACTCAAGAACTGAACAGGGCAAGTATACAAACGAAATTAGGCCATATAACAAACCCAGCCGCTTGTGGTGATATTGTTTTGGGGTGACGGGATAAGAGTGGTGAGCTGCGGCATCTCACCCGCGCGGGTAGGGAGTAGCGATGCCAGGTATCACCACGCACGGATTCCGTTGCAGACTGAAGGTATTTTCCGTAATTAAAACCCAAGCTCTTGTCCATCCAGCAGTGAATAGGTACCGGGTGTAGCCGGGGTTTGTGACCCGCCTCCCGGGGTGGTGGCTTCCCCCAACACTAAAGGACGGCGAGCTAAGAATAGATAATAACAAGCGAAAAAGATCACAAGAAGAAGAAGAAGAGCACCCTATTACTCGGAAGGAATAATTAATATAGAATAAAAGGGGAAGTAACCCCCCGGGGTGTTCCCGGGGTATGGAAAGTATAAAAAATCTTTGAAGCGAGGAGGTACACAGGGATGAAAGAATGATGGAAAAAGCTAAAAATATAAAATACAACGACCTTGAAATCAGGCCCGGCTGCTCCTTGTGATTGGCGACACTTTTGAGACAAAACTGTTTGGCGCACTTTTTGTTTTTACACAATTGTGTTCGCGGGCGAGGCTGTGACGTGTTTAGGCGCCGCAATCAGCTATCGATGCCCATAGCAGTATGTACCCCCCCACTGCCATGTCTCGTACGGAAATCCCCACGAGCTTCGGGGTGTAAAATAGAGGGAGTTTTTAAAAGCGAACCCGTGGCCTTTAACTCTCTCTGAATGTCCCCCCTGGAGGTGAGACGGGCAAAAAGCATCAGAAAAGAGTTAAACCTTGGCATTTGGGAGTATGATTGTTTTCGGACAGTTAAAGGGCAGTCGGGAAGGGGGCCCAAAGTCCCTTTGATTTCAGGACAATGAAAAATTCAGCTGGGGGTGCTTTGTTTTGGTTGAGAGTGGATGTCTCCTATCAGGGTGTAGTACTGCTCTGGGATAAATTTGGCTAGAGTGCCCAGGTTTCTAAACCTTTCAAGTTTTTGGGACCCTAATCCATTTACAATTCGGGGCCCCTTTGGTACGGGATTAATAGGATAAGCTTTTTACATTTGTATGTAAGAAGGGTTTAAAAAGGTTTTTTTCCAAAGGAAGGGGTTTTTATTATTATCTGTTTGTTTGCATTGTACAAACATGAACAAAAAAAAAAAAAAAAAAAAAACCCGTATTTTTACAAAATAAAAAATAAAGTAACTTATTTCTAAAAAAACAGAAAAAGGGGGCTTTAAAAATGGTAAACTCTAATTTAGCGACTCTGAAAAATTTTGTTACAAAAAAAAAACATGGTATAAAAAAAGCTTCCCACATTAAGTTTTGTTATGACATTAAATTTTTCTTTATCGCAAATGATGTTATGTTTCATTTAATGTGATATTTTCTGGATGCAGCAATGATGTTATCAATGCGTGGGGGTATTTTTGATAAACTGACAGCTTTTATCTTCGTTCTTAATTTTTGACCTTATTTAGTTTCAGTGCGTCGGGCAAAAAAGCTGACTCACTAGGAGGTGGGGGAAAAAGGAAACAACATTTTTCATTGCTGCTCCAGGGAAAATGGGGAACTCATGAAAACATGGCCAGAATTTTTTCTAGGGGCACTGCCTGAATCGAGTCTTCAGGGTCCCTAATGATAGGTAAATGAGCTTCTTAATAATTTTGACTGTGAGGTTTTGGGGAGTTCATTAAATTTTCTCAATAAAGGGTTTTCATCCTTGGGTAAGAAGCACCGCTCCTCATTAGCTCGGGGAAAAGTGTTAAATTTTTCCAAAACTTTGACAGGGCAATGTTACTGTGTTTGACTACATTGAAACTAAGCCTCAGTTTGAATGAAATGCATATTTTCAAACATACGTGTTTCCTGACGAGGTCGAAACCCCCAAAAATTGAGCTTTTTTTTAAAAGCCCCCCTTTTGGGGTACGAAAAATTTTTGTTTGTTTTTTGCATCTTGCTTTGCTTTGTTCACTTTTTTTATTTCGCTGAATATGTCTCCCAGGTACCTCATTTGAAGACCATTTATATCTTTAAGGGAAACTGCAACCAGGCTTCTTCTTAAAAGGGAACGTACACAGCTCCCCCCTTGGGGCTGAAAAGCGGGGCATCCCCCCGGGGGACCCCCTGTCACCTTTGTTGCATAAGTAAGATATATAGTTGCACCTACTTCCTCACAGGGCGAAAACAGCTGGAATTTGTGGCCCTTGCAAAACGCAGTTTAAAATTTTCTACAGCAGGTTTTTCATAACTGCGTGAAGACACCCCCCAAGTTTTTTGCAGCGAGCGTTTCTCTGTGCAAAAAACAGTGATTTGCATGGCACGGGGAGCAACTTCAATATTCTGGTCACGACCCTTTATCCCTGCCACCCATGGCGCGGCCCCTCAGTACATATTCCTGAAATTTGTCCAACTGTTTCCTTTATCCTTCAAAAAAGTACCCAGAGTTTGAAAACGTCCATTCCTGTAGTTGTTTTTTTCTCTCTTTTTGCAAAACAAAAACCCTCTGAAATTCATTTCCCCATATAGCGCAAAAAAGCCAGTAGATGTGACTTTTTTGGGACAATCTTTTGATCATCCAGCGGATGCAAAGTATTGTTACGGGGAGTGCAGTGCATTTTTCCCAGTATGTCTTCAGTTTGATGGGGGAGCGGCGTTTCAAAGGAAATTTGGTTTTGGAATTTTGTTAATGCCTTAGCTTTTTCTCCCCCTTGCATTTACCGCCCTTTTTAAATTTGCAAAAGGCATGATAAATTTTTTTATAAATTTGTGTGAGGATTTTCTGTTTGCAAATTTTTGACCCAAAATAATAGATTTTAAGCAGTTTTTTTATCCATAGTGTAGGGGCCCTTTAAAACCCATTTTGTGCCTCGCAGTCTTTAGCTTTGCGCTCAAAAAATTCTTTGACTTATTTTGTACTGAAATGCTTTGCTTGGAATCCCAAAATTAACTTGGAGGGCTTCATACTCTCATGGCTACTCTGCAGAAAAGGACGCGTGTGGCTTTCAAACCTTCCTTTTTTATAAAACCCATAGTTAGGAAAATATCAAAATTTCCAATTTGTTATTCCAAAAAACAGGACCAGAACTAATCTTCCTTTTCCCCAAACGGGTGACTCTGACTCACATCAAAGATTTTAGCTCATCATTTGTTTTTTTTGGTAGTTCTTTTTTGATGAGGACTTTTTTAAAAATATTTGTCCATTTTCTTCACAGACAGGTAAACTCAGTCGGGGAAAAAGAAAGAAAAAAAATTTTTAGGTGAAGAAGCCCTACATATTTTTTTGCACGGTCAGTATTATAGTTGGTCAAATAAAAAAACAAGAAACAAAAAAATTTAAAAAAACATATGCGAAAATTACAATCCACAAGGACCCATCACCCCCACGTGTTCTCACAGCAGTCGTCACAGAATGAAAAAGCCTCGGGGATTTGGGGAAAAGCGCTGTTAACTATTGCTCATGTTATGCCACCCCGAAGCAAGGGCCCAACAAATATAATTTTCCTCACTTTTTTTAAAGATTAGTGAAGGGAATATAAATATTATACAAATCATCCCACTTTCTGAAGAGACGAACTAGCCGGGGAAAAACTAAAAAAAAGACGGGCATCTGGGTTTAAGCCCCATGTGAACATAATTTAAAAACAAACTGACATGACGGTTTAACTGTAATATTTTTAAATTTCCCCCGTCCTGCGGACCCCTTTGATGTTTCTGCGGCCCCCAAGGGGCCGCGGACCCCTGGATTGAAACACGGGCCCCTAGATACCCACCTACCCGGGCAAGGAGGTGGGGGTATGGCGTAGAAGCCCGGTAAAAGCATTGAGAGGTGAACCTCGCCGGTGGTGAGAGTGCTAGTCACCTCTTCAGTAGGGGGACGAGACAAAATTTTAGTTTCCCCACAAAGACAAATAAAGTCTATCAAAAAAGTAAATCTGATGTATGTATGATTTATATTTTTTTTCAAGTGTAGACGCTGGGAGAATTTGGCAACTTGAAAATATAATATTCGTTTTAAAACTAAGAATAGGCCCAAAAATCTTTATAAAGTTTTATTTTTAATAAGGGGCCCTGGCCCTTGCCTTTTAGTAACATGTACCTCGGTATTATCCTCCTCCTGTGCTTCTTATTACCCTCCTAGGGGAAGGGAGGGGGGAAAATATTAGTGCTTTTACCCCTTCACGCAACTTCAAAAACGGTAGAGGGGGCCTGGCCAAAAACATCAGCTGTGCTGAGGGGCGAGGTGCAGTGAGGGGAAAAGCACGCAGTTAAAGATCCGGGTTTTTTGAGACGTTTTTTGAGGGTTTAAAAACACCTTACAATTGGGGCCCCTTACCCCGGTAATCCTCCTAGGTTGCTACAACAAATGTATGATCCGTCAGCTGTTAAATTTCGGTCCCGACCATTTCCTTGGGGATAAGTATATTCAAGAGCATTAAAAAAAAAACCAAAAAAAATAATTAATATTCCCCCTTATTTCCGTAAAAATACATTTTGCCAGAAACGCGGGAAAAACTGCCCCGTTCCGACGCCCGCGGATTTTTTTGTGATGACGTCACATTAGGTGTTCCCCGAACACTCACGGTCATGCCCAATGTAAAGAACAAAGTCTCATTTATGACAGAGCGTCGTATCAAACACTAAATTTGACGACGAAGTTTGGGGGGAAAAAAAAGAGAGAAAAGAGAGAGAGAGAGAGGAGGAGAGAGGGGAGAGAGAGAGAGAGAGAGAGAGGGAGAGAGAGAGAGAGAGAGAGAGAAAAGAGAGGAGAGAGAGAGAGAGAGAGAGAGATGATGGAAAAAATTTAAAAAATAAACATTATTCGCCCTACTTCATCACCCCAAAACCACCCATTCCCCATTTCCAAACCCACCCTCTTTTCCCTCACCCAAAACCCCTCCCCGTTTCCCTACCACCAGACCATGAACTCCCCAACCTAACAGCACCCATATCCCCGAATGGAAAAAACAAAAATCACAAATCCACCCCCCTTTCCACCCCAACACCCTCCCCCTTTCACAACCCACATCCCCACCACCAAACCCCCCCATTTTCCCCCCCACATCCCCCCCACCAACACCACCCACATCTCCACACCAAAACCCCCCCACGTTTCCCTACCCAAAATCCACCCCCCATTCCCCTACAACAAGGGGTCACTATAAAAATCCAGCCGGCCACCACGGGGGAGGCCCAAACCCTCACAGCCCCCAAAAAATGTGCGGTGAACCACCTGAGCAAAAAGGGAAAAATAAAGTAAGCCTACAACGAATAGCGCCAACGTAAAAAAAACCAAACAAAATATATAAAATAACCTTTTATGGAGGCAAGTAGCAAAGTACATGCAATCTTCGGATTTAGGCATAAGGTTTTATCCAAGAAGGTTTAAGTGTGTTGAAACTAAAGGGAAAGAACCCTACGAGGTACCCCGGCAGTTTGTACGGGCGTTTTTCCCACGGACAGTTTTTTTACGGACAATTTTCCTACGGACAATTTTCCTCGGGGCAATTTGCCTACGGACAGTTTTCCTACCGGGAATTTGCTACGACAATTTTCCTACCGGACAAAACTGCCCACGGGCAGTTTGCCTACTGGACATTTTGCCTACCGGACAATTGCCCACCGGACATTTTGGCTACCGGGCAATTTTCCCACGGGCACTAACCTACGGACACTTTGCCTACGGAAATTTGCTCGTGTTTCCCAAAAGGGAAAAAATTCGTACCTTGGACAAAAAATTGTATATGATAAAATACCCTAGATAACAGTTAGTCCCAGCTCAAAAAATGTCGCCCGGCGCCAAATATTTTCGAATTAGCTCACTACTGATGTGTATGTGCCGAAAAGGTACACGTTTTCATTCGGTGACAGGACAACTCTACCGCGGACATCATACCCGACAATTTTAAACCCTGCTAATTCATACCCGGACAATTATACCCGACAATTCATACCCCGGACAATTATACCCCCCGGGCAATTCATACCCCCGGGGCAAATTTATACCCTGCAAATTTATACCCGGACAATTCATACCAACAATTCATACCCCCGGGCAAATTTATACCCAAAATTCATACCCGGACAATTTATACCCCGGA
>JACEEZ010023377.1:216196-221447 GCA_016584305.1 Chionoecetes opilio
GACTGGTACAGTACGTGTACAGTACTCGTTCAACACGTATTGTGGTGGAAGCGGGAATTATTTTTTTTAAGCATGAATAACTTATTTATTTATTCTCTATTTCTTACTTTATCCATCAACCCAAAGTACTTATAATATTATTAAAAGGACCTTGCATCTACCTGCCTAGTTACATAACAGTAAGACGCCCTAATCGGCGAGGGACGAGCGAGCCTGTAGAAACCCGCAGCACGTGCACACGTGCGGCGTCACCCGGAGTTTGATCTGTGTGACATTGCTAGGTGTGTGGTCTCCAACCACACACCAAATTTCAATTTAGTCGGTACAGCCGTTTCTCAGCTATAGCAAGATAACGTTGTCTGACACCCCTCACGCGCCACGCGCCATGCTGATCCCTCACGTGAGACAAAACATGTCAAGCACAAAAGGGATTGAATGGGGCTATCAGATGGCGAAGACCGCTTGTCAATCGGAAGCGGGATTCCAAAGATTACGCTCCTGAAAAGCGTGACGGTCGGTCGGTCGGGTCGGGTCGGGTCGGGTCGGGTCGGGTCGGCCGCTTAAGTAAGAAAAATCCCATATCCACCGAGGACTCACGAGCGCTTCGTGCTCGCTCGTAATTAACTCATTCATTTACGATTTTCCATCTTCAATATAAAAAACAAAAACTCGACCTCAAAGCGCAAAATTCCCATATCTATGAAAAATTACGCGGCGCACCTAGGGGATTCCCACGGCGCACAAGTGCGCCGCGGCGCACAGTTTGAGAATCACTGCTCTAAATACACCATACCACCATACGTACCCAACACCATACCTCACCCATCACACTACTCTTAATAACAATAGGAAATAAACTAACCATTAATACAAAAACTAAAAAAAAAAAAAAAAACTATATTTCAACGACTAGAAAAAAGTGATGAAAATTTCTACATTACAAATACTTTTTTTTCTTTTTTTCATATATATTTTTTATTATTACGAGCGAGCGCGAAGCGCTCGTGAGTCCTCACTGGTACGGGATTTTTCCGGAATAAGCGGCCGACCTAACCCGACCGACCATCACGCTTTTCAGGAGCTTATATCTTGGAATCCCCTTCCGATTGACAAACGGTCTTTCCCCATCTGTGCCCCATGCAATCCCTATTTGTGTTGACATGTTTTGTCTCACGGAGGGTCAGCATGGCGCGTGGCGCGTGCCGATGAGGGGGGTCGAAAAGTTATCTTGCTATAACTGAGAAACGGCTGTACCGAAAAAGTTAACTACAGAACAGTCTCAGGTAGTAACAAAGCGGTGTTGTAAAAAAGTTGAATTTAGGCAAATATATTAAAAACATTTCAGCGTAAGAAGGCAAAGGTAAATGGGTTTGATGACAGCAGAAAATTTCCTTGCTATCGGTTTTCTACGGGCTCGCTGTCCTTAGCCAAATAAGGCGAAGGACTATTTTCCCGAGGGTAGGACTTGGGAAGTAGTTTCCCGACGTAGGACTTAGGAAGCCCTAAGTCCTTTCGCCTTTCGTAGACTTTGGAAGTAGTTTCCCGCTCTATTAAGGGTATTTTTTCTTCCAGACCTTTCACCGATCCTTCAGATACCTTAACAGTGATTCAATGCTCTGCGATTCCTTGGAACTGTTACTATAAGAGTAGTCAGGATCTGGCTGAGATCCAGGCTGGAACCCCGGGCTCGGGCAATAAGGTGTCTCCCAAAGGGGCCCTAGCTTTGAAAATTTGAGTTTTATCACCAGTGCACGCGCGCTAACTCCAACCTCCAACCTCCCCCCTGGAGCTTACATTGGGTTAGTGGGTGCCCCGAGGGTACTTCAGGCGGCGCGGCCCTTACTAAAGTGTAGACAGTCACAGTGCGCGGAGTAAGATGCCGTTTGCGTTTTTGGGACGTTGTTTATTCCTCACGGGGTGACGGTGGGATGTACTATGGTTAAACTGCCTGAGCAGTGACCAAGGCCCCCGACGGCAGCTGCCAGCCGGGGCTGGGGCACCCTGGGCCTCCTGGGGTCCCTGGTGGTAGTGGGTCCTGGTTGGCCCCTTATGGCCTACCTGGACCTGCCTGCTGCAGGACGACGGAGTCCTGAGCACCGTCCGTCAGTGGGCGAAGTGCGGCTGTAGGTGGTGGCTGGGCGTGTTCAAGCCACCGCGGGGAGAGAATACTAAAAGGGCCCTGCCCGCCACCCGGACGGCTGGCTGGCCTGGGTCCCCCTTGGTGGGGCGGCACTACACCCCACCACCAGGCCTTGAGGCACCATCAGTGCCGCCTCGCCGCTCTGCAGCAGCTGCTGGAGGACTACGTAGAGTTCTCCGCGCATTTGTCTGCTGGCGTGGGGCGTGGCCTGCCTCCTCCTGGCCAAGCGTCTGTGTGGTATAGACATCACACCGCCGCGCCACCACCCCCACCACCACCACCCCTACCTCTACCACTGCCCCAGCCCACCAGGACCTGGAGGTCAAGGTCAAGGCGGGTCAGAGGCCGCCCAATGGCTTAAAGAAGAAGAATAACGTAAAAAGAAAATACAAAATCTTCTTTACCAAAACCACCATTGGGCGGGAACTTCATAGTCTGATGCTTGACCTGAAGGAAATATTCTATGACGACATCAAGACCAACGTCATCAGAATCAGGAACAACAGACGACACACCGCCGCCCCACCACACCCCACCACGACCCCCTCTCCCTGCCCCCCTTCCCCCAGTACCAGGAGGCCACCAAAACCAAAACCACCATTGGGCGTGAAATGCACAGACTTATGAAGGAAAATATTCTATGACGACATCAAGACCAACGTCATCAGGATCAGGAATAACAGACGTGCAAGAAAGCAGCACAGGAAAAAACGTACACCTAAAAATTGAAGTCCCCCACCTGACTAAAACAGCAAGCCCCTATTCCCCCACAAACTACAGCCCCCCTACCCCCCTGAAACAAGCCCCCCCTCAAACTATAGCCCCCCACCCCCCTGAAATAGCAAGCCCCCTCAAACTACAGCCCCCCCCTACCCCACTGAAACAACAAGCCCCCCTTCAAACTACAGCCCCCCTACCGCTGAAAAAACATATCCCCCATCCCCCACCCCTTTAAAAAGATTCCCCTATCCCCCCCCCCTGAAAAAGATATCCCTTATCCCCCACCCCCTGAAAAAGATATCCCCATCTTCCCACCCCCTGAAAAAAACATCCCCATACCCCACCCTCTGAAAAAGGACATCCCTCATCCCCCCATCCCCTGAAAAAGATATCCCCCATCCCCCCACCCTCTGAAAAAGATATTCCCCATCCCCCCACCCCCTGAAAAAGATTATCCCCCATCCCCCCACCCCTGAAAGATATCCCCCATCCCCCACCCCCTGAAAAAAATATCCCCCATCTTCCACCCTCTGAAAAAGATATCCCCATCCCCCCCCCTTGAAAAAGAGTATCCCCCTCCCCCACCCCCTGAAAAAGATAACCCCATCCCCCCATCACCTGAAAAAGATATCCCCATCTTCCACCCTCTGAAAAGATATCCCCCATCCCTCCACCCTCTGAAAAAGATATCCCCCATCCCCCCACCCCCCGAAAAGATATCCCCCATCCCCCACCCCCCTGAAAAAGATATCCTTATCCCCCCACCCCCTGAAAAAGATATCCCCATCCCCCCCTCTGAAAAAAATATCCCCATCCCCCCACTCCCTGAAAAAGATATCCCCCATCCCCCACCCTCTGAAAAAGATATCCGCCCTTCCCCCCCCCCTGAAAAAGATATCCCCCATCCCCCCACCCCCTCAAAAGATATCCCCCGTCTTCCCACCCCCTGAAAAAGATATCCCCCATCCCCCCACCCCCTGAAAAAAAGATATCCCCCATCTTCCCACCCCCCGAAAAAGATACCCCCATCCCCCACCCCCTGAAAAAGATATCCCCATCCCCCAACCCCCTTTAAAAAGATATCCCCCCTCCCCCCAAACCCCTTGAAAAAGATATCCCCCATCCCCCCACCCCCTGAAAAAGATATCCCCATCCCCCCACCCCTTGAAAAAAGATATCCCCCCTCTTCCCACCCTATGAAAAAGATATCCCCCATCCCCCACCCCTGAAAAAGACATCCCCATCCCCCTACCCTCTGAAAAAGATATCCCCATCCCCCACCCCCTGAAAAAGATATCCCCATCCCCCCACCCCCTGAAAAAGATATCCCCCATCCCCCCACCCCTGAAAAAGATATCCCCCATCTTCCCACCCTCTGAAAAGATATCCCCCATCCCCCCACCCTCTGGAAAAAGATATCCCCCATCCCCCACCCCCCTGAAAAAGAATCCCCCATCCCCCCACCCCGTGAAAAAGATATCCCCCTCTCCCACCCCCTGAAAAAGATGTCCCCCATCCCCCTCCGCTGAAACATATCCCTCATCCTCCCACAAACTGCAGCCCCCCACCCTTTTAAATAGCAATCCCCCCATTACCCCATTCCCCCCAAACTACAGTCCCCCACCCCCCCCAAACAGCAATCCCCCCACCCACTCTAAAGCTACAGCCCCCCACCCCCTTAAAAAAACCCAAACCCCTCATCTCCCCACAAACTGCGGTTCCCCAACCCCCTTAAAACCAATCCCCCCATCAAACCCAACCTACATCCCCCCACCCCTTTAAAAACCGATCCCATCCATCCCCCCCTCCACCCCCCTCAACAACAACAACCCCCCCCTTAAAAAAAATTGCACTAAACTCTTCATTCAGTATATATTTCTCCCAATTTCTCGCTTCTAAAATTATTATTACGAGCGAGCGCGAAGCGCTCCCGAGTCCCACTGGATACGGGATTTTCTCACATAAGCGACCGACCCGACCCACCGACCCACCATCAACGCTTTTCAGGAGCTTTATCTTGGGAAACCCGCTTCCGATTGACAAGCGGTCTTCGCCATCTGATATTTCAATCCCTATTTGTGCTTGACATGTTTTGTCTCACGTGAGGGGTCAGCATGGGCGTGGCGCGTTTCCGCGTGAGGAGTGTCAGACAAAATTACCTTGCTATAGCGAGAAAAACGGCGTACCGATTAAGTTGAAATTGGTGTGTGGTTTGAGACCACAAAACCTAGCAATGGCACACAGGTCAAATGCACGTGCGCAACTTGCGGCGGGTTTCTACGGGCTCGCTCGTCCTTCGCCGATTAAGGACGTCATATGGTTTATATATTATTTATTTAAATATTTTTATTTGCACTTATTATATATTGCAACATTCAAAGTGATAAAAAT
>JACEEZ010023377.1:231914-243259 GCA_016584305.1 Chionoecetes opilio
GAGAGAGGAGAGACGAGGAGAGAGAGAGAGAGAGAGAGAGAGAGCCAGCCAGCAGCGAGCGAGAGCAAGAAGCGAGAGAAGAAGAGAGAGAGGAAGGAAGAGAGAGAGATACACGGAAGAGAAGAGAGAGAGAGAGAGAGAAGACGAGAGAGTGGAGAGAGAGAGAGAGAGAGAAGGGAGAGAGAGAGACGAGGGGTAGAGTGTGAGAGAGAGAGAGAGGCCGTAATCTGACTGATCGTCATGTAGTCAACACAAAACCGCACACCTCAGCAAATAGTGTAGGCACATCTGTAAATTTGTGCTATTTTTCGTTAAAAGCAAAAACTCGCTTGATTTTTGAAGAAGGTATTATAAACTTTAAAAAAAAAATATGTGGCATTTTTTCTGAAAACATTTCTAAGGGTATGAAAAATCCAAGATGGCGTTCCAAAATGGCCGCCCGAACACTAATAATGCGATATCTTGCAAGTACATGTGAGTAACACAATACAAATAAAGTGTCTAAATCTATGTTTTCTGAGACATGGAATCTTATTGAGTAGCGGAACCAACAGGAGATACATGGAGGTGGCGGGTTGAGCGACAACAGCGTGGTGAGGAAGGGAGGCGTAATGGTGATGAACCTCATGAGACTTTGCCCTTCGTGTGTCCAGGACGGTGGTGGATGGTTAGGGGACAAGGCCGTGAGGGAAAACACTGAAGCATCCACATTTTTATTTCTGTGACTATACTTGAAAAACACTTCAAGCCTCCAAAACTTTGAACGCTATGTGACATACTTATACTTGAAAAACCTTCAGCTCCAAACTTTTGGACGCTGTGACTATACTTATTTAATAATTCAATCATTGCGAAGTTGTAAATTAATAGTAGGTTGCGATGTAATGCCGTGATAATGTATTGTGGTAGGTTATGGTTGGTGAGGGCTGTATCGGGCACTTTTCCGTGGTGAGGTAGTACACGGCAGCATAGTGGGTTTTTTTTTTTTTTTGTGGTGCCCCAGAGGACAAGTGAAGTGTTTGAGTGAGGTGTCGTGAAGTCGGTGAAAGTGTTGTCCGAGCAGCATCTTTGTTGTTGTGGTTTCGCTATATAGGAAACCCTGGTGGCAGTGTGGCACTGACGCTAATGTCGGCCCCCGGGAGCTGCTTCGACGGTGATAAAGGCGCACGGTTAGACATTTGGACAGTGAATGACCAACACGCGGCGCCGCACGCACGCCATCAGTGTTGATTAAGCACGTGTTGTACTGGTGTTCCTTCTTAATGTGTGCAGTTAGTGTGAAATGGGCTGGACGTGTTTGGGCTTGTTATCGCTGCTTCTTTACTATGTTGTAGTGTGTAGTGTGATGATGTTCTTTCCACCACACTACTGCTGCTATATACTCCTTTTATACTACTACTACTACTACTATTACTAATAATGCTACTGACATTTAATAGCGGCAACAAATATCTTTACTTTTTTCTTCTTACTTTCTTATTATATTGTTATTGTTATTGAAATCTATTTTGTATCATTATTATTAAGGTATTTATTTTTATAATCGTTTGTAAATAGATAGGTAGGTAGTGATTAGTGGTGGGCAGGAGGCGGATCGGACACTTAAGGGCCATAATTATGTAAATTATCGATTGTTTTGAGATGGACATGTAATAACCTGTTTACAATAACACTCAATAAAAATATGGTTGAAGGAAAGCAATGTAAGGAAGGTATTTTGGAATCATCTTTTATTTCATTAGCGCAGTGGATCGTTCTGCACCACGGTAACTTTGTATTGCATTATTTTCTTCCTTCGTGAGTATCATTGAATATAAACATGTTTGTTTGCGGTAGGGATGAAGGGACCTTGCAAAATTAAATTGATAGCCACGTGTTCAAAGAGCTCGTGTTGTGGCCGGAATCGTATGAGTTTTACCAAATTGCACTAAAACTGTAATACAATTACACTCATGATAAAGAGAGCAACCAATACAAATAATAAATTAAATCCCGGCCGCGTTTCCCTGCGTGGCCGCCGTTCCTTACCCAAACTACTACTCAACTTAATTAAACAGATAACATATTTAACCTAAAACATTTAATAAATGAAGTTATTGTTATTATCATCAATCCAATCATTGGGGCATTACGCCGGGGGCGCCGTCGCCTCGCCCACACTACGAAACGCCACTCCCGGGGGTCACAACGCCGCCCCCCCTCCCGATTTTCCCATTGGCAGGCTCCTCCCATACTCAAGCAGCTCTCGACAAGAAACATCACACTTGGCCAAGGCCACGAGCCTTGTGGGCGCCCCCTTGGGCCTCCTCAGCAGGATGGTCTCTTACAGATACAACCCGATGGGAAGATCGGTTTCAGGGTAGCGTGCACACATGCCCATATAGCGAAGTTGGCGCTGACAGGACTATGCAGGTAATAGGCCTCGATTCAGGCTCCACGGTGCAACGTGATTTGACACGTAATCATCCCAGCGATTACCCAGATTTGCGAAGGACACTTATTACCAAAAGGCATGATCGGCTCTACGTCATATTTAGTGGTCCATGTCTCACAACCATAGATAAAGACAGGGATCACAAAGCGACTTGAAGATCCGGATCTTTGTCCTTCTGCACAGGTACGGACAACGCCAAATACGCCGCTGATGCGCGTCCCATAACACCGGGGGCATAGGCCAATCCGCCGTAAGACTTCTGACGTGACCGCCGTCATTATGGACTGCGCTACCAAGGTATGTAAAAAACTTTCCAAGATCTTCAATGTCCTCGCCACACGCATGAACAGACTGTAATGCTTCATCTAGTAAGGTCTCCAACACATGGACCTTAGTCATGAGCCAGGAGACCATCAAAGTACCAAAATGCTTTGCCTCCTCGTGCAGCGCCTCGAGAGCCATCACCAGGACCTCACACCCCAGCGAATCAGCAAAGAGTACTGCATCATCGGCAAAAACAAGATCAGTGATCTGGTGTTGCCGACGGATGCTCCACAATCACTTGATCACAACCTTGTCCAATACCCAGTCCATAAAGCAGTTGAAAAGTGATGGGCAAGGACGAACCCTGCCTCACCCTGTATTCACAGGAAAGAAGCTGGTGATACAACCTGCCCCACACTTCACAGCATCTCAGTACCAGGAATACAAACCAGTTATCAAAACCAAATAGTCCTTGCAGGAAATCCCTCGAAGTCGCAGAAGATCCCAGAGTGACTCCCGATGCACTTGAGTCAAACGCCTTCTTGAGATAACATAGGCTTGCAAGCAATACACGGTCGAAACTCACGTCGGCGTTCACCAGGACCGAAGCGCTCGTTATACGGTCCGTTGTTGACTTACCAGGCGTGAACTCACAGATGCTTGAGGTCTCTGATGCTTCACCAGATGACGTTTCGAATTCGGGTCGAGGCAATTAGATGGGCAAGCACCTTGCCTGGGATACGCTGAGCAGTGTAATACCGCGGTAATTGTTGCAGTCCTGACGGTCCCCTTTACCTTTCCAGAAGGGACGACCCATCCCTTTTCCAGTCAGGAGGAATGGACATGATTGCCACACGGGCAGTCGGACAGCATGAACCCACGGATCATGGGGCCTCACCCCAGATTTGAGGAGCTCCGCACTGAATTACAAACACCAGTCGCCTTTCCACCCTCAACTTTGCTACAGGCCCTCTTGACCTCGTCAAGAGAGGGTTTGCGTTTCGTCAATGGGAGGAATCGGCATCCACTGCCTGTAATTATTATAGTTTTGTTCAGTTGTTATTTGTCACCTTTATTATACAAGTTCCAAGAAAGTACATGCTGAACAAAAAATATTAACCCACTTACGTTTAATTTTAGTGTTCAATTTAGGCCGTTTGCTATGGGGCGGCCATATTGGATTTTCAGGCCGTTAGAATGTCAGAAAAAAAATGCAACCCTAATTTTTTTATGTTTATAGTCTATTAACAACATCAAGTGAGTTTTTGGCTTTTAAAAAAAAAAATACACGAAATCTTTTTTTCATGACAAATATGCCTACCTATATCAGAGAGGACGGCTATTCGAAGCATACGAGAACATTGCAAATGTACTGTTAATTGCAAAATTCTCTTAACCCCACAAACACACCCACACACACGCACAACACACAGTCCACAAACACATCACGCACAGGGCCACAGTCACACCACACACACACACACACACACACACACACACCACCACACCACACACACACAACACACACACACACACACACACACACCACACACACATTCACACACACCAGATATACCCACACACATACACACTCACAGTCACCACACACACAAATAAACACACATGCACACACATTCACATACACCACAAAACAGACACGCACACACCACACACACACACACACACACACACACAACACACACACCACACACACACCCCCACATACACACACACGCAGTCACACACAGTCTCATCACACAGTTCTCACACACATACACAGACACACACACACACACCACACACACGAAAACACACAACACACACCCACACACACACACACAACAACACACACAACACACCAACACACCGAAAACACACCACCCACACACACACACATACACACACACACACACACACGAAACCACACACACACACACACACAACACACACACACACACACCACACACACACAACACACACACCCACACACACACCACACACACACACAAACACACACACAACCACAAACACATAAGCACAATAACCTCGCGTCGATTTCACACAGTTTTGCTTTGTGGTAATTAAACGAGACACCGGGGTAGTCCATTGCTCCTGAACAACAAGAGACTCTTTATACCGCTGTTAGATAATTCACGGTTAATGAGTAGGACACACGCTCCCCTCCCGGCCCCCTCCGAACCCTAGACAAAGAAACCATCACCTCTCGAAACTGGCCTGTAAATATGCCAAATGAAAGCGTTGCCAGCGGTGTAATAAATCCTGTAATGGAAACGATACACACGCGGGTAATGTGGTTCCGCCGGATTACCTACAAAATTACTGCACGGTGAGTTAGGAAGTGGTAATGGCGGGAGGCTGGGAAGGCAGTAGAGGTGGAGAGTGATAAGAAGGGTGGATGGGATGAGAAGAAGTGGATGATTCGCGGGAAGAAAGAAAGAAATGAAGGAGGGAGGGAAGGAAAGAGGGAAGACGGAATGAGGGAAAGAAGGAAGGAAGGAAGGAGGGAAGGAAGGAAAGAAAAATGATAACCAAAGTATTACAGGAGATTTACAAGGAGAGGATACAAGGGCAGCATAGGAAAGGGATTGGTGGTATTAATAATGGCAACTGGATGTACAAAAAAGAAAGAAGGCTGAGACGAGTGTTTAACCCCTTGAAGAGCCAGAACGGAATTTTCATTTTAATTTGGCTTACCAATAGACGATTTTTAGTGAATAGTAAGCAACATTTTTATAGATATGACCGTTTGGTATCCTGTCCACATGGCTAATTTGTTCTTTCAGTTAGATTTTCATAAATTTTATTGCTCGAAACAGACAATTTTTTTTATAGCCAGGAAAGAAGGAAAGATCTGAGCGTGAAGGAGTTAAACCGAAGTGATGCGTGAGGTGTGGCTGGATGGAGAATGATGGGTGGACATCGTGAATTTGATAGGGCATAAAGCACGGCTTTGCAGAATATATGGGACTGATTTTGTTATATCATTGGGGGACTTGGAAGGGCAAGAAAAAGGGAGGGGGAGGAATAATAAAAAGCCACAAAGGCTGCCAGTCCTTAAAAGCAGAGAGTAAACTGGTAAAAAGAAGGTGGGTCAATTTGGTCGAACATTAGAAAATAGAAAATAAAGCCATGACCGTACGCCGGATAGGACAAACAACACTCAGGGAGGAGAAAAAGGGAGAGAGTTAAAATAAAAGAACGCTACATAATAAGACAGAGAAATAAGACTTAAACATATAGTAATAATGGAGAAGTTGTGCCAATATATTAAAAAAGAAACAAAAGAGAGAAATGCAAGATAAAATGATGACAAATAGAGAAATGTAAGATAGAATTATGCTGAATAGCGTCAAACAAAATCCCAGGCAAAGGAGAGTGGCTAGCGTTTAATTTTTTTTTTTTTTTTTTTTTTTTTTTAACATCACAAAGGGACTGGCCAAGGGCACAACAAAAAATGGGCACACACAAAGCCCGCTTAGTTGCAGTCCCTATAAAGAAGACAGTAAGATAAAAAATAAAGAGGGGTGGGCCAATTTAGTTCCGGTGGGAGGTGTTTTGTTAATCTTCTCTTGAAAAGATTTTAAAGTCATGGAAAGTGAAAAAATGAAACAGGAAGAGAGTTTCAAAATTTACCAGTGAAGGGATGAAAGAGTAAAGGCTACTGATTAAACTCTTGCATTAGAAGATGAACAAGAATAAGAGCATGAGGAATGAGTAGAAAGTCTTGTTGCAGCGAAGCCGCGGGAGGGGGGAGGCACGCAGTTAGCAAGTTCATAAGAGAATGTGAGCATGAAAATAAAGGTAGAAGATAGCAAGAGAAGCAAACATTCCGGCGGTGATATAAAGATTGAAGACAGTCACTCAGATGAGGGGAGTTCATGAGACGAAAAAGCTTTTCGACTCAACCCCTGTTAGGAGAAGCTGTATGAGGTGATCTCCCCAAAACATGTGAGACATACTCCATACATGGGCGGATAAGGCCCCTGTATTGAGCAACACTGGCGATGGAGAAAAAAAGGACGCAGACGCCACAGGACATCCTTTTTAGCAGGATAAGAGATGGTGAGATGTCCAGTAGATATTTAGTAAAGGATAGTCTAGAAGGTCATGTAGAAGAAGGAGATAGTTGATGTCATTGAAGAAGAGGGGATAAGTTATCTGGTAGGTTTTGTCGAGTGTAGGTTGAAGAAAATTAGGTTTTTGAGGAATTGAAACCAATAAAAGGTTTGTTTGCCCCAATCAGAAATATAGTAAGATCAGAAGTTAGGCCACTCGGTAGCATCTCTCCGTGAATCACTTCGTTCCTGTTGAGTTGGGACGTCTAATAAAAGGACGCCTGAAAAAAGGCAGGGTAGAATCATCAGCGTAGGAGTGGATAAGGGCTTGGAGTTAGACAAGGAGATCATTAAGGGAATAATAGAAAGAGAGTGGGTGTGATAGGACAGAGCCTGGGAGCACCACCTATTGATAGCTTTGGAGAGAAACATGTCCGTATACAGTAGATGCAATAGAACGGTTAGAAAGGAAATTTAAGATGAAGGTACTAGAGAGAAGGATCGAACCCGAATGAGGGTTGTTTGGAAATTTAAAGATTGTGCCAGACTTATCAAAAAGCTTTTGATAGTCAGGAACCAGCAAAAGGTTTCACGACACCTAAAGGAGGAGGACAAGATTCAGTTAGGAAAGCTAGAAGATCGCAGTAGATCGCCCTTTACGGAAAAACCGTACTGACGACAGATAGAAGATTGTGAGCAGATAGATGCTTAAGAATCTTTTATTAAGTATGATTTCAAAAACTTTAGAGAGGCAGAAAGTCAAAGCTATAGGACGGTCGTTTGTCATGATTTAGAACGGTCAACCCTTCTTAGGAATTAGGAGCATAACAGGTCAGCATGACGGATCAATCAATCATTGGGGGCATCGCCGGGGGCGCGTCGCCTCGCCCCACCCTACGACGGCCACTCCCGGGGGTTACGCACGCGCGATTCCCAATGCAGGGCTCCTTTCCCATACCAAGCAGCTCCGACATGAAAAATTCAACTTGCCACAACCACACGGGGGGGGGGCGGGAGCCTTGTGGGAGCCCCCCCCCTTGGCCTCCTCCACGCAGGATTGTCTCTTACCAGATAAACCCCGATGGGAAGGATCGGTTTTCAGGGTAGCGGGCCACATCCCATAATAGCCGAAGTTGGCGTTGACAGACTATGCAGGTAATAGGCCCTCGATTTCAGTCTCACGGTGCAATCGCTGATTGACACGTAATCATCCCAGCGATAGCCATTGATTCTGCGAAGAAATTATTACGAAAGGCATTGATTCGTCTCTTCAAGTCCCTAATTTTAGGTCCATGTCTCACAACCGTAGAGTAAGACAGGGATCACAAGCGACTGATAGATCAGGATCTTTGTCCTTCTGCACAGGTACCCACAAACGCCAAATACTCCCGCTGAGCGAGTCCATACCACCGTGGGCTATGCCATCCGCCGTAAGACTTTCTGGACGTGACCCGCCTCATTATGGACTGCGCTACCAAAGGTTGTAAAATTTTCCAAGATTTCAAGTCCTCCCCAAAACGCATGCACAGACGTACTGCTTCATCTAGAAAGTCCCCAAAACCCCTGGCCCTTTGGGTTTTGAGCCAGGAGACCTAAAGCCCCAAAAGGGTTTGCCTCCTCGTGCAGCGCCTCGAAGCCTCACTAGGACCTCCAGCGACTCGCAAAGATTAGCATCATGGGCAAAAACAAGATGGGATTTGGTGTTGCCGACGGTGCCCACAATCATTTTGATCTAAACCCTTGCCCAAATACCCAGTCCATACAAGCGTTGAAAAGTGATGGGGAAGGACGCACCCTTGCCTCACTCGTTTTCACAAAAAAGAAGCTGGATACCCCCTGCCCCACTTTTCACGCATCTCAGCCCCAGAATACAGACATTTTATAAAACCAATAGCCCTTGCGGAATCCCTCTAAGTCGAAAAAAACCCCAAAGTGACCACGATGCACTGATCAAACGTCTTTTTGAGATCAACTAGGCTGCAAGCATCCCTGTCGAAAACAAAACGTGGGGCGTCGGATGAGGACACGTCAGCATCAGATGAAAGACTAAAACGAATTAAAGTCTTCTTCAGGGCAGAGAGAGAGAGAGAGAGAGAGGAGAAGAAAAGGGGAGAGAGAGAGAGAGAGGGGAGAGAGGGGGGGGAGGAGAGAGAGAGAGAGAGAGGAGAGAGAGGGGAAAAGAGAGAGAGAGAGGGAGAGAGAGAGGGGGGGAGAGAGAGAGAGAGAGAGAGAGGAAGAGAAAAGAGAGAGAGAGAGAGGAGAGGAGAGAGAGAGGAGAGAGAGAGAGGGAGAGAAAAGAAAAGAAGAGAGGAGAGAGAGAGAGAGAGGGGAGAGAGAGAGGGGGGGGAGGGAGAGAAGCTGGAGTCCTTCAAAAATCTGCTATTATTCACTTATTTCACCCCCAACACCCACCCCTCCCACAACCCTGGTTCCCACCCACATCACCCGGGGCGGGATGCAGGAAGCGCTGGGATGCCCATCACCGACCCCATGGTCCGTCGTCTGCCAGTTGACGCAGCGTTTTCGAAGCTCGGGGAATTTAATAATAGGATTGGGGATTATAAAAAACGGCCATGATGCAAAATGGCTATACTCATAATACATAAAATCGGAAATAATGAAAGGGTTGGCCGATTACTTTAAAGCAAAGTACATAGTTAATAAGGCCAGAATGGTTTTGTTGTTTTGGTGTTTTGTGTGGTGTTGTTGGGTTGTGTTGTGTGGTGGGTGTGGTGGTGGGGGTGTGGGTGAGTGTGTGAGTGTGCGGGTGGTTGGTGTGCGGTGTGTGGTGTGGTTTTGGTTTTGTTTTGTTGTGGTGTTTGTGTTGTGCGTGTGTGTGTGTGTGTGGTGTGTGTGTGTGTGGGGGGGGGTGTGGGGGTTTTTTGTGCGTGTGTCTTCAAACGGCACCAGAATAGGAATTTTACGTAAAACCTATGAAAAATTTTTCAGTTTAGACGCAAGGATAAAATAGGAAAAGAATCAATATATGGAACTTGATCTGTAGTTACAAAAACACAACAATTAGGGAAAAACCCCCCCCTACATGTCCCTTCAAAGACCTGATACCCAACCAAGGCAATATTTGTTACTTTAGCCATAAACGTAAAATTTTACCCCAAAACCGGGGGAAAATTTTAATCACACACAAAATGTTTTGCCCAAAGAAAAAAAATTTTGCGAGAGAGAGAGAGAGAAAAAGAGAGAGAGAGAGAGAAGAGAGGGGAGGGGAAAGGGGGAGGGGAAGAGAGAGGAAAAGGGGAGAGAGAGGAGAGAAGAAAGAGGAGAGAGAGAGAGAGAGAGAGAGAGAGAGAGAGGGGAGAGAGAGAGGGGAGAGAAGAGAAGAGAGAGGTGAATAACTTGAATTTTTTAGTTTTCCCCAGGTTTTCCAACTTTTCTACGCCCTCACACCTGGACCCCAAACCCGTAAAAAAAAAGGGTTATAAAAAAAAAGGAAAGTAATTTCCCCGTAAAAAAAACACAATTTCTTTAGTTGCAATAGAGGGGATTGGCGGGAACACCTGCATGTATTTGGGCGCCACTTTTGGCCTGAAAGCCCGGGTAATGGAGGGGCGGGAGAGTCGGGGGAGGAAGGTGATTTAAGGATAGGAGAGGATTAGGGAAGGTGAGGGGACTGAAAGGGAGGAGGGGGTTGGGGGGGGAGAGGGGGACGGGGAGGGGAGAGGGGACTGGGGGGGGGAGAGGGGGATGGGGAGGGGGAGAGGGGACTGGGGAAGGGGAAGGGGGTGGGGAGGGAGGGTAGAGGGGGCTGGGGGGGGGGGGGGGGGACTGGGGAGGGGGGAGAGGGGGCTGGGGAGGGGAGAGAGGGGACGGGAGGGGGGGGGAGGGGACGGGGAGGGAGAGAGGGGATGGGGAGGGGGGGAGAGGGGGCTGGGGAGGGAGAGGGGACTGGGGAGGGGGGAGAGGGGGGCTGGGGAGGGAGAGGGGGACTGGGGAGAGGGGGGGAAGGGACTGGGGGGGAGGGGGAAATGGGGGGGGAGGGGCCCGAGGGGGGGGGAGAGGGGGTGGGGGGGGAGGGGACTGGGGAGGGGGAGAGGGGACTGAGGGGGGGGGGGGGACTGGGGGGGGGGGGAAGGGGACTGGGGGGGGGGGAGAGGGGGGGGCTGGGGGGGGGGGGGGGCTGGGAGGGGGGGGAGAGGGGGCTGGGGGGGGGAGGGATAGAGGGGACCCAAGAGTGCCAATGGTGCCAGTCAGCCAAGCCAGTTAAGTGCAAGGGGCATGTGGGATATTTTCTGGTTCATTTTTTCTATCCGTCTAAGCTTTTGAATTTCCGAAAACCCTGACTGTAATATTTTGTTAAGTAGGGGTTGGGGTTCATCTAGTTTTATTTATCTAGCTGTATTTTTTAAGGGCCCGATCAACGCTCTATGGCCCCGTCTCCATATCAACATTTTTTGTAATTCACCTTAGTGCTTGGTTGGGCCCAAGCCCCACCCCCCGGGGGGCAGGTCACAAACCCCGGCTAACAATCGGACCTATTCACTGTGGGGGACAGGGGGCCCGGGGTTTTTAAAGGGAAAAAAACCCCTCTGTTCCGCTCCGCCCGGGATCGC
>JACEEZ010023378.1:7500-11843 GCA_016584305.1 Chionoecetes opilio
TTCTCTCTCTCTCTCTCTCTCTCTCTCTCTCTCTCTCTCTTCCTCTCTCTCTCTCTCTCTCTCTCTTCTCTCTCTCTCTCTCTCTCTCTCTCTCTCTCTCTCTCTCTCTCTCTCTCTCTTTCTTTCTTTCTTTCTTTCTTTCTTTCTTTCTTTCCTTTTCTATTCCCATCATTATTTTCTTCCCTTTCATCTCACACCCTTTACCTCCATTCCATCTTTTTCACCCTCTCTCTCTCTCTCTCTCTCTCTCTCTCTCTCTCTCTCTCCCTCTCTCTCTCTCTCTCTCTCTCTCTCTCTGCTCTCCCCTCCTCTTCCCTTCATCTCTTCATCTTTCCCCTCTATCTCCCCTTCTTCCCCGCATCTCCCCTTCCCTTTGCCGTTTTGCGTTTAGTCAAGGAAATTGTAGCTTTTAACACCTCACCAAAAATTTACATATCAACCCTTACATATTTCCTCCTCCTCCTCCTCCTCCTCCTTTACTCCTCCTCCTCCTCCTCCTCCTCCTCCTCCTCCTCCTCCTCCTCCTCCTCCTCCTTGTCACTCATTCACTCAGTCACTCACTCGCTCAGTCGGTTGGAATAAATGAATAAATCTTTTTTTTCGTTTTTTTTTTTAGTGAATGTTTTTTGTGGGGATATATTGTTTGTTGTTGTTGTTGTTGTTATTGTTGTTGTTGTTGTTGTTGTTGTTGTTGTTGTTGTTGTTGTTTGTGTTTTATGTATTCTTGTTTACGTCATTTTTCTTCATTTACGTCATTATTATTATTATTATTATTATTATTATTATGTGTGTGTATATGACTGTGTGTGTGTTTGTTGTGTGTGTGTGTGTGTATGTGTGTGTGTGTGTGTGTGTGTGTGTGTGTGTATGTGTGTATGTGTGTGTATGTGTGTGTATGTGTGTGTATGTCCGTGTGTGTGTGCAACCAATCACTTACCTCTGAATGTTAGATGAGGGGCTTCTCTCATCAGCCCCTCCCCCCCCCCTCTCTCCTCCTCCTCCTCTCTCTCCCCTCTCTCTCTCCTCTCTCTCCTCTCTCTCTCCCCCCCTCTCTCCTCTCTCTCTCCTCTCTCTTTTCCCTCTCTCTCTCTCTCTCCTCTCTCTTCTCTCTCTCTCTCTCTCTCCCCTCACTTTATTTCTTTCCTGTGAATCACTACAACACGGAAAAGAAAATTAAGAAGAACGATTTCTTCCACCACTACTACAACAACAACAACAACAACAACAACAACAACAACAACAACACAACAACAACACAACCAACAAACAAACTACTACTACTACTACTACTACTACTACTACTACTACTACCACAATAACTACTACTACTACTACTACTACTACTACTACTACTACTAACTATAACAATAACATCTCTTGTATACATATGAAGTGAGATCATAATTGGCTTAGAAGATTCACGTAATACTTCTGATGGACAAACAAACAAACAAACAAACAAAACAAACAAACAAGGAAGCCAACAAACACACAAACAAACTAAACATACAAACAAAAACAAACAAGGAAGCCAATAAACAAGCAAAAGGCACACAAACAAACAAACAAGACATATAAGCATACAAACAAATAAATAAATATACAAATATAGAAACAAAACAAACATAACAACAAATATACAAACAAACAAGAGGAAGCCAAGTGGTTGATGGAGATTTCGGCGATACTTCTGATTGGTTGCTCCTCCTCCTCCTCCTCCTCCTCCTCCTCCTCCTCCTACTACTACTACTCCTCCTACTACTACTCCTCCTCCTCCTCCTCCTCCTCTTCCTCCTCCTCCTCCTCCTCCGATCACCTGTTCCCATGACGACCTTACCCACAGAATCTCTCTCTCTCTCTCTCTCTCTCTCTCTCTCTCCTCTCCTCTCTCTCGTCTCTCTCTCCTCTCTCTCTCTCTCTCTCTCTCTCCTCTCTCTCTCTCTCTCTAATCTAGTCGCTCTATCAGGAGGGGAAGAAGATCACTATTAAAATCTTTCTCCTGACGTTTGAATCTTGTTGATAAATTCTACTTCTACAGATTAATCCCTTTTGTTGCTGAATCTACGAGAGAGAGAGAGAGAGAGAGAGAGAGAGAGAGAGAGAGAGAGAGAGAGAGAGAGAGAGAGAGAGAGAGTTAGAGAGAGAGATATTGAAAAGAATTTTGCAAAGTGAAAAGACAAACTAAAAAGTAGAAAGAGCACATATATTTTTCTAGAGAGAAAGAAAGAGAGAGAGAGAAGAGAGAGAGAGAGAGAGAGAGAGAGAGAGAGAGAGAGAGAGAGAGAGAGAGAGATGAAAGAAGTGAGATATAAAAATGAAAAGGGAAATTTTTAAAAGTAGCGAGTATTTTTTTTCTTTTTTTCTTTTTGAGAGAGAGAGAGAAAGAAAGGAGAGAGAGAGGAGAGAGAGATGAGAGAGAGAGAGGAGAGAGAGAGAGAGAGAGAGAGAGAGAGAGAGAGCAAAAGGCTTTAATCGGATCTGGTCACTACGATTTATACGTCTGTCAATCCTCTGCCAGCTAACAAGGGAAGAGGGAGTTTGCAATCCATTCCATCACCATCAAACCCCTCATCCCCTTTGCCAGGTTAGAGGTTCGAGGGGAAAAGAGGGGAAGGGGTAATGTGAAAGGAAGGAGGGAGAGAGAGGGGACGGGGTATATGAAATGAGAGGAAAGGTGATGGGAAAGGAAGGGAAGTAGAGGGGGTATGGGGAGAGGGGAAAGGAGAGAAAGGGTAAGGGGAAAATGTGAGGGGAAAATAGAGGAAGGGGATATGGAAAGGAAGGAAAGTAAAGGGGATGGAGGGAGGGGAAAGAGAGAAAGGGTAAGTTGGAAAGGGGTAAAGAGAAATGGGAAAGGAAGGGAAGAAGAGTGGATATAGTATAGTAAAGAGTGAGGGGAATAGAGAGGAAGGGGAAATGGGAAAGGAAGGAGGGAAGAAGAGGGAAAGGGGTAAATGAAAAGAGGGAAGAGAAGAGGGGATGGGAAAGGAAGGGAAGTTGAGGTAAAGGGGTAAAGTACAGAAAGAGGGGAGAAGAGAGGAAGGGAAGATGGAAAAGGAAGGGAAAGAGGGTAAGGTATAAAGAGAAAGAGGGGAAAATAGAGAAAGTTGAGATAGGAAAAAAGGGAGATAGATGGTAAAAAGGAAAAGAAAAGAGTAAGGGGAAAATCAAGGAAGGGGAGATGGGAAAGACAAGGAAATAAAGGGGATGTGATAATGGAAAAAAGGGGCGATATGAAAAGAGGTGAAATATAGAAGGATAACTAAGGGGAAAAGAAAGTAAGAGGGAATCATGTGGGGAAAGTAAGGGGAAGGAATGAGAGAGGAATGTAAAGGGTAAAGAAGAGGGGAAGAGAGAAATGAAATAAAGGTAGGGAAAGGGAAAGAATGGTTAGTGTGAGGGGAAAAGAATAGAAAATAGAGGGTAAGTTGTGAGAGTGGAAGAGGGGATGGGGTGAGGGGAAAGAGGGAATGTTGAGGAAGGTTGAGGGGGGAAAGAGGGGAAGGAAGCAATGGATGGGAAAACGGAGATTATGGGGTGAGGGGAAAGAGGGGAAGAAGAGAGAATGATGGGGTTAGAGGAAGGTGGGGAGAGAGAGGAGAGAGAGAGAGAGAGAGAAGAAAAGGAGAGAGAAGAGAGAGAAGAGAGAGAGAGAAAAGAGAGAGAGAATCTTACGACACGCTTTAGGGAAGATTTAGTGGAGGAAAAAAGTGAGGGGAAAAAAGGAAGGAATGTCTGAGTGAGAGAAACATTTATTTTTTTCTCACTAGTTTTTCATTGTTATTATCAGTTATTATTATTGTTATTATTATTGTTATTACTATTATTATTATTATTATCATTATTATTACTATTATTATTATTATTATTACTATTATTATTACTATTATTATTACTATTATTATTATTATTAGTAGTAGTAGTATACAGTAGTAGTAGTATAGTAGTAGTAGTAGTAGTATGTAGTAGTAGTAGTCCCCCCTCACGGATATGAAACATCGCACAGGACCACAAGGTGAAATCGACCAAAGTGTGATCGCTGAGCAAAAGAAACGATTCTCACGGAACAGGCAAACAAGGGCAGAAGACCAGCCTTGGAAAACCTTTCGACCATCCTGCATCCAGACCCGTGAGAAAAATCCACATCGCACAGGAAGAGGGGGCGTCCAACTGGCTAACATCACTACCAATCAAGCAAAGGGCTTCAACCCCAACAACAAGAAATTGTCGATGCGTTGCTCTGAGTACGGCTGGCCAGTGGAAGTCCCAACACCGTTGTTGTGGATCCCCAACAGCGCAGACCACACCATGACGTGCAAAAAGGGGGGGTTCGGGTTGGGAAA
>JACEEZ010023379.1:0-22500 GCA_016584305.1 Chionoecetes opilio
ACTTTGTTATTCATGTGCACAATGAGAAATATAAAAATGAATGTGCAGTTCTCTTTGAGCAACATTATTTGTGTGGTAATGTCGAATTTGTCAATATGAAATTGGTTGAATTTTGGCTTGTCTTTAAATAGAAAAAAAATATAATGTTTGTGAGCCTAAGCCATTTATGAAAAAAGTCAAATTTTGCCACTGCTCTTCAAGGCGAACAAAACAAAAAAATCTTTAAAAAAATATCATTTTTAATATTTAATGTTCAATATTTGAAAAATTTTATATTCTTGAAACAGCCAAGGATTACAAACGCGAGGCAAACAGAATGTAAGAGCAGCAGCGGTGGCGCCAGGGCAACACACCAGCCCTGCACGCCGCGCCACACGTGTGCTGGCATGACACACTGGCACCGCGTTGTGCTGCCAAACACTGCATTAAAGACATGGAATAACAGTCCCGTTGTGTTGACAGAAATTGGGGGTCACTGGTATGGGGGTTTTATAACTGGTCAACGTTACTTGAATGATATTATTTGGGGATGATTTGATAAAAGATTACAACTTGAATGGAGGATTTAACTTAGTCTTCTGGTTTCACTATATGATTATAGTATGACCACGTCTCACTGCGGAGAGTACTGAAAAGGGGGATGTACTTAAGGGGAAAGGATAATAAGGTTTGGGTTAAAGGGATTTGCTGCCACCAGCCCTGGCGAGTAGTTCACTATGATTACTCCCTGGGCACGTTTGATTAATATTAATATTAGATTGATCTTGGTAGTCGTGGTTGGTACGTGGAATTATACCGAGTAAAGGCTGACTCTTTTGGAAGTGTGGGGAATTATTGTCCTAACACAGAATAATCACCTGGGTTTTTATAATAACACAAGAACTATATTTGCAAATGATATCCTATTTATTCATAGTGACATAGTAAGTCTCTTGCTTGAGATCATATCCAACATATAAGGGTTAACACTGTACCGAGAAACTCTCTACTCGGAAGTAAGAAAAGCAACTTTACACCCTGACGTAGGAACTCTTCCTAAGTGGTGAGAGAAAGCTCTTATGAGCATAACTCTCCTTCACTAGAATTTCTATTCAGTGAATTGCCCTACACTTAGGTAACATACCACTTAATATTTATAAATTACACATGGAAGATAGGTATCTAGTAGAGAAAGAATATGGCGAGAAAATGTTGTGTGTGTTTCAGTAAGACCATGTGGCTTTCTGAAGAAGACACGGACGGCCTGCAACGACGCGAAGAGACGAATCTTTCGTTAATAACACTTATAAGGATGGGCAGAACATCTATGCCTTAGTGACACTGAACTGTACCTATATATTTATATAGAAATATATAGATATAATATACTAAGGGAGAAAGAACACAGGAGTTAGGTACGAAGGTCTTACCTGCAACGACGCGAAGAGACGAATGACTCTTCTGAGATTATGGCCTGGAGCATAAAGGGGACTTGTTTGAAAGCTTTTAGGCGTGACCTCAAGTGAGTAACTTTTAATCCCGAAATAACTATTTAAATAATGAAACTTGCGTATATAAAACATGTGGCTTATAATATAAACCTGTTTACTTTGATACTGAAGAATTTAATATGCTTAGTCTAATAACCAAGAAAGGTATGATTTGTGGGCCCGTCAACTGTCCGAACACATTTTTGGAGTGGTATGGTATGAAATATGGAGCATAGAAATTTGGTAGGTTTTCATTTTAGCGTGTATCGTTACTAACACGTCCATATATGACCATAACCGATAACGATGGGGATTATTTTGAAAGACCTTAAGAATCTGGGAGTGAAACTTGGTCTGACCAGATAGCTGGCAAAAGATCAAAAGATCTGACATCATTAGTTATCACTGATCGCAGAATAATTATTCCACGGAAACTTGCCTCGCACACGGGATGTCGGGGAGAGAGGAAGTGAAAGAAGGAAAAAAAGAAAATGGCGGGCAAAGGAAAGAAATAGAAACAAAATGGTGGTTTAGAATTTGAGGCGATGAGTCATCCGTGAAACAAAGAGAAAAAAAATAACTACTGACAAGACATAGCTCGGGAATTTTATAATAATAATTTTCTTACTATCTCTCCCGAATAATGGGCATTACACCGTGAGTCCCTCGTTAGTGGCGGATGATGCAGTGTGTGGGCAGGACACCGTCACACTTGTGTTAGGGTGACGCTGCTCGGTGGTCGTCAACAGATAACATCAATACATGACGATAACTGTACACATTACCATGATCTTACTGATGATAATGTGACTTGGACTGACAGTGTCGGGTGGTGCCGGGCACAGCCAGCGGGACCCTGTATGGGACACGCGTGGTAGCCCTGCGTCTCAGTGGAGAGCGACCTCCATCACCAACCCCTTGTGAGGCTCCACCTCGCCGCGGCTTCGTCAAACTTTGATTGTCTTCGAATCTTCCGCCATGGTGGTGGTGACCGCCGTGGCGCTGCAGGGGCCCCCCTCCTGCTGGGCGTAGTGGTTTCAGGGCGAAAAGGCTGCGGCGAAACCCGTTTCGGGGGTGGTGGGTCGCCAAAGGGCCCCCCAACACCCTCCGCAAAGGGGGAAAGGGGGACCTGGTGGCGGCCTCGCGCTGCCCCCCACCCCCCGGGGCCCCTGGGCCCCCGTGTGGCTTCCCCGCCGGCGAGAAATTTGGGGGGGTGGTGCCCCTGCTGGTGGGGAGGGAGGGGGGGCTTTGGGGTTTCCTGCAGTTGGGAGGTTTCAGATTGTAAACAGGTGCACAAGGAGTTTATGCTTGGTTGTGGTTTAAATTTCGTGGCCCGGTTGGTGATGCTGGGGTTTTTTAAAACCCGAAGGCGAGAAAGCCCTGGGCAGGAGGCAGGGAGGGCAGGGACGGAGACCCGCCGCCGCGAGGGAAAGCAGGCAACAAAAGGCTGCCCCAGGACCAGCTGTCTATCAGCGAGGCCCCGCCACTGCCTGGGGGCACTCTGTTGTCCCCGGCAGGAAGGCTCCTTGTGCTGTTCCCCCAGTGAGCCCGACGCCCCCAAGCCCCGGCTAGGGCGCCTCCCCCGCTTTTAATGGGCGCGTTACGGCCCCGCCAGGGCACTGCTGCCCCCGCCGGCCGGGGACCCCCAAAACCCCCAAAGCCTCCAACACCACACCTAAAGCACAGCAACAAACAGCTTCCACCCTTTATCCCCGCACTGCTGTGCACTGGGCCGCGTCCACCCCTGCATGTTTTCACCCCCGCTGGGCGGCACCGCCTCCACCACTAGAGGGCCCCATACCGCGGGGGCGGCCCCCGCCCCACCGCTAGAGGCGCCCCATACCGCGGGGGTGGGAAACCCCTTCCACTAATTCATTCCACCCCCTGTGGGTTGACCCCTCCATCACTTTATGTTCCTCAAACGCTGTGGTGGATGAAACCCCCCACCGCTCGTTACCGCAAATTTGGGACCGCCTCCACCCCAGTCTACCGCACACCGCTGCCCGTGATCGCCTCCCCATTTGTAGGGACCACCGCAGTGGACTGAAAACCGTCTTTCTTATTCCGGAAAGGGTGATGGGCGCCAAAACGGCTTTTACCCGCAAAAATTTTCAAGGGCGGGGTTTTGTGGTGGGGGGAATGTCAAAAAACCTTTAAGTAGAGTTAAAATGTTTTGTGGGGCAGGGGGCCCCCCAGTGGGGTAGTGCCGCCCCCATCCTTGTATTTCATGGCATGTATGAAATTTTTGCATTAATTTTTCTTTCTTGTTACATTTTAAAAAAAAATATCTAAAAATAATTTCAATACATAAATTATATAATTTTTCATAAAATAATGAAAATAAACAAAAGTTGCCCCGGTTCTTACCGGGAAAACAGAAAGTAGCCCAAATTCCCCGTTGTTCTGCGGGTGCGGAATTCCCGCCCCGTAAGTCCCCTGCACCCTCCTCCCCAAAAAACCACCACCCCCCCACCACCCCACACCCGACACCTGCTAAAGAAAAAAACAACTTTCCAAACTAAAAATACCCAAAAAAATACAATAGTTCCTGTATTTAAAAAAAACACTTCATTACGTTTTTCCCTTTTCTAGAAAAGCCAAAATTTAAAATGAGGTTTCTTGAGCCCCGAAAACAAACCCCCCCCCCTCCCCTTTATTTCCCGTATTCTTTCCCCTTCCCCCGCCTTCACCCTGTTTTCTCTCCCTTCCCTCCCCTTTACCCTGTATCTCTCCCCTTCCCTCCCCCCCTCCCCCCTGTATCTCTCCCCTTCCCCCGGGCCCTTACCCTGTTTTCTATCCCCTTCCCCCGCCTTACCCGTATCTCCCCCTTCCCCTTTCCCCTTTACCCTGTATCTCTCCCTTCCCCCCCCCTTCCCCCCACCCTGTATCTCTCCCTTCCCCTTTCCTTCACCCCGTATCCCATCCCCTTTCCCCGCCTTTCCCCCGTATTTCCCCCCCTTCACCCTGTATTTTCCCCTTCCCCCCTTCCCCCCCCCGTATTTTTCCCCTTCCCCCCCCCTTTACCCCGTAAACTCTTTCCCCCTTCCCCCCCCTCCCTCCACCCCCTATCTCTCCCCCTTTCCCCCCCCTTTACCCTGATTTCCCCTTTCCCCCGCCTTCAAACCCCCATCTTCCCCCCCCCCTGCCTTCAAACCCGTATCTTTCCCCTTCCCCCCCCCTCCAACCCCGTTCTTCCCCTTTCCCCCCCCTTTCCCCCCTGGATCCTTTCCCCCCCCCTCCCCTTTTTTTACCCCCGAAACCTTCCCCCCCCCCGTCCCCGGACTTACCCCCCCCGTATCTCTCCCCTTCCCCCCCCCTTTCCCCCCCCTTCCCCTTTTTTTTTTTTTTCAACCCCGTATCTCTACCCTTCCCTTGGGCCCTTTACCCCGTATCTCTCCCCTTTCCCCCTGCCAAACCCCGTATCTCTCCCCCTTTCCCCGCCCCTTTACCTGTATAACTCCCCTTCCCCCGGTTAAACCCCGATTCTCCCCCTTTCCCCCGCCTTCACCCTTATACTCCCCTTCCCCTGCCCTTTACCCGTATTTTCCCCTTCCCCTTTCCTTTTACCCGGGATATCTCCCCCTTTCCCCTTTCCTTACCCTGGTTTTCTCTCCCCTTTCCCCGCCCTTTACCCCCGTATTTTTCCCCCTTTCCCCCGCCTTTACCCGTATCTCTCCCCCTTTCCCCCCCCTTCACCCCGTATTCTCCCCTTTCCCCCGCCCCTTCCCCGTATCTCTCCCCTTCCCTGCCTTCACCCTGTTTTCTCCCTTCCCCCGCCTTTCCCCCCTTTTATTCTCCCCTTCCCCCGCCTTTACCCTGTATATTCCCCCTTTTCCCCCGGCCCTTTACCCGTATACTCCCCTTTTCCCCCGCCTTCCCCCCTGTATATCTCCCCCTTCCCCCGCCTTTAACCCGTTTTCTCTCCCCTTCCCTGCCCTTTACCCTGTATCTCTCCCCTTCCCCGCCCTTTAACCCGTATCTCTCCCCCCTTTCCCCTTTCCCCCCACCCTGTATTCTTCCCCTTTCCCCGGGCCTTTACCCTGGATCTCTCCCTTCCCCTCCCCCCAACCCCGTATATTCCCCCTTCCCCCGCCCTTTAAACCCGTATTTTCTCCCTTCCCTTTCCTTCACCCGGGTTTTCTCCCCCCCCCCTTTCCCCTTTACCCTGGATCTCTCCCTTCCCCTCCCCCCCGGGATCTCTCTCCTTCCCCGGGGCCCCCAAACCCCGTATCTCTCCCCTTTCCCTCCCTTCACCCGGGATCTCCCCTTCCCCTGCCTTTACCCTATAAAAAAATTAAGAACCTAAAAAAAAAGGGAAACTACAAGAGGCTGCGAGGCCTCACGGGTAGTTCCTTTCACCTTAACCCCAAACCCCCAAATCCACCTTTTATCCCCAAAGGGTTTTCACCCCACCCTGTTCTTCCTCTTCCCCTCCCCAAACCCCGTACCTCTTCCCCCTGCCCCCCCTTTACCCCGTATCTCTCCCTGCCCCTCCCTTCACCCTGTATCTCTCCCCTTCCCCTCCCCCCACCCTGATCTCTCCCCCGCCCCCCCTCCCCCCCGTATCTTCCCCCCTTTCCCCTTTCCCTTTACCCGGGGGTTTTCCCCCCCTTCCCCCCCCCTCCCCGTATCTCTCTCCCTTTCCCCGCCTTCACCCCCGTATCTCTCCCCCTTCCCCCCCTCCCCCTGATATCTCCCCTTCCCCTGCCTTTACCCCGTATCTTCCCCTTCCCCTGCCTTCCCCTGTATTCTCCCTTCCCCCCCCCTTTACCCCGTATCTTCCCCCCTTTCCCCCCCCCCACCCTGATCTCTCTTTTCCCCCGCCTTCACCCTGGATCTCCCCTCCCCTCCCCTTTACCCTGTATTTCCCCTCCCCTGCCCTTCCCCCCCCTATAAGAAAAATAAAAAAACATAAGGAAAAAAAAGGGAAACTACAAGAGGCTTTCGAGGCCCACAGTGGGAGTTTCCCGTAAACCCAACACTACCCAATTCCCCCTTTTATCCCCAAAGGGTTACACCCCACCCCGTATCTCTCCTCTTTCCCCCCCTCCACCCTGTACCCCCCCCCTGCCCCTCCCTTCACCTATCTCTCCCTGGGCCCCCCCCTTTACCCGGGATCCTTCCCCTTCCCCCCCCTCCCCCCCTGTTCTCCCCCGCCCCCCCCTCCCCCCGTATCTCTCCCCCTTTCCCCGGCCTTTACCCTGTATCCTCCCCCCCCCTCCCTCCCCCCCTGTATTTTCCCCTTGCCCCTTCCCCCCCACCCCTGTAATCTCTCCCCCCTTTCCCCCGCCTTTAAACCTGTATCTCTCCCCCCCTCCCCCCAAACCCCGTAACTCTCCCCCCCCCCTCCCTTTACCCCGTATCTTCCCCTTCCCCTCCCTCCAAAACCCCGATCTCTCCCCTTCCCCTCCCTCCACCCCCGTAAACTCTCCCCTTTCCCCTCCCCTCCCCCCGTATCCTTTTCCCCCTTTCCCCCTTCCCCCACCCCGTATCTCTTCCCCTTCCCCCCGCCTTCACCCCGCATACTCCCTTCCCCTCCCTTCACCCCGTTCTTCCCCCCCCACTCCCTTCACCCTGTAAACTCTCCCTTCCCCTCCCCCCACCGGGACTCTCCCTTCCCCCCCCTCCCCCTGTATCTCTCCCCTTCCCCTGCCTTAAACCCCGTACCCCTTCCCCCCCTCCCTCCACCCCCTGTTAAACCCCTTCCCCTTTCCCCCCCCTTCAACCCCGTATCTCTCCCCCCCCCTCCCTCACCCTGTATCTCTCCCCTTTCCCCCCCCTCCACCCCCTTTTTCTCCCCTTCCCCTTCCCCCACCCTGTATCTTCCCCTTCCCCCGCCCTTTACCTCATATCTCCCCCCCCCCTTCCCCTTAACCCCGTATTTTCCCCCGCCCCCCCCTTCACCCGGGAAAACCCCCCCTTCCCCCCCCCCTTTTAACCCCGTATCTTCCCCCTTTCCCCCCTTACCAGGATCTCTCCCCCCTTTCCCCCCCCTTCCCCCCGTATATCTCCCCCCCCCCCTCCCTTTACCCTGTATTTTCCCCCCCTTTCCCCCCGCCTTCCCCCCCATCCTCTCCGGGGTGACGGCGTCTGTCAGCCATCAGCATGCGACGACACTCCCTATTAAAAAACGATAGTCATTGGTTTTATTGGCCCCTAATCGACCTTTTCTCTTCCCCTCTCTCTCTCTCTCTCCCCTCTCTTCTCCCCTTCCTCTCTCTCCCCTTTTTCTCCCCTCCTCTTCTCGCTTCTTAACAAAACTAGAAGGGCAAAAAAACTTGCATGATACTTATACTTCACGTAAATTTAAATCACTTGACGCATATTCACAGGTTTTTATTTTCCCCCCAGTCCTCATCTCCCCCTCCCCTCATCAATCTTGTCTTGCCCCTTTTTCACCATTCATCCCTTCTTTCCCCGCGTCCACCCCTTCCTTTCCCCCCCCGCCCCCTTTAAAAGCCACACACCTTGGGTCTTTTTCATAAAAACAACGTTTTACCCTTCCCTTTCTTTTTTTCCTTTTCCTTTTTTTTTTTTCTTTTCCTTCCCTTTCCCTTTGTTCCCCGATCTTTTTTTCCTTTTTTTTCCCCCCTTTTGTATTTTTTTTTCCTTTTAGTCTTTTTTTTTTTCTCTAGCAATCCCGCCGGGCATGTAAAAAACCACTTTCTATTTCCAATACTATGAAATAAAAGGTAAAAAAATCCCACTTTACTAATTAAAATGAAAATAATGGAAAAAACTACTACTATTACTAATACTATGATATATAATTTGGGAAAAAACTATACTATTTCCCAAAACTATGTATATAAGGAAATACTACTCCCATTTCTAATTTTAAAGATATTTTAAGGGGAAAAAACTACTACATATAAACTATGATATCTAAAAGGTAAAACTTTCTACATTACTTTTAAAACTATGATATATAATGGAAATAATTTTACATTTCTAATACTATTATTAAAGGTAAATACTACTACTATTACTAATACTTTTGGAAAATAATGGTAAAAAAACTACACTATACTAATACTTTTGATATATAATGGAAAAAACTACTACATTACTAATACTATGATAATAATGGTAAAATACTATACTATTAAAAATAATATGAAATAATGGAAATACTACTACTATTACTAATAATATGAAATAATGGGAAAAAACTACTTTCTATTTCAATACTAGAAAATAATTTAAAAAATACTACTACTATTACTAATACTAGAATATAATGGTAAAACTATACTATTAAATAATAAATAGATAATAATGGAAATACTTTCTACTATTTCAAATATGATTAAAGGTAAATATAATTTCTATTACTAATCCCCATGATATATAAAAGGTAAAATACTACTTTACTAAAACTATGATATTTTAATGGGAAATACTACTACATTTCTAATACTATGAATATAATGGTAAAAAACTACTACTATTTCTAACCCCTATGAATTAATGGTAAAACTACTACTATTACTAATACTATGATATAAATGGTAATTTCTAAATATATTTTCTAATATATGATATATAATGGGGAAATACTACTACAATTTCTAAACTATGATATATAAGGTAAATACACTACGTTTTCCAATACTTGATATATAATGGGAAAAAACTACTCTATTACTTACATGATATATAAAAAAGGTAAATACTACACTGTTACTAATTTCTTGAATATAATGGTAAAAAACTTTTACTATACAATACTATGATAATAATGGTAAATACTACTAATATTTCCAATACTATGAAAATAATGGAAAATTTCTATACTATTACTAAAAAACTATGATAATAATGGTAAATCTACTACTATTTCCCAATACTATGAATATAATGGGAAATTTCTACTAAATTTACAATAATATGATTATTTTGGTTTAAAACTATACTATTAATAATACTAAGTATAATGGGAAATACTACCCACTATTACCCAATACAGAATTTTAATGGTAAATTTCTACTAATTTCTAATACTATGAAATAATGGTAAATAAATAAACTATTTCTAAAAACTATGATATAAATGGTAAATACTAATTTCTATTACTAATATATGATTTAATGGTAAATAATACTACTTTTTTTTACTAATATAGAAAAAAATGGTAAATATACTACTATACTAATACTAATTTTAAATGGGAAATAATACTACTATTTCTAATACTATGGGTATATAATGGAAATTTCTACCCACTATTTCTAATACTATGAATATAATGGTAAATATACTCTTTACTAAACATGAATAAAATGGTAAATACTACACTATTACTAATACTAGGGTATATAATGGTAAAAACTACTACATAAATAATACTATGTATTAATTGGGAAATATATACTATTTCTAAAATAGATATATAATGGTAAAAAAATAATAAATAATAAACGTAAAATCTTAGGGAAAGGGAAAATTTACTCGCTTTAAGAAACAAGTAAAATGATGGGGGTTTAAAAAGTTGCCTGATAACCAAGAAGGAAAGGGGATGAGAAAGGGACACAGCTTTGTAACGGGTTAAGTGAAAAAAACGCATGACAGAAAAGGGGAAAAATGTAGTAGTAGTAGTAGTAGTAGTTTGGAGTAGTAGTAGTAAGTAGTAGTAGTAGTAGTAGTAGTAGTAGTAGTTTGTAGTTGTAGTAGGAGTAGTAGTAGTAGTAGTAGTAGTAGTTTTTAGTAGTAGTAGTAGTAGGGAGTAGTAGGGAGTAGTAGTAGTATTTGGGAGTAGTAGTAGTAAAATAGAGATAAATACAGTGGAAAAAATGAAAATTTTTACACAGGGGGTTAAAAAAGGCCTTTTTTTAGCAGTTTAAAATAAAATTAACTGATAGAGGGCAGTTAAAGATTATATACCCTGCATACAACACACGTTGAGAAAATTGTTTAACGAGTTGAGAAAAGACTTTTTTTACAAATAAAAGATTTATGCTTTTTAAAAAATGAAAGGGGTTTTAATGATAATGATTAAAAATAAACATAATACAAATGATCATTCATACACCCTATACATAAAATCCCCTGCCCTCCTTTTAACAATTTTATAAAACCCAGTCCCCCATTTTCAATTTTTCCTATATATTAAAAAATTTTCTATTATTCTCCCCCCACCTTGCCATCCAGCCGCCCAAAGTTTTTTTTCCCCCCCCCCCCCCCCCCCCCCCCCCCCCCCCAGCCCGGCCACGCCGGGACCCTGCCCAAGGGTTAGCCAAATGGGCCCCCAGCCCTTGGCCAAATATAGATCTTTTCCCTTTTCACCTTTCCACCCTGCGGGACCCGGGGGCATATAAAATGATATATAGATAAATGGAACCAGATATTTAGATTTCCAAAATAGAGAAAATAAAGGGAAAAAGAGAAAAGGGAAAAGAGAAGAGAGAGAGAGAGAGAGAGGAAAAGAGAGGAGAGGGAGGGGAGAAGAAAAGAGGAGAGAGAGAGAGGGGACGAGGAAAAGAGAGAGAGGAGGAGAGGGGAGAAAAGAGGGAAAAGAGGAGAGAGGAGATTGGGAGAGAAAATAGAGAAGAGAGAACAGAAAAAAAAAGGGAAAAGAGGAAAAGAGAGGAGAGAGAGAGAGAAAGGGGAGAGGGGAGAGGAAAAGAGAGAGGGAGAAGAGGAGAGAGAAGAGAGGGGAGAGAGAGAGGAGAGAGAGGGCAAAAATTTCAAGAAGGGTTTGACCTTGTGGTCATAACAGGGGAAAAACAAAGACACACAATATAAAAAAGGGCCCTTTTTTTGTGTTTTCAAGTACGGGGAAATTGTTTTTGAGGAAGTAGTAGTAAGGAAGGAAAATAGGAAAGTAGTAGTAAGTAAGGGAGAGGTAAAATATAGCAAAGGGAAAAAAGGTAGTAGGAAGTAGTAGTTAAGTACCTTTTTTTTCTCTATTCCCTTCTTTGTTTTACTTTTCTTCCTTAATATCTGTCTTTTATTTTCTTTTCAGTCTTTCCTTTTTTTCTTACAATCCCGCTCATGTAAACTACTACTATTCTAATACTATGATATATAATGGTAAATACTACTACTATTACTAATACTATGATATATAATGGTAAATACTACTACTATTACTAATACTATGATATATAATGGTAAATACTACTACTATTACTAATACTATGATATATAATGGTAAATACTACTACTATTACTAATACTATGTTTTATGGAATACTACTTTTACTAATACTAATATATATGGTAATACACTACTATTACTAATATATGATATATAATGGTAATACTACTACTATTACTAATACTATGATATTAATGGTAAATACTACTACTATTACTAATACTATGATATATAATGGTAAATACTACTACTATTACTAATACTATGATATATATGGTAAATATTTACTACTATTACTAATACTATGATATATAATGGTAAATACTACTACTATTACTAATACTATGATATATAATGGTAAATACTACTACTATTACTAATACTATGATATATAATGGTAAATACTACTACTATTACTAATACAGTAAAACCCTTATAACTCGGCACTGTATAACTCGGAATTTGATATAACTCGGCATGGCAAGGACAATTTTTTTTTTTTTTTTTTTTTTTTTTTTTTTTTTTTTTTTTTTTTTTTTTTTTTTTACACACACACACACACACACACACACACACACACACACACACACACACACACACACACACACACACACACCTATGCCCATAGCCATGTAGGCAGAAAGCTCCAGGGTGGGATGGTAGGCCCTGGAGGCTCACTCGAGGGCTGTGATGGTTGGCCCTCGCCCGTGGTGGCGCAGGCAGGATTGTTTAAAAGTGATGCCTGTAATTAGAGGTTCATGCCGCCCCCTGTGTCCTCCCATGCACTCACAGTCGAAGGTAGAGTTAATGGACAGGGCATGGGGTGTTCTTAGGCCACTCGACGGTGCAAAAGATTTCAAGTGGATTTATGGGTCTCACTCGGGAGCGAACTCGGGTCTTCGAGAACGCCACTCGGTGACGCTAACCACTCTGCTACCGCCTCACCTAAACTGCATCTCATGATTTTCACTCGGCTTATCATGTCCTCACAACCTCTTCTGTGAACATGTAAACAGAAAGTTGGCAAAAAATAATGTATCTCGGCATATTGATGTTATAACTGCATCTCTTCGCTTACACTCTGCATATCGTCAGTCGCATAAAGTCGTATTTTTGTCCTTTTGATCTTTTCCTGCAAGCTCAGGCTCTTCAATTTCATTCCCTTCCTGCTGGAGACACCCTTGCGTGATGGAGCTGACCATCTTGAAATACAGTACTGTATGATGTAATCCCAAAACAGTAAAATAGGTGGCAAAGTAAAGCAAAGGTCGGGAACCAGCGTGTAGGCTGTCAGCTGCTGAGCTGTGTTTATGTCGTCAAAGCACCGTCTTGGATACGAATTCCGTTTTTTTGTCGAAATTGAAAAAGGTTGGTTTCTGCTTCAAAACACAACAAGCTTGGTAGGAGCTGAAATAATAATCAATGCAAAACATTGCAAACAATATCACAGAGTAGTATAACACACATTTCAGCAAGTGTTATTGGATTGGGATTCGTAATCCAAGACGGTGCTTGGACGACAAAAACACGGCTCAGCCTACACGCTGGTTCCCGATCTTTGCTTAATTTGCCACCTATTTTACGTGTTTTGGGATTACATCATACAGTACTGTATATCAAGATGTCAGCTCCATCACGCAAGAGTGTCTCCAGCAGGAAGGGAATGAAATTGAAGAGCCTGAGCCTGCAGGAAAAGGTGAAAGTGCTGGCAAGGATGGATGCAGGTGCGTCCATGTGTGCTATTTGTGCCGAGTTTGATATCAAAAATCCAGCACATTCTACCCGTTCACTGGTAAGTGTAGTTTTTATGCTTTTACAGTACCGTATTTCCTGGGGGGGGGGGTTTTTTTTTTTTTTTTTTTTTTTTTTTTTTTTTTTTTTTTTTTTTTTTTTTTTTTTTTTTTTTTTACCCATATCAGAGGAGGACATTGAATAACTCGGCACATTGAATAACTCGGCAAGGGCCAGAGCCCCTATCGTGCCGAGTTATAAGGGTTTTACTGTACTATGATATATAATGGTAAATACTACTACTATTACTAATACTATGATATATAATGGTAAATACTACTACTATTACTAATACTATGATATAATGGTAAACTACTACTATTACTAATACTATGATATATATGGTAAATACTACTACTATTACTAAAACTATGATATATAATGGTAAATACTACTACTATTACTAATACTATGATATATAATGGTAAATACTACTACTATTACTAATACTATGATATATAATGGTAAATACTACTACTATTACTAATACTATGATATATAAGGGTAAATACTGCTACTATTACTAATACTATGATATATAATGGTAAATACTACTACTATTACTAATACTATGATATATAATGGTAAATACTACTACTATTACTAATACTATGATATATAATGGTAAATACTACTACTATTACTAATACTATGATATATAATGGTAAATACTACTACTATTACTAATACTATGATATATAATGGTAAATACTACTACTTTTACTAATACTAAGATATATAAGGGTAAATACTACTACTATTACTAATAGTATGATATATAATGGTAAATACTACTACTATTACTAATACTATGATATATAATGGTAAATACTACTACTATTACTAATACTATGATATATAATGGTAAATACTACTACTATTACTAATACTATGATATATAATGGTAAATACTACTACTATTACTAATACTATGATATATAATGGTAAATACTACTACTATTACTAATACTATGATATATAATGGTAAATACTACTACTATTACTAATACTATTTATATATAATGGTAATACTACTACTATTACTAATACTATGATATATAATGGTAAATACTACTACTATTACTAATACTATGATATATAATGGTAAATACTACTACTATTTACTAATACTATGATATATAATGGTAAATACTACTACTATTACTAATACTATGATATATAAAGGTAAATACTACTACTAATTACTAATACTATGATTATATAATGGTAAATACTACTACTATTACTAATACTATGATATATAATGGTAAATACTACTACTATTTTCTAATATATGATATATAATGGTAAATACTACTACTATTACTAATACTATGATATATAATGGTAAATACTACTACTATTACTAATACTATGATATATAATGGTAAATACTACTACTATTACTAATACTATGATATATAATGGTAAATACTACTACTATTACTAATACTATGATATATAATGGTAAATACTACTACTATTACTAATACTATGATATATAAGGGTAAATACTACTACTATTACTAATACTATGATATATAATGGTAAATACTACTACTATTACTAATACTATGATATATAATGGTAAATAAATAATAAATAATAAACGATACAAATCTTAGGATAGGAAACTTTTACTCGTCTTTAAGAGCAAGTAACTGATGGAGTAAAACGTTGCCTGACTAACCTAAGAAGAGTAGTGATGAAAAATGGACACAGCTTAGTAACGATTAAGTGACAAGACGCATAGACAGAATAATGAGAAAGTAGTAGTAGTAGTAGTAGTAGTAGTAGTAGTAGTAGTAATAGTAGGAGTAGTAGTAGTAGTAGTAGTAGTTGTAGTAGTAGTAGTAGTAGTAGTAGTAATAGTAGGAGTAGTAGTAGTAGTAGTAGTAGTAGTAGTAGTAGTAGTAGTAGTAATAGTAGGAGTAGTAGTAGTAGTAGTAGTAGTAGTAGTAAAGTAGGAGTAGTAGTAGTATAGTAGTAGTAGTATAGTAGTAGTAGTAGTAGTTAGTAGTAAGTAGGAGTAGTAGTAGTATGTAGTAGTAGTATAGTAGTAGTATAGTAGGTTAGTAGTAGTAGTAGTTTAGTAGTAGTAGTAGTAGTAGTAGTAGTAGTAGTAGTAGTAGTTTTAGTTAGTAGTAGTAGTTTAATAGTAGGATTAGTAGTAAGTAGTAGTAGTAGTAGTAGTAGTAGTAGTAGTAGTAGTAGTATAGTAGTAATAGTAGGAGTAGTAGTAGTAGTAGTAGTAGTAGTAGTAGTAGTAGTCGTAGTAGTAGTAGTAGTAATAGTAGTAGTAGTAATAGTAGTAGTTTATAGTAGTAGTAGTAGTAGTATAGTAGTATAGTAGTAGTAGTAGTAGTAGTAGTAGTAGTAGTAGTAGTAGTAGTAGAAAGCTTAGTAGAGATTAATACAGTGAAGTGAATTATACACAGTGGTTAGAAAGGCCTTTGTTTAGCAGTGAAAATATATTAACTGATAGAGGGCAGTTATGATGATTATATACATGCATACATACACACGTTAAGAAGTTGTTGAACGAGTTGAGAAGAGACTTTGTTTACAAATAAAATGATGGTGCTTATTATATGAGGTTGTAATGATAATGAGTATATATACATACATACAAACGATCATTCATACACATATACATAAACTCACTGCCGTCCTTTCAACATTTCACTAAAAACTAGTCAACATTTCCACATTTCTCACTTTATATTAAATTTTGCTATCTATTCTTCCACACTCTCTGCCATCCAGCCAGCCAATGTTTTTTATCCCCCCTCATCCCCCCCCCCCCCCCCGAGCCAGGCCACGCCGTGACCCTGCCAAGGCTTAGCCAGTGACCCGAGCTTGGCCAAATATAGATCTTTCCTTGTCACCTGCCACCGTGCGCACAGGCAGCATATAAAATGATATATATGATAAATGGAACCTAGATATTTAGATACTAGATAGAGAGAGATAAAGAAAGAGAGAAAGAGCGAGACAGAGAGAGAGAGAGAGAGAGAGAGAGAGAGAGAGAGAGAGAGAGAGAGAGAGAGAGAGAGAGAGAGGAGAGAGAGAGTAGAGAGAGAGAGAGATAAGAGAGAGAGAGAGAGAGAGAGAGAGAGAGAGAGAGAGAGAGAGAGAAAAGAGAGAAAAGAGAAATAGAGAAGAGAGAACAGAAAAAGAGGAACGAGAGAGAGAGAGAGAGAGAGAGAGAGAGAGAGAGAGAGAGAGAGAGAGAGAGAGAGAGAGAGAGAGAGAGAGAGAGAGAGAGAGAGAGAGAGAGACAACGTTGCAAGAAGCGTTAGTACCTTGTGTGCTCATAACAGGAATAACAAAGACACACAATATAAAGAGGCCTTTTTTCCCCGTGTTGAAAGTACAAGTTTTTTGTAGTGGGAAGTAGTAGAAAAAGGGAAAAGTGGGGATAATTAGAAGGAAGGTAGGTAGTAGGAAGTAGTAGTAAAAAGGAAGTGGGTAGAAATTTAGCAAGGAAGGTGGGCAGTGGGAAATTGTAGTAAGAAAAGGAAGTGGGAGTAATAGCAAGGAAAGGTAGGTAGTGGAAAATAGTAGAAGTAAGGAAGTGGAGAAATTGAAGGGAAGGAGGTGTAGGAAGGTGGGAAGTTGTAGAAGTAAGGGTAGGAGTTTAAAATGGGAAGGTAGGGTATGGGAAGTAGTATTAAAAAGGAAAAGGGTGGGAGTAATTAGCAAGGAAGGAGGTAGTAGGAAGTATAGTAGAAAGGGAAGGAGGTTAAGTGAAAGGGAAGTGAGTAGGAGGTAGTAGAAAGTAAGGACAGTAGGTAGTAGGGAAGGCAGGTATTCAGGGTAGGGAGACTATAGTGATTGTCTCTGTCTGTCCAAGTATTGTGAAATTGTATACGTTGTTAGGATTTAGATTAATTGTGACAGTTGTTTCCATTTCATAAAAGCTTTTGGATTCATTGTGGATTGGATTAAACAAGGTTTAAAAGGGTTTTAGATGTGGGGGTTTTTAATGCCTCCACCCCATAACAGTTTAAATTAAAGGAGAAAAATGGTTTAAAAGAAAAAAAAAACATTCGCGGAAAACACGTAAAAGCTGGGAGAGATGTTCAGATTCATACGAGAAATAGGCAGGAACTGTTTCACTCATAGAGTGGTGGATGAGTGGAACAATCTTAACAGTCGGGTGGTGAGCACGAATAAGATAGATAGATAGATAAATATAGATAGATTGATAGATAGATTGATATTTTATTGTCCACAAAAAGCATAAAAAGAAACCACATAAAAACCCCAATCACCATGGCCAGAATGTACAGTAAGTATTTAAGAGAATTTTTAATAAAGCCGCCGGGAGCCTATGCTGTGTTAACGGGGTTTCCTTGTGTGTATACCGAGAAACATTTTGCAGACGACTGATTGTGTTTACTACTTTGCCATCTCTTCCTGTCGTCTTATAGGGACTTGCAGCCTAAGCGGCTTTTTTGTTACTTAATTTTTCATTCGGTCAGTCCTTTGAGATGGAAACAATGAAAAAAAGACTTGTATGTTTTTAAAAGGGGCAAACACGCAGCTAGGGGAATGCCTATAAAACCCTAACCATCACACGATTTCCCTAAAAAAATAACACCAGAAAAAATAGGAAGAAAAAAAGGAAAATATATTATAACACAAAAAGCCCATGCTTGGGTTCCCCTAAAATATTCTTAAGAAGGAAATCAGAGAAAGGGGAACTACCAGGTTTTTAACAGTAGAGCGGATCAAAAGCTGAATGGAAGTGTAAGTCGCCGCACGTTAAGTTGGCGAAAAGTTGCCCCTTTATCCCCCCTTCCAACGCGGGATTGGGTGAGGGGTTTTGGGGTTGGGTTTAGGGGGGGAAAATTGGGGGTCAGGCATTTTCACCCCAAACCCCCAAAACCTCAGCCCAAACCGTGTTTCGGAAAGGGGTGAGTTTCAGGGTACATTTTTGCCCTTAACGTGCGGGAGTATAGTTTTATGTTTAGCCGAGAGGAGAGGAGTAGTGCGGGATTTAAAGGGGTTGGGAGTGGGTGAAGTGGGCCCTTAAGATACCCGGCTTACTCCGGTTACCCGATTTTTGACCCCTCCCGGGGGGTTTCAAGGAAGGGGGGAGGGGGGGAACAAATGAAGGCAAAGGGGGGAATAAAAACTAAGGGGTTACAAAAAAAAAGAGAAGAGTAAAGGGAGAGACTTGGTGGAGAAAAGGAAGGAAGGGAAAAAAAACAAGGGGGGGAGGAGGAACAAAGGGAAAAACATGGAAGAACAAAAATTATATTAGGGGGAGGTGCCGTGTTGTGTGTGTGATGTGTGTGGGGTTGTGTGGGTGTGTGGGTGTGTGGTGTGTGGGGTGGGGTGTGTGTGTTTTGTGGTTGTGTAATCGTGCGTGCTTTCCCCCCTCCTCTCCTTTTCCCTTTTGATCCTTAAAGGTTTTATGTCATTAGAGATGACATCATGGGGAAAAAACCATTCGAGCTTTTTCCTCACGTGGCAACAAGAAACACGGTTTTTTTAAAAATGAACGGTCAAAGTTGGCCCTCACAGACTCCGTAAAAATTTTTAAGTTTAGAAATTGTTTATCGATGGAAAAAATTCCCGCAATTTTTGTCGAAACCACACAATAACTTCATTTAAAAACAGACTTACGCGCACTGTAAGTAATGGGTTTTGATATTTCCCTGCGAAAGTATATTATAGTCCCCGGACGATTTAAGGTAGTGGTAGTTGTAGTTCTACTTTATTTCTTATATTCTTTATCGAAAATTCCATGCTCTTATCTTTTTAGGGACTGGTGCCTTTTTCCAAATGGGCCCTAACATGTAGTGAAGCAAGTAGTATGTACCTCCTCCTCCTTCTCCTCCCCCCTCCCCCCCTCCCTCCCTCCTTCTGGCTTTCCCCAAAAAAAGCGCCAGGGAAGGCTGCCCCCCACCCTTTAACTTTTCCCCTGAGCCCACCCAAAATAATTGACCCCATAAACCACAGATACCCGAGTTAACGGTTACCACTACTACTCTCGACCTGTGACGGGGGGGTTCAGTTAGGGCCTGACAGTTTGGACCCCCATCGGGATTTAAAGGGACCAGGGATACTGCGGGGGAGGCATTTAATTTCGGGCCTACATGGGAAAATACACAATCCGCAGTGGATTTACGGAGATGGGGCCCCCGATTGGGTGTTGCCTCCCAAGAAAGCGCCAGGCAAAGGCTACCCACCACCCCTTTAACCTCCCCACTGTTTCACTTTTTACAAAAAAACCCCATAACGGGCCTATCTATGAAAACACAAAAACCCACCCCCAAAACTAGTATAGTTAGCCAAGATTACAGCTTTCAATTTCCTCACAAATTTCCCTGCGTTTTTCTATATTGCATGGTATCACTTTTTCCCCCAGCTTCGGTGGAGGGATGGGGGGTGGGGAGGACCTTTTATTTTCTATCCTTTCTCTCTTATTTAAATTTGTAGTGTAGTGTAGTTAAAGCAAACACCTTGTAAAGGGTATCGGGTTTTTTGCTGTTTTTGGTTTTTCCTTTTTATTTTTCCTCCTCTCCTCCTCCTCCTCCCCCCTCCTCCCCCCCTCCCCTCCTGGGAAACAGTCTTTCATTACCGGCGTATAAGGTATCAGACAGGAACAAAATAATATAGCTGTCACAAACTTCTCTTACAACGTGTGCAGGGTACTCCAATCAGAAGAGAGAGAGAGAAGGAGAGAGAGACAGAGACAGAGACAGAGGGGACAGAGAACAGAGACCAGAGACCGAGAGGACAGAGAGGGGCAGAGGAAGAGAGATAAAACAAACAAAATAAAAGCTCCCCCACCATAATACCCAAAAAACCCATATTTGCAACCGTAAAATGGCAAAACTTAAGCGATTTCCTTGCATATAATTAAAGGGGTAAATGAGCCCCATAGACTAATCCCCTGTCCAATGTTGTACACGCCACCGCCTTGCCATAAACACTTGCCATTTTAAAAGTAATCTTTTTTTATTAAAAATTAATTCAGGAAAAAAAAATGTCGGGTGGAAGAGGGTTAAACTTATTTAAAGGAATAATAATAAAAATAAAAATAATAATAATAATAATAATAATAATACATGTAATAATAATAATAATAACATAATAATAATAATAAAAAACAATAATAATAATAATAATAATACAGGGTAAAATAATAATAATAATAAAAAAAACCCTTCTCTATTCTGAAGCATATTTTCGGTAATTTTCCAAAAAGACACTATTGACATATAAAGATGAATACATTATTTTCGCCAATTTTTTTTTATCTTAATTGTAAATGCGGTTTCTTTAGTGTTTGTTTGAAGCTAACAAATAAACGTCAGGGGAAAAAATATAAATCATATGACAACATTTTTCTGTCTGCTTTTTTGTTATCTTAAAGGGGAAATACCTTATTTTTTTCTGAAAAATAACAAAAAGCCTTCCCGGAAAAAAAATAATATATGTGACGACAACATTGCCTTGGTATGATCTGCTAAGTCTAACACGTAACACGAAATCCTTTAACGCGATATATTACAATATCATGATAGAAATAAAACAGCAAGAATAATAATAATGACAAAGTAACAAGAAAAAAAAATCACCCGAATAAAAACCCGTAGATAAACAAATAAACACCTACACGAAAAAAAAAATCTAAAGCTAAACCTGTCGTGCCGCTTAAGGGAACTGGGGGGGTTTGCCCTTGCCCTTGATGATATAACGTCTTGCTGTGAAAGGGAGAAGTGGGGGTTTGCCCTTCCCCTTTTGAGACCCAGAACGAATTCCAGTAAAGGGTACCATTAACGTTTTTTTGTGACATAAGCAAGTTTTATAGTTTGACCGTTTCGTATATTGTAGGCAACTAATAGGTATTTTTAATTTACTTTTCGTAATTTATGGCAAACACCTTTGTAGGTCAAGAAGATTGGGCTAAAGGGGTGAAAAAAAACCGATCTTTTTCCTTTTCCCCATTGTTTTAACAATAAAAGGGGACGGCAAGGGGAAACCTAAAAACCCGCGAAAAACAAGGTTTACAATGTTTTCTTTTTTCTTTTTTTTGATTTTTTTAGATGGAGTTTTTTTCGCTGATAAACCTTGGCGATTTTGTCTTTTTCACCCAAAGTTAAAAATTTTTAAAAAAGGGTTAAAGGGGAAGAGAGAGGAGGAGAGAGGGGAAAAGAGGAGAGAGAGAGGAGAGAGGGGAAGAGAGAGAGAGGAGAGAGAGAGAGAGGGGAGAGAGGAGAGAAGAGAGAAGAGGGAGAGAGAGGAGGAGAGAAGAGAGAGAGAGAAGAGGGGGAAAAGGGGAGAGAGAAGGAGAGAGAGAGGGGAGAGAGAGAAGGAGAAAGGAGGGAAAAAGAGAGAGAAGAAAAGAGAGAGAGAGGGGAGGAGAGAAAGGGGGAGAGAGAAGAGAGAGAGAGAGAGATAAAGAGAGAGAGAGGGGGGAGAAAGGGGGAGAGAGAGAGAGAGGAGGAGAGGAGAACAATGATAAAAAAAAGAAAATTGTTTCAAAACCCTTTTTCTCCATCTATAAACACGGATATCATGTTATTTTCTTTCATTCTTTTCATCGCTTTTTCCCCTTTTCTCCGCCTTATTCTTCATTCCCTCTTTTCTCCGCCCACCCCTGGGATTGGCCGAATTTATCCCGGCAAGAATTTGTATATGCACCTTGGATTTTCACCTTAAAATTTTCCCCCGCCCTCACACCACCCCCCCCCACCCCACTGTTTCCGCCCCCACATTTGCATGTTTCTAGGGACGCCGTAGGGGCCCAAAGAAAATGAAAAAATTTTTTCGAATTTGGGAGGGTGTTTTTTAGAAAATTAAAATTTTTAAGGGGGGGTTTTCCGCTTCACTTTTTGGTTTTAGCATTTTGTATCAAAAAGGATTTATGTTTCATTAAAATTAACATTTTTAATTTTTTTTATTGCAAAAATAGTTAAAGTGCGATTTTTATAGTAAAAATTGCTAAATGCAAAAAAGGAAATGGAAAAAACGCCTTTTGGGAAATTTCCCTTTACATAGGAAATTAGCATGCCAAATGAGAAAAAAAATTTTTTTTATACGGGGTACCCTAACCGGGTAAAAATAGTTTATTTGGGTTTTCGATGGAAGGGAAAGGGCAAACCCGGGCGAGGGGCCGA
>JACEEZ010023379.1:27500-30265 GCA_016584305.1 Chionoecetes opilio
AATATAAGCGAAAGTGTGTCTGTCTGTCTGTCTGTCTGTTTGTCTGTGTGTGTGTGTGTGTGTGTGTGTGTGTGTGTGGTATAGGTTCCGCCCCCCGTGGCGCAATCACCTCATATGGCACATTTTTGGAACCGGGTTGACCAGGGGAAGGTCATAAGCCTACTTATGAGATGATTCGATCACTTTTTTTTTTTTTTTTTTTTTTTTTAGCAGCCTATTAGCGATAATTGTGAGAAAAAAAAGTGGGTTGCGAGAATTGGGGAAACCTTGATGTAGGGTGATGGGTAATGGGTGAGTGAATGGGTGGGGTGATGGGTAATGGGTGTGGGGTGATGGGTGAGTGAATGGGTGGGGGGTGATGGGTTGGGGGTGATGGGTGATGGGTGAGGGAATAGGTGGGGGGTGATGGGTAATGGTAAATATAAGCGAAAGTGTGTCTGTCTGTCTGTCTGTCTGTTGTGTGTGTGTGTGTGTGTGTGTGTGTGTGTGTGTGTGTGGTATAGGTTCCGCCCCCCGTGGCGCAATCACTCATATGGCACATTTTTGGAACCGGGTTGACCAGGGGAAGGTTATAAGCCCATTATGAGATGATCGATCACTTTTTTTTTTTTTTTTTAGCAGCCTTTAGCGATAATTGTGAAAAAAAAAGTGGGTTGCGAGAATTGAGGAAACCTGATAGTGATGTATGGGTGTGATGGTGGTGGTAAGTGTGGGTGGATGTGGTAATGGTGTGGGTGGGTGATGGGTAATGGGAATAGTGGGGTGATGGGTGGAGTGTGAATGGTGTGGGTGGGTAAGGTGGTGAATGTGGGTGATGGGTAGTGATGGTGGATGATGGGGTGATGGGGGGGAATAGGTTGGGGGTGGTGATGGGGTGAAGTGGGGAAATATAAGCGAAAGTGGGTCTTTGGCTGTTGTCTGTCTGTGTGTGTGTGTGTGGTGTGTGTGTTGTGTGTGTGTGTTGGTATAGGTTCCGCCCCCCGTGGCCCCAATCCCTCATGTGGCACATTTTTGGAACCGGTCGACCAGGGGAAGGTTTTAAGCCCAATTATGAGATGATCCGATCACTTTTTTTTTTTTTTTTAGCAGCCTTTAGCGATAATTGTGAAAAAAAAGTGGGTTGCGAGAATTGAGGAAACCTTGATGTAGGGTGATGGGTAATGGGTGAGTGAATGGGTGGGGTGATGGGTAATGGGTGTGGGGCGATGGATGAGTGAATGGGGGGGGGAATAGGTGGGGGGTGATGGGTAATGGGTGAGTGAATGGGTGTGTGGTGATGGGTAATGGGTGAGTGAATGGGTGGGGGGTGATGGGTAATGGGTGAGTGAATGGGTGGGGGGTGATGGGTAATGGGTGAGTGAATGAGTGGGGGGAATACATACATTTCTACATCCATGATTTCAGGAAAGTTAGAAGGGGCTATCTGGAGAGTGGGGCTATCAGGTGGTGGGCCGAACCACCAATAGCCCTCCGCAGGAGCTAGCCAAAAAGTCCGCCCGGAGGGTGGCTTTGCGGCTAGTAATAATAATAATAATAACACTCCTCTATTCTGAAGCATATTTTCGGTAATTCCAAAAAGACACTATTGATATATAGAGATGAATACATTATTTTCCGCTTATTTTTTTTTAATCTTAATTGTGAATGCGGTTTTTTTAGTGTCTTGTTCTGAAGCTAACAAATAAACATCACGGAAAAAAATATAAATCATATGACAACATTTTTTCTGCCAGCTTTTTTGTTATCTTAAGGGTAAATACTCTTTCTTATTTTTTTCTAAACATAACAAAAAGCCTTCCCGGAAAAAAATATATATATATGTGACGACAACATTGCCTTGGTGTGATCTGCTAATGTCTAACACGTAACACGAAATCCTCAACGCGATATATTACAAATATCATAATAGAAATAAAACAGCAATGAATAATAATAATGACAAAGTAACAAGAAAAAAAATCACGCGAATAAACCAGAATAGATAAACAAATAAACAACACTAACACGAAACAAAAAATCTAAATGCTATTACCTGTCGTGCCTGTTGTAAGGAGAAGCTGTGGGGCTTTGTCCTTGCCCTTGATGATATAACCTGTCGTGCCTGCTGTAAGGAGAAGCTGTGGGGCTTTGTCCTTGCCCTTGATGATATAACCTGTCGTGCCTGCTGTAAGGAGAAGCTGTGGGGCTTTGTCCTTGCCCTTGATGATATAACCTGTCGTGCCTGCTGTAAGGAGAAGCTGTGGGGCTTTGTCCTTGCCCTTGATGATATAACCTGTCGTGCCTGCTGTAAGGAGAAGCTGTGGGGCTTTGTCCTTGCCCTTGATGATATAACCTGTCGTGCCTGCTGTAAGGAGAAGCTGTGGGGCTTTGTCCTTGCCCTTGATGATATAACCTGTCGTGCCTGCTGTAAGGAGAAGCTGTGGGGCTTTGTCCTTGCCCTTGATGCTATAACCTGTCGTGCCTGTTGTAAGGAGAAGCTGTGGGGCTTTGTCCTTGCCCTTGATGATATAACCTGTCGTGCCTGCTGTAAGGAGAAGCTGTGGGGCTTTGTCCTTGCCCTTGAGACCCAGAACGTAATTTCCATTGTAATTAGGGTACCATTAGACGATTTTTAGTGACTCTAAGCAATGTTTTATAGCTATGACCTGTTGCGTATACTTGTAGGCTAACTAATTAGGTATATTAAGTTACTTTTCGTAATTTTATGGCTAACAACACACAATTTTTTATGGTCAAGGAAAGATCTGGGCGTGAAGGGGTTGAAC
>JACEEZ010023380.1:0-70119 GCA_016584305.1 Chionoecetes opilio
ATTTTTTGGGAGCTGCCCCAAAACCTCTCACCGACTGTTCAATTGTAACTGCCAAAAAAGTTGCCAATGCTCTCGATGATCAATCGTACTCGAGAGTCAAAATCGTAACACTGGCAAGTTTTCTACAGCTCCCAAGTGGAATTTTGTTATCTGGGGGGTAAGCTTGGAGAAAAATTGACGTGCTAAAAAAAATGACTACAGATTTGGAATCACTCCCAATTTTTAGTCTAAAAAAACTCAAAAATCTAATCAACAATTTTTTTTTTTAAAATTGTTCCCCTGTAATAATCTGGATTGGGGGACCTTCCCCAAAGTAGCTGGGGTGTGGCGGTGGGATCCCGATCCCAACCCGGGGGAAAGGACCCCTCCTACCACAAATTTTCCGGCCCTACCCCTAATTCATGTGTGTGTAAGTTTTTTTCGAAAAAATGGTAAATAGTCGATGGTAGGGTTTTTTGGAAGGGGAAAAACTTTTTCCCCGTTCCGTGTGGATTCCGTAAGATCACCTACTCGGAAGCGCTTATTTCCTTAGGTCTCCATTGCCGGCATTGCCTCTCGACAACACCATGTTACCAGCAGAGAGAAGACTTCAACTTGCTATTGAAAAGTTTTGTGGACGACAAATCTGGCTTTGTTTTTCCAACGAAACTGTAGCGGTTCTTTTTTTGCAGAACCCTGGGATTCATCCCGCCCCAACCCTACATTTTTGGGGAAAAATACCATGTAGGGAAAGCCCCGGGTTTTTTAGGACTCTTTTTTGACAATAACGACGGGGGTGCCTCCCCTTCGTGCTCTCAAGACTGCTGTCTCCGGACCAGGGATCTACTGAAAGCCTCTCGCACACCAGCTGGGGCTGATCGCGCTACACTCCTCTATCTTCACCGCTCATTTTATCCTTTCAAAGCTTAAATTTGGATGTGAAAGTGTACTCCTCTCCACACCCCCGACTGCGGAGCTGGTTCGGTAATCAGGCTGGTGTCCGTCTGGAAACCCGGGGGTTTCAGGTCTCCCCCATCCCAAGCTTTGGGGATGCTGGTTCCTCCCATTAGATTTTCAACCCCAGCCCCTCCTGTTAAGATGTTGGTATCGCCTCCAACGCCTCCCTGCTAAATAGCTTGCCGTGCTGTGTTTTGTTTTCAGGATCCAACTTTACCAGGGCGAAAGTTTCCCAAAACCCCCTTGGTTTCCGATTGACAGTATTATGGAAAAACGTTTATCCTTCCCTGCTTTAGGGATCTGCCCGCTAGGCCTAGACAGTGGGTCCATGGTTTCCCCCAAATGTCCTTTTGAAAACCCTTCCCGCCTCAAAAGGGCTTTACCCCTCAGGCTGAGCGTGCCCAGTTTTTAGACCACTTTTTGCACACATAGATTTTCGGCCCCTGTCTTTACTGATGGTTCCAAATCAGACGAAGGAGTTGGATCGGTGTCGTTTCCCCTCGTTTTAAAAAAGGCTCAGCCTTCCAAGTGTTTCATCTTTTTTTGGCTAATAAGTGCTATTTTATATGCTCTCATGTTATTTTTTCCCTTCCGGGTGTTTCTTTTACAATTTTTTGTGATTCTTGTATGCTCTTCAACACTATAATTTTTTAATCTCCCCCCCCCCCTGGTCAATGCTCCTGGGAAAGGCTTTATCGCTCAAGAGGCGAGGCCGGACGGTCAGCTTTTGTTGGGTACCGGGACATAAGGTGTTGCCGGTAAGGGGGGAAACTGATGCCTTGGGAAAATCTGCAGCTAAAAAAACCCCGCTCTATCACATTTTTCAGTGCCGGGTAGGACCTACGCTCGGCAATCCATAGATCATTCACAACGTTGGCAAAAACGTTGGATTACTATAGGGCAAATAAACTGCCACCATCCCCCAAAATATCGAGGACTGGAGCTACTGCGGTCTCTCCCGGGGATGGGAACTGCCTTTCACGATTGCGTTTGGTCCCCCCTATATACTCATGGGTTTTCCCCATGGAGGGGGCCCCCTCCTTACTGATGATTGTTTTGGGCCCCTTAACGTGCGCACTTGCTGGTCGAGTGTCCCAGTCTTGGGGACCTAGTGTGCAATTTTTTTCCCGGGGTCGCGGTGGACGGGGCTTCCCCTCTCCCCCCTGGCATTGGGTTAGAGGTGTTTCTCTCTGGGACAGAAATCCATACATTCATTGAGAAGGGTTTCCTTCTAACAAATTTTGATTTTTTAAATATTAACTTATGATTGTTTTTAAAGTACTCTTTTTCTTTTTGTATTTCGTAAATTTTTAATATTTTTATTTTTTTCTTAAATTTTGTTTTTTGTTTTCTTTATATGCTCTTTTTTTAAACGGGTCAATAACCCCCCAGTTGGGCGCCTTAAAACTTTAATCAATCTCTCTCTCTCTCTCTCTTCCTCCTCTCTCTCCTCTTCTCCTCTCTCTCTCTCTCTCTCTCTCTCTCTCTCTCTCTCTCTTTTCTCTTCCCCCTCTCCTTATATATAATATATATATATATATATATATATAAATTTTATATTTTTATATAATATAATATATATATAATATTACTGGTAGTCTCCGTAGAAAACTAAATCGCCGGCAAAGATATTTCGTGTACAACGTACGGGGCCTTGGGGAGGGGTTTTCCACTTGTGGGTCAAAATTTTCGTAAAGAGCGAATTTGTACACAATTTAAACTAGGAATTCATGATATCTGTGATAAAATTTTGGAAAAGGTTTTTTTTTTTTTAAAAAAAAAAAACCCAAAAAAAAACCCCCAAAAAATCGTTTTTCCGCCCTATATAGATATTTACACAACTCTGGCAGTAGCGTCTGCTGTATTATATAGATATTTACACAAGAGCCATAAATGTGGCATATATGTATGGAGTAGACACAAGGTTTGCGTTAATCGTATCACATCGATACTAGGAACATACATTTTACCTTACATAAAGGCTCTAGAATTTTAAAGTGTCAGTGATTCTAAATAAAATTTATAGATCCTTTGTAAACGAACTCGTTACCAGTAGCGTGCTGCCGGGGGTGGGGGGGGGGGGCATGGTGGCCTATGCCCGCACCTCCCCAAAAATGTTGTCGGGAGTTCGGGTCATAGAATTGGAAATGTTATATGGTCAAATAGGTTTTTTTTTTTTTGTTTTTTTTTTGTGATTAATCCAGGGTGGTAATACTTGGGTATGTCACATATTTGTAGACTGGAAAGACTAAATGCAATTGAGTAGAAAAGCTTCTATTGCCACAAATACTTTTATAGGACTTACTTTCCTTTATTATAGTGCGAGGATGGACATAGCCAAGAGATTTAATCAAACTCTTTGCACAATTTAGGATCCCGTATTGGAGGAGCCTGGCATTTGGCTTGGAAGGAAGAGGGTAGACAAGAGGGGGGATTTTAGCCTACAGCAACGCGTAGGCTGAAGTGCATGGTGTGTTCTTTAATGGATCACGGTTAATCAATTGCATGTTAATCGTAACTTTATTACAAAACATTACACTTATTTGTTTTATAAGCCTTTTTAGGTACCTTACTATGCAGAACCCTGTAGATTGGTAGCTTCTGGAAAGGGTGGTTTATTTTTTCCGCCCTTATTTAGAGTGGGTCCACAAGGCTAGGTGCCCAACTTGGCCAGCCATGCTCCTGCACTGAGTCTCCAAATGGGCCTCACGACTCTAGCGGCAAACAGGTTGACCTTGCAAAATATCATCTATACGTTAATGTGTAGTCTGTCTATGAGTAAGTGCTGCATCCCTCTACGAAAGAAATTCACTTATCATGGTGACAGATCCGAGCTAGCGCCCAATATTGAAAAAATTCTTATATAAACTTTTCATGATACGCGGATCTGGATTATATAAAATGCAGTATAAATTTCAGCTAAATTATAGCATCTCTCTCTCTCTCTCTCTCTCGCATCGATCTCTTCGCTCATCCTCTTCATCTCTCGTCTCTATATATATATATATATATATATATATATAATATATATATATATATGTATATACTAGGAAGTCTAACCGTAAGAGTAACCTAAAGTCGCCAGACAGCGTATTTTTCGATGTACAGACTTACGGTAGCCTTAAGAGGGGGGGTTCCACTTTTGGGTCAAAATTTTGGTAATGAGGTGAATTTGTAGACAATATGTGTAGGTAATATCATGATATCTGTGAAAAATGTTTAGACAATAGTGTAGGTAAGAGCATGCATATCTGTGATAAAGGTTGTACAATAGTGTAGGTAATATCATTATACTCTGTGATAACGGTTGTAGACAATAGTGTAGGTAATATGCATGATATCTGTGATATAAGGTTTTAGACAATAGTGTAAGTAATATCATGATATCTGTGATAAAGGGTGTAGACAATAGTGTAGTTAATATCATGGAAGATCTGTAGATAAAGGTTGAACGGTGAAGCAGCAGACGTTTTCGCATTAATAATTTTTTTCTTTAAAAAGATACGCCATTTTTTGGAACAATTTTTGAGACGACACCTACTTTACTATTCTTATCTGTGATTATTATATTTTTGTATTTGTCTAGGAAAAATTTTGATCTCTGCAGCTAAATTGCTCAAGATAGTTTTTTTTTAGATAGGTTGGCATAATATATTATATATATATATATATATGATATATATAGGATAGTATATATATATATATATATATATATAATATATATGGTATATATATTATAAACTAATATTTTGTTGGTGAAAGATTTTTGTTTTTTCTTTGTTTTTGGGTATAGTACTGTTTATTTTTTTTCTTTAGAAGTAAAAAATTTAGCCTCGTGAGATTTTAGTCCTATCATTGTTTGTTTTGGTTGCAACGTAAACATTTTGAAATGAAGTTCATATAGTTTTCCTTAGATGTATTTTTTTTTATTAAAAAAACTTAGTTGTGAGTAATCGCCTTTTTTCCCCAAAAAGTCATTGGCAGTCATCAATTTTGTTTTCTTTTTGTTCATGATTATTTTACATCCTGTACATCTCATTGAGAGCATTAGGGCAGCTGGTCCCCTCCTTCCAATGAGGCTATTATGCAGCTCGCAGGTGCGTGGTGTCATGGGGCGCCACCCCACTTATTGTAACCAGTTGGTGATCTGATGTCTAAAATCCGCCTGACTTGTACTAAGGCTGTCATCCTATACCTATATCTAATACAAGATCTATATATCTATATAATATCTATATAGATACCTAGAGAGTGAAGGTGGAATGCGCTTGCGCGTCGAGTGACGGGGTGGTGCGAGCGGCGGGGGGGTCTAACAGGGTCAATTTGTTACCAGATACGATGAAAGTTACGAGAAAAGTCGAGGCTTACCCAGTAGTGGTGTCCTAAAGCCTCAGTGATCCCTAGAGCGCTAAAATAGAAAATGGAAATATTTTTACCCAAACTAACAAAAAATAGGAAACGTCTGGTGGTCGTTAATACTTTCATTATACAGTCCATGATTTCATGAAAGTTAAAAGTGGCTATCTGGAGAGTTTTGTCATTTTGTTGTCTTCTCTGTGTCATATTATGGCTATAAAGGAACAAATTACAAAAATATCATCCCCAGAGTGGCGACCTATACAATAAATCGCCAATTAGTGTTTAGTGTCTGAGTGTCCTCCCGCCGTCGTCCGCCGCGGACAAAAAACGAGTACGAAATTTGAACCCATATATATCTTGCAGATACAAAGTATAAAAAAACAACCCTCAAACAGTGTAGCTTATACAGTCATGATATAAACTAGCTGTGTATCATCTTCAGTGGCACAGACACAGCAGTATTGATCTATAATTCGTAATATATGGCGGGCTGGCACATAGTTGACTAGGTGGCGACTATACTGTGTTCTACAGCATGAGAGAGGGTAAAACACTGAGTGGGCAAAGGTAGTTGTATTGTGGCGGAGTAGAGATAGACAGAGTATGAATGGTTCGTGGTTTCTGGATGAAATATTATATATGAATACTTATAATGTACAATTTTAGATAGAATACTGCTTGTCAATCGGTCAGCCTTCCTAGACCAATCCCTAATTCTTCAGCACGTGTTAAAGAAGTTCTGGAATATGTCCTCAAGTGATTTTGGTTTCCTTCGACCTATCTTTTTTCTGCTCTTCTCTGGGCTGGTCGCATTCTTGTCTGGGCTAAGTAATTATCATCTCTTTCACTTCAGATGACCGTGAAGCCATGTATTTCTCATGCATGTTCCTGTAAAGGATGGAGGAACGTCAAAATAAAGATCATGCTATTCTCTTCACAACCAACGAAAATATGAAATGACGTTACGGTTAGAATACTTATTGTAGGAGTATACATGCAGATTGGACGCAATCTGATCAGTGCGGCGGTATTATATGCATTGCTATTATTGAACGATAAGGGTTTCAATAACACTGGACAACAAATTTCAAAAAAATTTATTACTGGAGATGTGTAAAAGTGATTTAGACTAACTTTGATGGTTACGCTATTTCAAAAATCATAACCATTTTGCTGTATCACGTCAGGATTTTGAGTTCAGAATACGTCCCATTGCCTAGCAGTCAGGATTTCAATGAAATTTACAAAAATTCATTTATTTCATTTCATTTTCATCATGAATGCTTCGAAATTATAGAAATTACAGAAAAACTCTACTGAATGTAATTAGAAATGCTTTAGGGCATTTGGCTTTGCGTTTGTTGCTGCTCTGTTCAGTTTTCAGCGATGCAGGAAAACCAGCTAGAAGTCGGGCGCCATACATGTTCGGGTTGTGCCGCCCTTCGTAACGCGTCTCCATGAGTGAAATCTCTTGGTGGAGATCGCTCGCCGTGGCTCGTCCGAGACAGCGTCCCAGTTGTCATGAAGAAGTTCAGGTGCTGGTGTAGGGAAAGTGGATCTTCAGGGACATCCTGAGCCACGTTTCGCTGAAGACTCCAGCATCTGCTGCACTATTTTCTGTTCCTTCATAGTTGTCCGCGCGCCTCGTTCCCACTAAGAAGTTTTCCGTCACAGCTTTGAAGCTCCTCACGCTGCCCCACTCTTTGGGGTTTGGTTGTTCGGAAAAGTTTCGTCCTTCATTACGCCTGCTCGGATTTTTCGGTCGCAACAAAGACACCAGCCTTGATCTTAGCCTCCGACAAAGGTTTTGCCAAACTTCTCCTTCAGGTATAGAGAAACGCCACGCCCTATCAGATCCATTGCCCGTACAAAATTCTTCATCAACCGAGCTTTATGTTGGAGTGGGGAAGAAAATCTTGGCTGGGTCGACAAGGGCGACATGTCTTACGTTGTATCTGACCAGGGTACATGCTCCGTCCGCTCTTCCAATCATTCTTCGTCCAGTGATTCTTGTCGTCTCGGCCTTATCCCAGAGACAAATGAAGCCATGTATTCGTGTATCCTGACTGCAGGCCCTACCAACAGCGCTCACCGACTTTCAGTCGCCCGCAGATGTGGCCAGTTGGAAGTCATTGTAGCTTTATGGAATCAAGCAGCTGCCGGCATAGTCCTCATATGGTCTCTTTCTATGGCCGAAAGAAGGAGCGCGTGAGCCAGTGGGACTGATGGTTTCTTGTTTGCCATTGTGGAGGCAGAAAAACAGGCCTTCAAGCTGTTCTTATCCCCTGAGATCGATGAAGAGGCGCCAGTCTGCAGGATCGTGATCACACAATCCCAAGTTCTTGTCAACAAACGGCGTTGAGTTCACATAGGCAGATCTTGTCATTCCGTGTCTTCGGGCATCTGCAAGAGTATCTGAGCGCATTCGCTGTGACGTGCTCTGAACAAGGATATCTTGGTGTTAGTTCGAAGTAGGATTCCTCCATGCATGCAGCGCTTTGATCCAAGCAGCTCTGCCTTCGCGTCTTTGACTAGCGAGAGTTTCTCTTACAAGATCATTTATACTTCTTCCCTTGGTTCAGAAGGTTGAGTTCTTGTTCCTGAGTGTCGGGTTCAAAGGGTTCATTCACCCATCGGCTCTTCGGCCACTGCTTATCGAGTTATGTTCTGATCAGCTGGACATGTTGGAACTGGGTTGCTCGTCATCGATGAGGCCAGGTTTACGAGCAGAGGACGCTAGTGGCAGCGTACTTGGATGTGGCCTTTATTCATTCCTGTTGAAGCCGGGCGGATGCCTTGTGCAGCAGAATAAACAATCAGCATGAGATTCTGTCGGCTCACGCTTCAATAGTGCATGGCTCCTGCAAACTAGAATGCTCGTGCGCTACGCTTTGCCCGACCAACCACTGAGTTCAAGGCTGAGTGGCAGGCTTGTGCAGGGGGCAGATGTGTGTTGCGCCTAGCTCTTTCCTGGTCCGCCCACCTTGACACCGAGGTCGAGTAGTGATAGTAGGCGTGCCTTCATTTTCGACTGCCGTATAATCACTTCGCTTGATCTTTTTTGTATCACGTCGACCACGGAGACATAACAAAGTTGTCTGGATGATTGGTACAAGGAACCGGTCTACTTCATGTTTTACTACTGAAAGAATAGAAAGAACAAAAGATTATTAGTTATATAAGTGACCGTTATATCCGTAGTATACGTAAGAGTTGAGTAGGGGCGGCAGTACTGCACTCTAAAGGTCGCTGTCTGTGCTAGATTTGTATGCGGTATTGATTGCTGGGCGTGATTGTTGGTTGCGCGTGGTCTAGTTTTGTTAAAGAAAGTCGTTTCTCAAGATGCGCGTGACTTTGTTCTGCGCGGCAGCGCAACGGCTCACAAGGCCACATAACTAGAACCACGAGCACCAACCACATCCCCGCTTGCGCAATCGAATACCTTATACAAATCGTAGGCTAGTGCAGACAGCGACCTGTTCAGAGTGGCAGTCTGCAGCCTTAGCCACCTCTTACGAGAATGAGGCGTGTTAAGACAATATGGAATTGAAGCATTCATTGATGAAGATGAAGAATGATATAATGACTTTTTGTAAATTTCATTGAAAATCCTGACATTCCTTAGGCAGATGGGAGTATTCTGTAACGTCAAAAATCCTGACGTGATAAAACAGTCATAAAGCGGTTATGGATTTTTGGAAATGCAGCGTAACCCAAATTGTTCTAAGATCGCTTGACACATCTCACCAGTTAGCAAACTGTTGTTGTCCCGATGTGTAATCCATTTGATAAAATCGTTGATGAACATTCGAGTTGATAAAATAGATTGTTCAAGCTTCCTAGACAATTCTTGCTTAGTTATCATGGCAATAGATAGATTCTAACACAAAAAACTTCTTGCACCGGGAGAAAGACAGTGCTTAGTACAAAAGGAACTGTTGGAATGCTGAAAATTAATTACAATTAGTCCTTAATGGAGATCTCACCTAAGGCTACCGTCCTATGACCTGGCTCCTCTGTGATGGAAAGATTTGCTACCTTTTCTGTGGGTGTTGATGCTGGAATGCTTCCTGTACCTCCGCAGACTCATTACTTGTTAGCAAGCTGTCTCACTGGTGGCCGGACGACCAGAGTGTTTGATGCGGGAGATTGCTCTTGCACACTCCCAGGGACCATTACTTGTTATCAAGCTGGGCTCAGCTGGTGGTCCGGACCTAAGAGGGTGTTGATGCTGGAATTGCTCCTGACCTGCCCAGTAGCCATTACTTGTTACAAGGCTGCTCACTGGTGGCCGGATCCTTAAGAGTGTTGATGCTGGAATTTGCTACCTGTAACTCCCAGACGCGATGTACTTGTTGACACAGGTCTGCTTCATGGACTGGTGGCCGAACAGCTCTAAGAGTGTTTGATGGCTGGGAATGGCTCCTGTATCCTCCCAGTACCGGTATGTACTTGTTTACAAGCTGCTCAGAGCTGGTGGACGGACAGAGAGTGGGGGGCTTAGCCGTCCACTCAATGGTTTTCAAAGCTGAATCACCACCTGGAATATCTACAATATCTCACTGTATTCATGGAAGTATATATGGAATATATATATATATATATATATTTATATATATGATACGGGAGTAGGATAGTAGTAGTAGATATATATATAATATAGTATATATATATATATATATCTAATTATATATATATATCGCTCCTCTTTCTCATTTCTTTATTTTATTTTGTCTCCTTCTTTCGCTCCTATTTATATTCTTAAGTGAAGAATACATAGGCGCAGGTGCAGAATGTTTCACTCGTTATATAATATAACATTTTCTTGATCATCATTGAAGCCTGGTCCCTAAAGTTGCACTTTATATAAAAATTGTTTTGTCATTCTTGTTTTAAAATAATAACATTTTTTAAATGATGCGGTAGGGACAGGCGCGGGGATTATTGGCCTTGGCACGCAGGGACAAACGTTAGGGACTTTTCATGGTTTCTGTAGAGAGATTTGGATCCATAATATGAGTTTTAATAAAAAGGAAGGGAAGGAAAATGGGAGAAACGGGTTCACAAATAGGGTGGTGATTGATTGGATATGGGATCTAATTCGTCAGGTGGTCAATGGACGGAGTCTATTGAGGTCTTTAAAAGGAGTCTGTGTAAATTCATGGACTAGGGGATAAGAGTAGGTTGGCTGTAAGTAATGTTAAGTACAGGTACTTACTCGTGTGAGTTTCTCGTCACGGCCTCTTGTAGTCTTCCTTACTTTACTTCATATTTCTTATGTTTCAATGAGTAGGGATACACTACGCGCACGCCGCGCTACCTAAACCTTCAGTCTTCCCGAGCCGTTCGGTGGGGGAGGCAGGCCTCCGCCGTCGTTGTTTCCGCCTCGCTATGGCATAAACTACTCCCACACCGTGGAAAGTTTTGCTGCTGGTGTTTCATTTTTCAACGAGTTTCTGACGCGAGCATCGCTGCTGCCCTTGTTTAGAGTTCAGCTTCGCAGAACTTTCCCATAGGGCTAAGGCCTCTGCAGGTTGGTTGCGTAGGCGCTCATATACATAGGGGGCCCCTTAGAGGGGTACTGGAAAGGTCTGTGGAACATGGGCCGAAAGCGATCTCTGAAATTAGGTCTGTGGTATAGACCCAAGGGCGAGGCGTCAGGGCTGGTACGGAACACGCCCGTTTAGACGGCGGCTCATTTTAGCCACCCCTGACGGGCTGACAGTGGATAAATGTTGCAGGAAGAGTTGCGCTACCCCCGTCCGGTCTAGCTGTTTTTTCGGCCTACGTGCTGTTTTGTTTAGTTTTTTTTTTATAAGCGTTTCTGCTTGTCTCATCTCATCATCTTCTGGTATTTTCTGAGTAATAGCTCCCACCTAACTGCGATGGCCAAGTTCGCACTCTCACTCTCTCGCCTTCGTCAGGAGGGGAACTATCGCCCAGTAATGGATGCCGTGAAGGGCAATGCATCGAACCTAGTCCTCGCTAGAGACCAGGACAATCTGTTGTCTTTCACACCGCCTCTCTCCTGCGTCACCGGACGCTCCTACTCTGGCCCCTCGACCCTGACAAGACCCCGTGCTCCCCATAGCTCCTCCAAGAATCTGCTGCTATAGCCCGTGCATTCCACTGTCTGATTCTATGGACACTGCTGATTGCCCTGATACCTATCCAGGAAATACTACTGCCGGTCTGCTTTGAATCCAACCCTTCCAGCAGATCGAAACACGCTGCCTTACCAACATTCTCCGTCCTCCTGTCGGCCGCATTGCAACCCGCGTCCACCGTTTCAGCACGGCCCTAGACCCCGCAACGAAGCTCGGCCACTCTTTTCCATTTCCGTGGACCAACTCCGGATGTTCGGAAAGGAGGTGGCCCTCGGCACTGGCCCGCATGCCGTGACCACGTGTCAACAAGTTATAAATAATAGCCTGTTTAACTCGCTATATATATACATTTTCTGATCATCATTAATCTGATCCCTAGAAATTACCCTTTATAAAAAAACTGAGTCATGTGCATTTGTTGTTTTAACATTTTGTTTTTATTTCGTGTAGGGACTTAGTCGCGGCTATTTAGCATTGTACGTAGTGCGACTTGGTCAGGGTTTCTGTAGGGATATTAGGACAAAAATGAGTGTTTGAGTTGACACACTGGTGAAGGAGTAAATGCGCATCATTATTCAGTAATTTCAGTAGCTAATATAGTAGCCGTCAAGCTTCATTGAGGTGGGTTATAGTGGAGTGCCGTAAGGGCTGTGCGGTATCAACATAAATACCGGTGATGCCGATATCCCGGTTTCAGGAATACTATCGTGAACGCAATTTAGTCAGTACCGGTAATTCGTATCGTTTTTTCCCCGCCACGTACACCGTATTACGGTACTGGTTATTTATTAGTTGTCATGCCTCTATTTTTTTGGGTCCATCTCAGGACATTTTCTTACACCCTTTACCAAGCGTCGGACATATAATAAGTTTTCGGTGGCGTCGGCCATTTTTGTTTTGGCATAAATAGTTAGTATTTTAACCTAAATAATTAAGGAAAATTATAAATAATTTGATCAGAATCTCCTTTAAACACATTATGTTTTTGGGCTCTCCATACCTTCCCTTGGTGCTCGAGTACTTTGTTGGGCTAGGTTTGTTCGACGGTGGACCCTCCAACTGGAGCTAGACTTCACACCAGCTGGTTTAGCAGGCAGTGGATGCCGAGGCCTCCATTTGACCGAAAGGCAGCACTCTCTCTCTTGAGCGAAGTCAGAGAGGCTGTATCAAAGTTCAAGGTTGGAAAGGCAGCTGGTGTTGTAAATATATTGCGGAATCTCCTCAAGCTGGGAGGTGGAGGCTCATGATCCGTCGGGTATGGCATGGCTGTCCTGACTGCCGTTTGGCAAATCAGGTACCATTCCTTCCTGACTGGTAAAAGGGGGCTGGTCGTCCGCTATCTGGAAAGGGAAAGGGGTACGCGTCAAGGACTGCAACAATTACCGCGGTATTACCACTGCTCGAGGCGTACCAGGCGAAGGTGCTATGCCCGTATCTATTGCTGACACGAGATATGCCATGTCATCTGGTTTAAGTCATCAGAGACGCTCAGCCAGACTCGTTTCAGCGCTCTCGGCAAGTCAACAATCGGTGACGACAGTATCCTAAAGCGCTTCGGTGTCCTAGGTGGAGACGCGCACGTGAGTTTCGACAGGGGATCTTGACAGGCCTATGTGAGTCTCAAGAAGCGTTTGACTCAGTGCATTCGTGAGTGCACTCTGGATCTTCTGCGACTGTCGAGGGATTTCCTGCAAGGACTGTTGGTTTTGATAACTGTGTGTATTCTGGACCTGAGAGTGCTGTTGAAGTGTGGGGGGGTTGTATTACCAGCTTTCTTATCCCTGTGAATACAGGTAGTGAGGCTAAGGTGTCGTCCACTTGCCTCCATCAGCTTTTCAACGCTTGTATGGACTGGGTATTGGAGAAAAAAAAAAAAAAAAAAAAACAAGGTTGTAGATCGGAAGTGATTGTGGAGCATCCTCAGGCAACAGCCATAGATCACCTGATCTTGCTTTTTGCCGATGGTGCAGTAATCTTTGCTGAGTCGCTGAGGTGCCTGGTGATGGCTCTCGAGGCGCTGACACGAGGAGGCAAGAATCCTTTGGGACTTGTAGGTCTCCTGGCTCAAGACGACTAGAGGTCCAGGTGTTTGGAGTACATTACTAGATGAAGGCAGTACTTGTCTGTTCATGGGCGTGTGGCGAGGAATTGAGATCATGGAGTTTTACATACCTTGGTACGCGCAGTCCATAATGGACGGCGGGTCCACGTCAAGAAGGCTCCCCCCGGCGCCCGCCCCCGGCAGCTGCCGCTGTTGTTCCCCTCCAAACAAAAAGCCAAAACGCCGGCCCTAGCGGGATATTGGCACTAGCCTCCGGTGTTTATGGACTTCGCTCAGCGAGAGTATTTGCGGTTGTTGGTACCTGTGCAGGAGAACAAAGATCCTGATCTTCAGAGTCGCTTGTGATCCCTGTCTTACTCTATGGTTGTAGAGAGCCATGGACACTCAAATAGTGACTTGAGAGACGAATCAATGCCATTTGGTAATAGTGTCTTGGCAGCATCATGGGGTATCGCATGGGATGATTATTACTTGTCCAATCAGCGATTGCAGTGCACGCGTGAGACTGAATCGAAGGCTCTATTCCTGTCAATAGTCCCGCGTCGAGCGCGAACTTGGTCTATATGGGCTATGTGCCACGCAAGCCGCTGAACCGATCTTTCCCATCGGGGTGTATCCTGTAAGAGTACAATCCGGCGTGAGTAGGCCAAGGTGGCGCCCACAAGCTTCGTGGCTGGGGCGAAGTTGATGCTTCTTGGGGTCGAGAGCTGCTTGGTGTGGGAAAAGGGAGCCTGCGTAGTGGGAACTGCGCAGCGTGGTGACCCACGGTGTGGCGTCGTAGGGTGGGCGAGGCGGGACGGTACGCCCCCCGGCGTATGCCCCCCAAGGTATGGATTTGATTGTCTTGATGCCATCCCTGGTTGCACTTCCGCGGTGTACTAAATCAACGACCAAATCAAGAGAGAGAGAGAGTATAAAAAAGATATGTTGATTCGTCCTTCAATTAGAGAGAACCTGCATACGGATCCGAAGATTGCCCAGTGGTCGTCTGGCAGTTTAACTCACTGAAGTGGTCAACATGTAAAGAAAAATATGGGCTTATTCCACTACACTTAAAACACAAAGTATAATTTAAGAACGAATATCTTCTTATATGTATATTGTGATAGAAGGGTGCTCTGTTCTGTTAAAACTATTGTATATACAACCTAAAAAACCAAGGGGTATATATTTGAGGAGGCGAGTGTAATGCTCACTCTAGATTATATTATATAGTCCAATAAGTATGTTTAGAAGTTATCTATACCTAGGCAGTCATATGTTCCTGTTATTATTGTGTATCAATCAGATAGAAAGCCTGGAAGTGCAATGAGTCGACGCGTGAAGTGGCAATGTTTTGATTTCAATCTCCCCGCCACAATCTCCCCGCCCACCACTCCCCGCCGTGGCGTGTCGCCTCCACAAGGGGGAGTTTTCTAATAAGCTCACGCTTCAAGCCTGTCTCTCAGGCTCTCACATCCTCAGCACTTTCAGGCTGAATGATCTATCATTTACCGTAAATTCCCTGTACTTCTTTGGGACATCAGAATTACCCTTCAAAACAACAACTGAAACAGTTTTTTAATAAAAAATGTAGTTTATCATTTTATTTGTCTGCACTTGGTGAAAATATTGGCAAAACATTGAATATTTGAAAACTCAATCTTTAAAAAAAACGTCTTTTCATAAAAAAACACAAGTTCAAGCAGAAATGAGGCTTCAGGAAATATCTACTTGTATGTAAGCATTCACTGAGTACCTATTTTGGGTGTATATGTCTCTCTTGCGACGAACATTTAACCAAGAAGTCATTTAAGTGCTTGGGACCTCAACGAACAGTCCGGGATGGAAGACAGTTGAAGCGTTGTTACTATTTCCGTCTACGAAGACGAGGTCCCTTTATGTGGAAACGTATGGTGGGAGCGCATGCCACGATATTCCGTAGAGGATAGAGAGGGTGATGGAGATAGAGCGGGTGATAATAGTTAGGAGCAGTTTCTGTATTGAGGAGTTAGGAGTATCAGAGATATGAAGCGGTGAGGTAAGGATCGGGGGCGCTGTGCTGGTTCCTACCGTGTGGTGTCTACAGGAAAGTGTAATGATAACAGATCTGCCCGGCGGATGGTTTTCTGTTGAGATGCCTGAACGCCACACACTCTGTTTTGGTTAAATGTTCGTCGCAAGACAGACAGACACCCCAAAACAGGTACTCCTTGAATGCTTACACGCCTCCGAGTAGTAGATATGTTCCTGAGCCTCATTCTGCTTGAACTGTGGCGTTTTTTTAATCAAAGACGGATTTTTTAAAGATTGATTTTTCAAAAATTCAATTGTTTTGCCAATATTTTCACTCAAGTGCAGACAAATCAAATGATAAACTACATTTTTTTTATTAAGAACTGTTTCTAGTTGTTGTAGTTGAAAGGGTAATCTGATATGTTCCCAAAGAAGTCAGGGAATTTTACGGTAAATGATAAGATCTTCGCCTGAAAGTGCTGAGGATGTGAGATGCCAGGGAATCTGGCGGCTTAGCTTTGAAAACTCCCCATTATAACCTACATTGTCGCAGCACAAGCCGATTTCGGCATTCTCTTTTATTCTTCGTTTTTTTCCAAGGCATTGCTTATTGTATTTTGCAAGGCGTTTGCCAGACGTAGCAGTACTGTCTTAGAAAACGTGTGAACATCGCCCAAATTTTACCTGCCACAATATACATGTAAAAATATTTAAGCCTCTGCTACTCAGGCGAGTAATTTGCATTAAATTGCTATCTTATAACGTTCAATCGTGTAATGTACCATTGCATCATACACTTTAACTAGAACAACAGAAGAAGTTCTTTTTAGTATTCGATGCGTGCTCATATTCCATTGCGAAATTGAATTTATGAAAAATATTAGTCGCGGAGGGAAAACACAGTAGACCAACCTTTTGAGTTAAAACTGCCAGCGAACCCTGGCATTTCTCGAGTTTCAGATCATTGGAATTTACAAATGTAATTATAGAGCAAAATCTCTATATTGTTAGGATATAATAGATCTTGGTATAGAGACACGGCCAACTAAAGCCCGCCGAGAACAAGGCATCGCCGTCACTGGCGTTGGTCGCTTCATCATATCATTTAAAGTGGTTTTCTGTGTTTATAAATTGCGGTGCTTGATACTTTTTAGGCACCTCTGGAGGTGATAATATTTAGTACTTCCAACCTTCTGCTAGTATGTGGGGGTGGGCCGCAATAATATTGTTTTGGGGATGAACTGTGGGCCCATCTAGGCGGTGCAATGGGGTAGGAAGGGACGCTCGTGTGTGTAGTTGTTATCAGATAATTGGCATTGTGTGCCCAGATTAGTGGCAGAATGAATTGTCTGGTTTGGCCATTTCATAATAGCAGGCAAATCCTAGTCTGGGCGACAAGAGAAAGACAGAGGGGAGGAAGAGTATCAGCGTGGCACGTGGCGAGTAGGTGCAACCGCCCCATGATAACGCGCGCCTCAGATTCTTAGCCAATGACCGTCACCTACCACACGGTCTAAGGTACACTCAATCTGCAAATTCGATGCACCCCGGACACTGTCCCTTTTCAACTCCACTTCACAATCACCAATCTTCTGATCCCGCTGGAATAACCTAGCGTCATATGGAGGGGTGGTGGCGGGTTACTAAGGAAAGAGTAACTCAAATATTTCCACATTCTACTATGCACTCTCTCTCTCTCTCTCTTCTCCTCTCTCTCCGTCTCTCTCTCTCTCTCTCCTCTCTCTCTCCTCTCTCCTCTCTCCTCCTTTCTCTCTCGCTCTCTCTCTCCTCTCTCTCTGCTCTCCTCTCTCTCTATTTCTCCCTTCACCCTTTCTTTCCTGCTCTCGCTCTCGCTCCTTTTTGCTTCTTTTCCTTCTCCCTCCTCTTTCTCTTTTCTTTTACTTTTATTTTGTCTCCTCTTTCCTCCTCCGTCTAGTCCTCCTTCTCCCCTAACCCTCCACACCAGGACAATATCCACGATGATATCAACAAACAAAAAAAAAAACTTGGGGGCTTAGGCTTTGTTGTGTGTGTGTGTGTGTCATCCCTAGCTGATCCCCTCAAGAAAGGAGAGTCAGGTGAGGTGAGGTGAGCTAGGACAGGTCGTCTCTCTCTCTCGTGCTACTTCCTCCTCCCCCTTCCTTCCACACTATCAAAATAGGACGAGATTCTCCCCCACTACCACTGCAGGCTTATGACATCCGTGATGTCACTTCCACATGGTCCCACCAATACATAGCTGTGTGTGTGTGTGTGTGTGTGGCAAGTGATGACAAATAGCTTAATCAAGCAACCAAAAACACCCGGGGAATTTTTTTTTCCCCCCCACCTCTGTCAAGATAAGTCTGGCTACTTTTTGTTTGGTAAAAAGGGTTCATGTATTTCTAAATCTATTCATAACTTCGCCAAGAATTACGACGAAGATACTTTGTTTCCTGGAATATTGCAGTTCTTACGGATAAATTACAAGACCCAGACATACTAGTTTGTTGTTGAATTGATATTGTATGGGATATATCCTGGAGACCGAAAAAAATATTTCAACTTGAAAGTTTCCCGGCTTCAGTGGTTTATACATACTCTTCCAAGGTTGGTCTACGAAGTAGTGCAGAGGCGGCGTGATGATGTTGGTAGAGGACCGACTTGTACCGGATATTTGCTCAGTGGCCTGATACTGAAGACCAGACAGATATGGCTGGTGCTGTCATGGTGGCCAGCCTTAAGCTGGGAGTGTGTCTATACCCCCCACGACTATCGCCTTACTACCGTCCTAGACCATAGGGTGCTAATCGCTCGACTTACAGCAAGTCGGAAAGTTGTTATGATGGGTGACTTGAATGCACGAGTTGGTGTGGCTTTGCTTACAAACGACAATGGTCAATATTACTAATAAAGGCATTTAAGATCAAACTGTAAACAACCACGTCAGAACGTTGTTAAGCATATGCATAACAACTCCATGGTCGTGGCGAACCACCTTCTATTGCGAGTGCAGAAAGGGCTGGGGGCTGACTTTCTTCAAGGCATCAACTGGGATCTCGGAAATCGATTTATGTCTTGTAAGAAGTGAAATGCATCGGACCTAAAAAAAACGAATGTTCAAGATGTTCAAGTTCTGACCTGCCCCTCTGGGTGTCCTTGACAATTGCAATAGCCGGAGAACTGTCTCAGAGTCTCAGTTTACTACAGAGCACATCCTCGCTTGAACATTTCGTACTACGATTGAATGACCAGCGTAAACTTACAGAAGAGCATAGGAACTACAAGGGTCTGTTTTGGGTCCATTACTATTTTTTGATTTGCATTCAACGACTTGGATTGGGTTACAGTGATAATCAGCAAAGTTGGCTGATGATATTAAAGGTACGTAGAATTATTGGTCACAGCTGAATTAAACATATTGCAGGTGACTTGAACTTAAGAGTGGGCAGTGTTCAGATGGCAGATGCATTTTAATATTGAACAGTGCAGCGTTATGAATGTTGGTAGAAAGAACCCTGGTAATAGATACACACCATAGACACAACGCAATTTATCGCTGAAAAGAGTCAGAAAGGTGAAAAAGATCTTTGGAGTGAGGTGAGCCCAGACGATCTCCGACCTAGGAAACACTGTATTGGAAGCTAGAATAGAGCTAATAGAGTGTTAGGATTCATTTACCAGAACAAGTGTTAAAAGTCGAAGTGCGGAAGTTATTCTCAAAGACTTCTATCTGGCTCTAGTCAGGCCTCACCTAACTATGCAGTTCAGTTTTGTCTCCATATTACAGATGGTCTAGGCCTTGTTAGAAACGTGCAGAGAAGGATGACCAAAATGACAAAGGATGGGTAACTTAGTTATGAAAGAGATTGAAGTTATTAAAGTTAAATCACTCGAGAGAGACGCAGAGTAAGGGGCGATCTGATAGGTTTATTAATTGGATAAAGGGATTTAATAAAGGAGAAGGTAGAAGAAGTTTCTTGCTACATTTTTTAAACCAGGGGTAGAACCAAGAAGTCACGATTCAAAGCTGAAGGGCGTAATTTAGGAGGAAATAGGAAAAAACTGGTCCACAATAAGTGGTGAATGAGTGAATGGTCTCGTAGACAAGGTAGTGTTAGGGCGGAGTCATTGAGGAGCTTTTAATTAAAGAGGGGCTGGACAGGTTCATGGATGGGGATGCAAGGTGGATGTAGGTAGTGTTAGGTGACGGAACTACCACGTGTAGGCCTCGCGCCTCGTTGTAGCTTCCTTATTTTCTTATGTTTTTATGTTCTGAAGAGCGGTCATTGTTACAAAGGATGTTGACATGGAACTCCTGGTGACGCCTGCAGCAAATAGACAACACGTGGCCAGAGGTAGCGCTGGCGGCGAGGGTGTAGACGTGGGATACTGTACTCCTCTCGAAGGCTGCCGCGTCATGATGGAAGCTGCCACCGCCTTCCACGAGACAACCACCTGCTGCCGAACATTTGTGGGACGAAAGCCATCCACGATGGAAATGACTGTTGGATACCAATGACTGTAATTACACTGGTATAAAATCCGAACACCCTATAGATCTATTTTCTACCTCAATACATTGTTTCCTAGGTCGGAGTCCGGCTCACCCTCACTCCCAATCTTTCTCACCTTCTGCTCTTTTCAGCGATACATTGCGTATGTGTAATCTAATAACCAAGGTTTTTTCTACCAACCTTCATAATACGCTGCACTTCTCATATTAATTAAAAAGTAAAAGTAAGCCTTAAATATTTGTTGGCTTTCCTTGATACAATGAAATACCCGTACATCCAAGACCTACTTTCACACAGGGAGACGGACACCACAAGTTCCGCCACCTTCACCAAGCAATGAGAACGACAATGGAATCGGATGTAGACAACGATTTGGTTGAATATGATTTCAAGGTGGTTACTAATATTATTTTCAAACAATCAAAAAGAAATTAAATACTAAATTGTATTGATACAGGTATATCCTTCATTAATATTTTGGATACTTAACTAAACTGCTTGAGAATAATGATGATACCACCTTTAAGAAGGGTTTTCTTCGAATTTTTTACAGTTTGTTTTTTTATTGTTACAGAAGATGATGAAGATGATCAAAGATCAGAAGGGGGAGGATTCGGGTGTGGCGGGTAGCTCGGGATCCCGTCTAGGAAACAATGTCATGAGGCTAGAATCGAGCTAATAGAGTGTTAGGATTCATTTCCCGGAGTGTTTAAAGTATAAGTGCTGAGATTATTCTACAGCTTTACCTTGGCTTGCTAGTCAGCCTCACCTAGACTATGCGGTTAGTTTTGGTCTCCATATTACAGGATGGATATAGCCTTGTTAGAAACAGTGCGGAGAAGGAGACAAAAATGAGACATGGGAGGCGTATCTTTAGTTATGAGAAGAGATTGACGCTATTAAATGTACACTAGCTCGAGAGATGAAGGAATGGGTGATCTGATAGATATTTCAGTGGATAAAGGGATCAATAATATGGAGATTATGTAGATGTAGAAAAAAAGTTCTTATGGATAGTAATAAAGGGTAGAACCAGTAACGGATTCAAACGGAAAACATATATTATAAATGGGAAGAAATTGGTTTAAAACTCGGGAGTAGATATTGGCAAGGACTCAGTCCCCATCGGTAGTTAGTGTCGGAGTCATAGGGAGTTTTGAAAGAGCTAGAAAATTAAATTGTCTAGCCTTCTTTGAATGAAATTTTCATGGATGGGGATGAAGTTTTGATGTTTGGTAGTGAATTAAGTATAAGAAACCAACGTGTAGGTCTCTCGCCTCTAGTAACTTCCCTGATATTCGTACGACTGTGTGGTTGGGGGGCTGCGAGCCCGGCAGTACTCAAACTATTTCTGAAGTACGCATTTCACACACACACAACACACACACACACACACACACACACACACACACACACACACACACACACACACACACACCACTGATATAATCATTCATTGAATCATTTTTTCAGATTTACATGACTACTTTTTGTGAAATGTTTGGATGTGTGTTGTGGTTATTAGTATATCAGAGGGAACGTGTAGCCTATTAAGAAGTAATGTGTTTTGTGTTAATTAGTATATCCGGGAGGGGAAGTGGAAGCCTATAGCGTATAGTGTTGTGTTATTAGTATATCAGGGAGGGAAGTGTAGCCTATAGCGTAATAGTGTTGTGTTATTAGTATATCAGGAAGGGAAGTTGTAGCCTATAGCTTATAGTGGTTGTGGTTATTAGTATATCAGGGAGGAAGTGTATCCTATAGCGTAATAGTGTTTGTGTTTTATTAGTATAATCAGGGAGGGAATGTAGGCCCTATACGATAAATAGGGACTGATGGGTTTCAAGTTATCTTATGATGGATGATTGTTTTAAATGGTGGGGGTAACTTTATATTCTTATGCAGATCTTCGGTGGCGCTCTGGCTGAACCCTACTAGCAATGACGAACCATGAGATTCCTCGAGAACGGCAGGTGAGCTGAGGCGAAGGAAGTACAGGTGTATTGTAGCCGACCTTGAATCGCTCCGCCTATCCCAGACCCCAGTCCATAACACAGTCTAACACAAGTCTAACACAGTCTAATAACAGTCCCTAATACAGTCTAACACAGTCTAACCACAGTCTAATACGGTCTTCCGACGCGCAGGTTGGGGGGTGGCGTGTGAGTGACGTCACGCGAGTCCGGTGATACACTGTGTACTCGCGGTTGCCCTCGGTGAAGTTATGAATGAATTTAATCCATTATCTTACCTAGTAATGAACATTACATTACCTTCTAACAACACAATGGGGATTATGGACATGTTATTTACCAAAGAAGAAGTACATGAAAAACAGCATAGCTGTAAATAAAACAATCTGTCAAGGCTAGTGGCATCTTGTTTGGGGCGGGGAGGATGAACACGTGACTGAGTCTCTGACACGTGACCTCAGCTGGCGCAGCCTAGTCCCCCTTCTCCCCCGCCCCAACCCGATGACACTTTAGCCTTTGACAGTAATTGTTTATTACAGCCATGCGGTTTTTCAGGTACTGCTTTTGTATTAATAACATGTCCATTAATCCAATTGTGTTGTTAGAAGGCAGTGGTCCCCAAATCCTGTCGCGACCCAAATGAGGGTCGCAAAGGTGTTCCTGAGGGTCCGCTGAACGGTCTCAGAAGAAATGGCATAATGATCATATACAATATAAGGCCAGAATTTGAAATCACGGTGAAGTGAATTTTTAAATATTTTTATGTATTATACAGGGAAGTCCGTTTACGAGCTTCAGTATACTAGAAATCAATGATACCGGAGCTGAGTAAATTATGTTCTATTTTCATATACGAGATCAATAAATCCAATGCCCTACACATTCACACCGGGGTGAAGTAAAATGGGGACCAAGTTCAAAACAAAAGGCGCCCTACCACGTATGCATCTGGGGCTAGTATGACGATGTTTGGTGGCCCCCAAGCTTGGGGCCGCACGCCTGGCTAATTACCCCTAAAGGTCAGCAACACCTGGCGTGAACCTGACTCCTTCCGTGAACACAAATTCCAACCACCCCGCAACCCCGTTGCTGGGTTCCCGCCCTGGCTCCTAGACCAAGCTTCTGTCGTTACCTACCTACCACCACAGTGGAGGACACAGGAGAGGAGGAGTGGTGTTTTTCTCTCACTGTAGTGGTTGGTACGTAAACTGACAGAATCAGGAACTCCCGGGCTGGACAAAAGGGGGATTTTGGTGGAGCCAACCAGTCCAGGTCACCCCAAGCAAGGCGTGAACCTTAAGGTAATTAAGCCAGGTGGGGGGCCTGACCTTTAGAGTAATTAGCCAGGTCTACGGCCCCAACCTTGGGAACCGCTACAGTTTATCTTAAGCTTGAAAACCGTCTTTAATGAATTCCTGGAACCAAAACTATATTTTACCATTAGTTTATGTATTTCTTATACGAGATTTAGCTTACGAAGTAATGCCAGGTGGAACCTAATGCTCGTATATTTTCGGGACTTCCCGGTGTTGCATTACTTTCGTAGCACAAGCATGAATATTTTTGCAATACTAAACAAAGTGGCGATATTTTTAGTATTCAAGTACCCATATACAGTACCACACCAACGTCGTACGAGGTAGCCTGCTCAACAGACAGCGCGGGAGTCTGATTGTCTGATCTGATGTTTACCGCTCAGCGGCCTCAATAACAAGTTAGCCCGGGATGTTGGCGGCGTAAAGGATGCAGTGGTGACACTTGAACAGGAGGCTGAGTATCCTCGTTACCAGACAACCACAATAGTTAAGCATGTCCATACTCGTGCTTGTCTTATGTTTGCCAGTAATTAATTCATTTCGTAATAAATGAAATGGCATTATAAGTTGTCGTGGCAATATAGACATTGTGTTGTAGTAGTAGTAGTAGTAGTGAGTAGTAGTAGTAAGTAGTAGTAGTGGCAAATATAGACAGTGTTTCGGCTGAATCGCCGGAATGACATTAGATCCTATTAATAAAGGCTATGGAAATAATTGTTATAATTCGGGTGTAGCAATAATAGTATTATTGACCATGCGTCCATATGATAATTGTGAGTGTGTTACTGCATGTGATTGAGTAAGCAAACAAGTGAATGAGAGCATCTGTGAATGAGTGGGTTGGTGATGAAGTGAGTTTTTTTAGTACGTGGTTTTGTTTTTTTGTTTGTGTTTTCTGGACTGAGGTAATTGTAATTTCTTATCAACTCTGTAATGATGGCATTGTAATCATTACATCACGTTATGTACTAAGGTTGCACTTTTCTGACACTAATCGTGTGCAGTTTGCAGACTAAGGCTGTGGTATTTTCTCATTAATTTTTATAAGTGATTAATTATAAAAATGAAAAAATTACTAAGGTTATTGTTAATCGCAATTACATAGAACAAAGAAAACACGAAGTTACAGAATTTGTGAGGCCTACCTTGGTAGTCCCTATAACTTCATTTCATGTCACTAAGTTTGCAGCTTTGTGACAATAATTTGTTTTCATAGGCGGCCTGCGTCTTTCTTATTACTTTATCGTTGCTTGGGGATTTTAAAAAAAACGAATAACTTTTATTACTTTTCGAAGTCCGGATGTTTTCTAAAAATGTTCAAATGTAATGTTTTATTTTCTTTCCGCAGGTTCTGATCTTTCCGGAAAAATGGCCAACGCAAAACACAATTGCAGTAAAGCCTGATTTCTTTCTTAAATATGGCTTCCCTGATATGAGAGACGGTCTGGGAACGTCGCGACCCCAGTGTGTCACCGTCTGCAAGTTCTCTGCCCAATGAATCTATGAAGGAAAATTAATTGAAGCGTCATCTGCACTCAGTTCTCCAAGTTTGTCGAAATCACTGGTTTCTGAAGGACAAAGAAGAAACGGTAAAAAATAAGTCGGATTGATGCTTCCCTCGAGTTCAGATTTTATCTCGGAGAAAACTTCTTTGGCGTTCTTTGAAGTGGCATGGATATTGCAAGATGCAAAAAGCCTCTAACTAGAGAGGAGCCTGGTGAAGCCAGCAGCAGTGCAATGATACAAATTGTTGGTAGAGCAGATATTGCAAACAAGGTTGATCAATACCACTTTTATAATAATAGCGTGAAACGTAAGAATTGATCTAATTTTCAGAGATATTTTGGATCAACTGATGTGGCATTGAAAGCAGGAAAATTTTCTTTGCAACGATGATCTGTGATATTGGCAGGTTGACCCTCACTGATGTATTTGTAAGGTACAGAGAAGATGACATTCTGGAAAATTTCTCTTCTGCAGTGCCCGGTCCAAGTACCACACTGGAGAAAGACAATTTAAAGGATGAACCAATTTTTTCAAGAAACATGATCTCTACTGTTGAATTGTTGGCTGTGTGCACTGATGTAGCTCCATCAATGATGGGAGGTCGTGTGGGTTTTGTTACTCGCATTGAAGCAGAAAACCCTGATGTCATAATCATTCACTGTTTTTTACATCGAGAAGACCTTCTTCGATTTAAGAAGCTTCTAATCGTTTGCAGCCAGACCTTCATGAAGTTCTAAATGATGCTATCCAAATCGTGAATTTTGTCGTCCAGGGCTTTAACTCACGTATTTTCCATCAAATGTGTGAAGAGATGGGATCCCATCACCAGGACTTGCTGTTCCCCTCTGATGGCCGCTGGCTGTCGCCTGGAAACATTCTCGGAAGAGTTATTGAACTAAAATCTGAAATTGAAATCTTTCTGTGAGAGAAAAACATCCCTGGCAGACTGCTTTAAAGATGTTGCTTGGCTAGTATAGCTTTCTTATTTGGGCGACATCTTCATGCACCGGAATGAACGGAATTCAGACATGCAGGGACAAAATCTTCATGCACCGGAATGAACGGAATTCAGACATGCAGGGACAAAATCATACATTTTTTTTTTTTTTTTATTATTATTATTTTTTTTTTTTTTTTTTTTTTTTTTTAACATCACAAGGAACTGGCCAAGGGCACAACAAAAATGAATAACACAAAGCTCGCTTAGTTGCCAGTCCCTATAAAGCAGACAGTAAGAGAATAAAATAAAAACAGAGGGGTAGGCCAATTTAGTTCGGGTGGTGGACAGGGTGGACATCGGTGAAAGAAAGTGGCTCTTCAAGAAAAAGCTTGCTCTTGGAAAGAAAAGTTTGGTCAGAGTAAAAACTTACTGCAGCCTATCCAGAAACAGTGCTGTGCTGGAGACGCGCGTCGAAAATATTCCTTCACCACCGGGTGGTGAAGCGAGGTGGTCTCGGTCCAGGTCTCGGTGAGGTGCCGCGTCAACCACTCGGCCCATCACCCCATAACAAACTCATATAAACTCACCACGAGGGTAGGAATAGTTTTTATGGCCTCATTTCAATTTGTATACTTGCCTGTTCAGTTCTTGGTCAGAAAACATCATATATACTCAAATTTATGAGTATTTTTATAATGTATGGTTGCGTGCTCTACGACGCGACCCCTACCGTGTCGCTATGTTTGACAGCTTTAACGTCTTTAAGTACGCACAATCTGCCCGCAGCATGCCAAATGTTGCCCAAAACAGCTGTTTGGAAGTCCGATAGGAGGTCGTGAAGACCGGAGTTAGCCTCTCTGAATGTAAGCGCCCCTGATAATAGCTTATAATAAAGCAGTATTTTGTGGTAAATAAGTAAGGAAAGGCGGGGCGGGGGGGGGTGTAAGGTGTTGGGTGAGGCACGACCTGGGATTCTCTTACCTCTCCACGCGGCAGGAAGGATGAAATGAAAAAGAAACATAGTCCCTCTGCGCATGCGCAGATGGAAGATAGACACATCATTATACTTGGAACGCCTCGTTAATACCATTGGGAGACGAGTGTCCAAGTATGTCTATCTTCCATCTGCGCGTGACAGGGCCTTTATACGGCAAATCTCTTCTCTCCTGTCTGCCTCCGCAACCACAGTAACCGCACACGTCCTGGTTGATAGCTTTATAAAGCATTATACTTTGTGATAAATAGTAATGAAAGGCGGGGGGGGGGGAGATAAGGTGCTCGAATCTATGCGACTCCCGGCCATGGGGTGAGGCACGACCCTGGGAAGGCTCTTACCTCTCCACGCGGCAGATGGATGAAATGAAAAGAATTATCGTACATCTAGCGCGCTGCTGTGGTCTCGCTCCGACACGAGAGCACAGTCCTCCTGGCGCATGCGCAGATTGGAATGTAGACACATTATCTAGTGTGAGCCTCGTTATACCACACCGCTCTCAGCTCATACACAAATCGCATGCGGCACCAAGTAGCAGGTCGCCCCTCGGGTGACGGGTCCCTAGTTGCTCTACACTACTTGCCTTGGTTTTTCGCCAGTTTCACTTTCACGTTTTTCTCTGGACCTGACCGCCACAATGAGCGGGATTTAGTTCAGTGTTTCGTGTTAACTGAGTTAGCTGAACTGTATAACCTGTGTCTGTGATTCCTGTGAACCGCTGCGCTCCCCAGGCTGTAGTGGCTGCCCAGGATGTCTTGTTTGTTTACCGCGTTGCTACAACGTTGTTTGCAGATTCATTATGTCGCCCTTAGGCGTCCCTTTGGTGTGATACGGAGTTTGAACCCTGCGGGTCAACTTGGCGTAGACCTTACCACAAGGGACTCGCAGAGGTGGCAAGTTAAAAGGCACTTAAATATGTCATTAAACGCAGCACTAACACCCCCTTGCATTCTTTTAGTACTTGTGGGATACCGTCATCTGTCCTGGTGGACTTAAATTTCTTCATTTCGCGTCTATACCTTCTTCTTACCTTTTCCTAGTTTATCACAATATCTTTGTGAAACTAGGGAACTGGTAGAAGAAGTTATAGACGGCATGAAGTTTTAAAACTGAATGAAAGAATGAAAAAAAAGCAAACTTCCTCCATTAGAAAAAAGCATTATTGTAGCCAGGAAAACACAGTCAGGTGTCTTGAAAACGACCCGCGAAGTTCTCGTCCATTATAATCCTGACTATTTTTTGTGGCAATTGGATTTAGAATCTGGCAGCTCATCTTGAAAGAAAATGTTCATCAGCGCTGTAGCACCATTGCTTCCATTTTAGGGTAAATAACCCGAAACTAAAACTAGGTATTCAGACCCCTGCGAGGTAGGTTAGGGTATGCATAAATCTTATGGTAATTCTAGGGTAATCATGTGTTTTTGTCATTTTTTTTTAAAATTCAAATTCAAAGGATTCATTGACGTAAAATCAGTGTTTAATTTTCATTTTTTTATACCACAAACTACTTTATTTATGTAAGATCTAGCGGGAAATCTTCTACTGTGTCACCCTTCATAGATTCCGTTGTCTGTTCTGCTTCTGGGCGGGTTTAGTGTTGCCAATGACGAAACGTTTTCACCAGATGACGAAAATTGGTGAAAATTTTCTAAACAAAGTCAGTTGCACAGTTTTTATTATTGCAATGACCCATCCGAAAAGTCTGCACGGAAAATTGAACTTCGGTGTGTGCTTTTCTTCAGAACCATCACTTGCCTATTTTTCCTATGTGAACCCTTACTAGACCTCCTAAAGCAATGGTTTCCTGATAGCGATGTCTTTAAACAAAAGTAAACCTAGGGAGCAAAGAGCCTCAAACATAATAAGACAAGTTGATTGGAAGCATTTTCGATCGGCACTGAACTCTTTGGAATCTTTAACTTGCAAGGTTTTCTCTGTATTATAGATGAGACCCAACAGACCGGAGTACAACTAAAACAATTGTGCGTATTAACACAATATTTTTGGAGAAAGATAAAACTTGAAACTCTTCCGTAGTTTTGATAGAGATTAATGATAGCTCAGCTGTAGGACTGTTCAATGCCATGAAGGAATGTTTTCACATCAAAAACATTCCTGTTAATAATATTGTGGGTTTTGTTTGACACTACAAATGTGATGATGGGGGAGCCAACCAATTCAGTACTACTATTGGTAAAAGATATTTGGCCTCAAGTCATAATTGTCCAATGTTTCATGTGCCACATGATTCATCTTGTGGCATCAATGCTTGCCTCAACTCCCAAAATATGTGAAAGATTTATGCTGTGAACTTTTTGGCTACTTAATTAGTCCTTAGCATCCAAGAGGCAACATGCATTCAAGATCTCTTTTCAAAAATTTGTTGATATTGAACCTCGTAAAATCCTGGGCTCCAGGCCAAACCAGGTGTTGTCTGTACAGGCCTGTGTGAAAAGATTGCTAGGTAGAACAGTGGGATGCACTGGGAGCTTTATTTCACAGAATTTAACTTTAGTGACCCAACACATGTAATGATAGGATTGTACGGCTTGAAAACAAGCTTTACCCCAACCTACCTCGAATTTCTGGATACACTTGGGTAAGTTCAATATTTCTAATACGTTTCTTCCAGTCTGAGGCTCCCATTTTTTTCCATACACTGAAACTGGGAGACATGCAAACTCATTCGAAAGCTTGTGATACCTGACTTCATGGATGTTGAGCTTTTGTTAAGATGCTGATATTCATTACTTAGGTCCCTGGTCAACATATTGTTCAAAGTGGCTTAAATTCCTGTGAAAGTATATCTAGAGTGAGTGTCATCAGCAACAGTAAGGGATCTACTACAATCGGAACAGTAACTAGCGCAAACTTTCACAGTTTTATAACCCATGTCAGTCTTTCTTGATGGAGCTGTATCCCAGATTCAGAAAAGATATTCACTCAATGAAAAAGGTTCATGAAGTAGTGTCCTGTGTAAACCCGCGTTCTGCATCAACTCTGAATCCTCCATCCTTAGGATATATATTTTATGAACTGCCACAATTACCAAAGTATGCCAATAAAAATCTTGTGATTTACGAATGGAGACTGCACTAGTTTTGGATGAAGAACTTTCAATCACTCCACTTCACAAAGTACTGGGCTATTGTGCTGAATAGAAAAAATGATGCAGGAATGCCGTGTTTTCCCCATTGTAAACCCTAAGTCATATCCACCCTCTTCTCACTACCCTTGTTTCAAATGCAGGCGGTGAGCGTTTTTTTCAGCAAACTAAATATAACTAAAACTTTCCAAATCCTCATCTTAAAACTGAAACCCTAAGTGGCTAATGCATGCAATATATCCCATGAAACGCTTGAAACTATCTCACATAACCTGAACATTGAGGACAATAGCTAAAACAATCAAATGTCAAAGTGGATGCGCGTGTTCAGAGGTTGTAAATATGTATATTATAAATATAAATATGTATATTACCTGTAAATATTACAAATATGTATATGTAACCTGTTTACTTTTAATGTGTTTGAAAGATTTGTGGGTCAATATAATCTTAGTCAGTTATTCTCATACTTATGTTGTTAAAGTGTGTTCTTTTAAACAGAAATATCTATTTAATGGATTAGATTAAACTAGACAAACTAAACTGGCTTCTTTACTATTTTGTTTTGTTATCAATAAAAAATATGGATTTTCACCTACTTCCTTTTCTTTAATAATATATTATATATATATATATATATAATATATATATTATATATTATATATATATATATAATTATATATATATATATATATATATATATATATATATATAATATTATATATATATCTAATATATATATATATAATATATATATATATATATCTATATATATATATATATATATTATATATATAAAATAATATTTAATAAATATATATATATATATATATATATAATATATATATATATATATATATATATATATATTATATATATATATATATATATATATATATATATAAATAATCGAATCTCCAGTCGAGCCGATTATTTAGGGTAAACGTAAGAATTTAGGGTAGAATTTGACTTGACTCTAGATAAGTTTCAGACGGAGGTCATGGAAGGTCTGGGTAGCACTGACAGCAGCCAAATCTCGGCCCGGCAGCAGTCGTGGAGTTTCTGCCGCCCTCGCTCATACCACACGAACAGTGTAACAGGTCGCCCCTCGTTTCCCTGAGGTGCTCTACACTGCCTGCCTTGTTTCGCCACTGTCACTTTCAACGTGTCTTTGGACCTGACAGCCACAGTGAGCAGGATTTTAGTCCCAGGCTCTGTGTTAACAGCTAGTTAATTGATTTAGCTGAAGTATACACTGTGTCTGTGTTCCTGTGAACCGCGGGCGCTCCGCACCGGCTGTATGGCTTGCCCAGGAGGTCCTGTTTGTTTACCGCGTGGCTCACAACTTTGTTGCAGATTCATTCTGTCGCCCTTAGCGTCCCTTGTGTGAGACTGAGGCGAACCCTGTCTGGTCACTGGCATAGAGCAGTGACGCAAGGGGGCCCTCAGAGGCTGTTAAGGTAGCAGCACCAAGTGGGAACCTGCTGTTAGGGACAGGCGAGGACCCTCACGGGGCAGCTCCACTTGTGTCCCTGCGACGCTCAGGAGTGGGCGGGGAACGCCTGGTGTGGCAGCTGTAGGGCAGATTTTTTGGGTGTTGCAGTTTTGATAGTGGTCTTGGTTTTATTTATACACTATTACCGTTTTGTCTTGGAGGACTTTATAATATTGTTCCCTGCTATTTCTTTGAGCAACTGGATTACTTTTTCATCCACTAATTTTGTATGACGTGATGGTCGTGTCAAAATGAAATGCCGTAACCTCCTGACGACAGAGATAAAAAAGACAGTCTTGGAACTCTTATGCTCCCAAGCAGATCCAGGCAACAAGGTGGATCCCAGTTTACGATGGAGTCCTGGCACGCAGGCTGGAGATGTAGCGGTGGAAAAACCAATTTATTCTGACATTACATACTACTGGAAACAAAATGGATTTGCTGCACTATGAATGCCACCCGAAACTGAAGGTTCTAAACAATATCACAATAGCCAGGGTCCGATGATGTCATTTACGGGGGATGAAGGATGGTCCACAAAATAAAAATTTGGAAGAAAAAAGTTCCTGGATAAGCGAAGATGATAATATTGAAAGTATTTTCAAAATTCCCTAAGTTTTCCTTTATTAAAATTGCTTTCAAACATGTTTATTGCAAAGAAATGCATTGATACTGGACTGAGGACATTTAATCTGACTATGGTTTCCTTGCACGTGACGGTCCAGCCCTCGTTTGTGCAGGCGACAGACCTCGGGAGCTGCGAGCGTGAAGGACCACAAACGCCCCTTGTCCACCTGTGTTTGCCCGCCTATGGTTAATTTCCCCTAACAAATATATGTTATCAGTAAAATATACACTGTTATCTTGTAAATGTTTGTTTCTATAATATTAATAAGAACATAACAAAATAAGGAAGTTACAAGCGGATTTGAGGCCTACACTTGGCAGTTCCTGTTACCTAACACTACCTACATCCACCTTCATCCCCTCCATAACCTACCAGCACCTCCTTTTAAATAGGCCCCTAATGACCAGGCACTAATCTGTCTACTGAGTCTATTCCAATCATTCACCACCCTATTTATGGAACAGTTTTTTTCCTTTCTTTTTTAAATTACGCTTTTCCCCACTTGAATCCCCGTGACTTCTTGTTCTACCCTGCTTAATAGCCGTAGGACTTTTCCTACCTCTCCTTTATTAAATCCCTTATATCCACTTATAAACTTCTATCAGATCGCCCTTACTCTGCGTCTCTCGAGTAGTAATTTAAAAGCTTCAATCTCTTCTCATACTAAAAGTTACGCATCGCTTTGATAATTTGGTCATCCTTCTCTGCACTGTTCTAAACAGGCTACTTAATATCCTCCTGTATATGGAGACCAAAACTGAACCACATAGTCCTAGGTGAGGCGCTGACTAGAGCCGATAAATCTTTAGAATAACTTCCCGTACTTCTACTTTTAACAACTTCTGGTACTAAATCCTAACACTCTATTAGCTCTATTTCTGGCCTCACATACATTGTTTTCCTAGGTCGGGAGGTCTGGGCTCAACCTCACTCCAAGATCTTTTTCCACTTCTGATTCTTTTCAGCGATACATTGCTTATGTGTATCTATTACCAGGGTGTTTTCATACCACATTCATAAAACGCGCACTTATTAATATTAAATTCCATCTGCCGTCTGACTACCCACTCATTAATTTTTATCTAATCTCCCTGCAATATGTTTACATCAGACTCTAGCCAATAATCCTACCTATCCTTAGTAATCATCACAAACTTGCTGATATCATGCTAATCTCACTATCCAAGTCGTTGATGTAAATAAAAATAGTAATGGACCCAAACAGACCCTTGTGGAACTCCACTTGTCACCAGTACCCCCCATTCAAGACTTAAGAACCATTAATTGTAACCCCTTTTGCCTATTACTTAGCCAAGCTTTTGATTCAATGAAGAACCTTTCCTCTGTTTTCATGAGCCTTAACCTATTTAATGAGTCGCTCGTGTGGTACTTTGTCGAATGGCCTTACTAATGTCCAGGTATATTATATCATAATCCTTTATCATTATCTGCCGTCTCATAAACTTTCCTATAAAAACTGCATAATTGGTGTGACTGACTTACCCTTGTGGTGATTCATGTGGTGAATCATTAATCAAACATGTTTTTTCTAATTGGTCCGTTGCATGGTAGGAACTGTGGTGGATTTTGTTTTCATCATTTGGCCTGGTTGTGGTGCTGATTCGCAGTTTGGGGACGTGATTTTTTTATTTGTTTTTCTTTGTGAAACACAGAAATCTTTGTCAAACAAAAATAAAAATCATTGAATTGAGTTTTTTCGGGTCACGCAATGCAAACCCTGGGGACTATGAACGGCATAGCTTTTATATTACCATTCATCAAGCTATTAACATTGCACTGCCCTGTGCACAGCAAATGATGTGGGCGCCCAGTCCCTCTCCTTGTACTCCTACCTTACAGTCAAAATAATACTTTGTTGGCAAGTTAATCTTTGTTGTTATGTTTCTACGTAGTGCTTAGGTGTATAGTGTCCACAGATAGAGCACAGTTGTCATGGGCTGTGACACAAGCACGGTCTATTTCATGCCATTTTAATTACCATACAATCATATTCTGAAAAAACGTAGAAGTAATTATTACGATTGTGCAAAATAAAAAATAATACTACCGTATACAAAACAAATGCGATACAACACCAAAGTTACCAAGCCCATTACTTGCTTACCAGCAGTGACTTCAACAGCCGCTCTGCCTGACATCACGTAGCGACTGGGCCGTTTTTGGCCGTTACTAATGCTCTTGTACCAGTGTTTGCTAACTCGGGATAAAGTTTTCTTGATCCAAGTCTTTAGAATTTGTATATAGTTGGCCAACACTTGCCTCAACCTTGAAAAGCAGTTACTTATTACTGGCATTAAGACGATTAAAACCAAAATCTGGACGTGGTAGGACATTTTGCGAAGTGATTGCATTTTACACAAATCTAGACGTGATAGAAAAATTATCATTAGATTTGAAATCAGCATTACCAAAGTTAGCTAGGACACCTAATTGGTCTTCTGTAACAACATTTTTGTTGCCTACTATAAATGACTTGCCATGGCCTTCCTATTTCACCAATTTGTGTTCACCGGATTTTGCACATGCATAGATTTGTTCATCGTGGCTTTTTCTGACGGTGAATCACGATCAGGTCTTGTTTTCCCTGTTATTTAAGGTCTACAAAAGCACCTGTTGAGCCATTTGTAAGCTTATCTATCCCCGTAAAGATATATTGTAACGCCCCTTTTAAACCAACTAATGCTTCTGTGAGAATCTTATATAGACCATGATTACACTGGGGAACAATTTGAAGAAAAAAATATTGTTGAGTTAGATTTTTTGAGCTATTTAGACTAAAATTCGCATGCTGATTCCAAATCTGTAGTCAGTTTTTTTCTAGCACGTCAAGTTTTTTCTCCCGCTCCTCCAGATAAGCAAAATTTCCACTTGTGAGCTGGTAGTAAAACTTGCCAGCTGATTACGATTTGACTCAATCGAGAGCTATGGGGCAACTTGTTTGTGCAGTTACACATTGAGACAGTGCGGTGAGATGTGTGTGCACTCCCAATAGGTCATGTACTATAATATCTGCAAACAGAAAGCTTAGAGAGTAGGAATTAGTAGATTTGTTTTATGGCTTTTCTCTTACCTTGTAACACATACCATTGTAATTTTCTATTTCGTTTTATTGCTGGTTTTTTTTTTGTTTTCCAAGCTTGTAACTATTCCAGCTTAGTGTTTATTTACATGGGTATATATTTCTTTTGTTTTTCAGATCATGTCTGCTCCTGCTAACAAACAAGGGTCTCGTCGTATGCTAAACAACCATGAACATCTTCTGCTATATATGGGTAGTTTCACCATTCAGTCAGAGGGCAAGCATCAGCGTATTTGTCAGAAACAAGCATATTTCGCATATTTTAAAATGAACTCGGTGATCAGAACAAGCTATGGCCCCGTCACAAAGTGTGCAAGCAGTTGTTCGAAGATTACGGAGTTGGACCAAAGGAACACGTGAAAAGTTGGCATTTGGTATCCCCAATGGTTTTGGCGAGAGCAAAAAGATCATTCTACAGACTGTTACTTTTGTTTAGTGAAAACATCAGGATTTAACAAGAAAATAAAGTAAAAATAATATACTAATCTACGTCGCTATAAGACCAGTCACCCTCATTCGCTGAAATTCCAGTGGTCCAGTTTTTCGAACAACTACCTCCTCTAGAAGATCTGAGTGATGTTGAAGAACGCATGACAGCAATGATGCAGATTTTGGGACATTCACACGAGATTCAGTTCGTAGGGGAGTTTGGATCACACGAGTTGAATGATTTAGCCGTGATTGGGGGCCTATCCAAAAAAGCTTCAGAATACTACATCAAGACGAACGGAAAACTACTTGACAAGGAGTGGAGGTATCAATACTTTCGAACCTAGAGAAAGTTACATTTCTGCAGTAACTTTCGAAGTGCCAGCGGTTTTGTGTTTTGCCATAACATTCCTGGTTTACTGAAGGATTAGGGCTTTCAATCTACAATCCAAATGAATGGCGATTGTTTATTGATAGCTTCAAAGCTGAGCTTGAAGTGTGTCCTACAACAAGATGGCAATTTGTTTGGCGCAGTCCCTATTGGGCATTCGTCTTGTCTTCGTGAAGATATGGGAGATGTAAAGATAGTCATTGAGTTATTGCAATATGAAAACAAACACAATTGGATCATCTGTGTTGACCTTAAAATTGGTGTCCTTCCTTCTTGTTCAATCACGTGGATACACAAAGTATCCCTGCTTTCTCTGTAATGTGGGATAGCAGAGCTCGAGAGAAGCATTGGGTTTTCAGACGAAATTGGCCTCCGAGATCTGATCTTAACCTGGAGATCCTAACATTGTACATGAGCCACTTTTTTGACGAGGAAGAAATTAATATTCCCCACCTCTGCAATAAACTAGGTCTCTGAAACAATTTGTAAAGCATTGTCAACTATGGCGACTGTTTTGAGTACTCATCTTGATTTCACATGGACGTCAATTGAAAAAATCAAGGCCGGTGTGTTTGATGGTCCACAAATCGACAGCTCATCAAATGATGACATTTCAACGGTACTATGTCAGACCTTGAAAGAATGCTTGGCTATCATTCAAAGACGTCGTCAAGAACTTTCTTGGAAATACACGTGCAAAGTAATTACAACAGAAATTGTTCAGAAACTATTGAGAGCTACAAATCGCTTTGGTTGCCCATATAATTAAAGTACATTTTTTGCATAGCCATCTTGCCAACTTTACCGGAAAATCTTGGTGCTGCTACAGCGACGAGCAAGGTGAACGATTTCACCAAGATTTGAAGGTTATGGAGCAACGTTTACCAGGGTAGATGGGATGTGCATATGATGGCTGACTATTGTTGGAGCATCAAACGCGATAGTCCTCCAGTTGAATCACTCCAGACAAAGCTCCAATACATTTTTTAACCTTAACCTGCACACAATTATAGGCCTATCCTTTCTAAAACATGATAATGTTAATAAACATTCTATCATGCCTATTTTCTTCATTTTTTCATTGTAGGTTAACATTCAACTTTTTTTATAAAATAAGCACTGTTTTGTAGGCTAACAGTATTTTTCATATTTTTTAAGAAAACGAAAATACTACAGTTCAAAAACTTGACGTGATAGAAGAAAAACTGAGATAGTTTTTGGGGTTCAGCACCCCAAAAAATTACTTATAACAAGTGTCAGACCTAACTCAACAAAAATTTGTTCCCCAGTGTTTTGTTCTTTGGAAAATGTACAATTGTGTTGAGATATTTTACTCTTGTATGATAATACAACTCGAACTCAATGTTAGGCTGTTTATAACGTAGGCTAATGATCAAATACTACCTTTATTTGCGTGTCCCTATGTTTTATAGTACTATTAACCCTGACCAAATATGCCGTGAATACTTTTTGTTAGCTCAACGAGACCTACTACCTATAGCCGTAATCCGGCCAGACACCACCGGCCGTCGGCCTGTCCGGCCGACAAAAGTGGCGAGGCATCGTTTCGCCGGAGAGACCACACACACCCGGGGGCCGCCTCATGAACTATACGTACACGTCCGGACCACCGTGTTGACAACAGGAATTCTGCTGGTCCGAAAATGACTTGTTGGTGATGGCTGTGTAGTGGCCTAGTCACCTACATGGTTGATAATAGACACCCAGGGCTTGATGGTTGGTTTATTGAGACTGTGGACAGGCTTGTGTGTGGTAACAGTGGTTGAGCTCTAACTAACTCTGCCTCTGCACGAGGCTCTTATAAAGGGGCCCCCGAGTACTCAAGACCCTGACACCTGGAACGCCTAATCCCTTTAATGGCATCGGCAGATCATAGGTGATGTCGCTATGGAAATTGGGGAGGCGAGAACGAGGAGAAGACATTAAGAGATGCGTGGACCTGACGGGTAATTAACCAGGTGTGTGTGACTCACCACAGTACTCCCCCCCCCTCCTTCCTCAAAAAAAAAAAAAATATTATACATATAAACTTATAAAAAAACATAAGGTGCAAATTGCCGAAGTAATGTAGGTAGGGCGAACTGTCCGTCCTTCCCGTTTGCAGCGGTAGCGCAAGATAGATAGGAGGTGCCGAGGGTCGCTGTTACAAGATCTTGAGGGAGGCTTGTGAACTAGGTGTACCCCCCCCCCCTTCGGGGAAAGGACGAAGTGTCCTAAGGAATCGGCTCCCGAAAGATAGCTTGTGTTGCTCTGCAGTGCCCGTGCGTTGCAGGCCTTGCTGGACAGCGTTAGGCTGCAGGACGCAGCGTGAGCAGCAGGAAGTCAGCGTAAGGAGCAGGGGCGAGGATTAGCACGTTGGGCGGCAGGAGACTGGGCTGATGGTGCCCTTAGTTGCTTTTCCGTCCAGGCGTAGCGTGGCAGCATGCTGGGCCCGTGGGCGTGGGCGGCTAGTGCGCTGGTGACGGTGACGGCGGCGAGGGGCAGCATCAGGGTGGGCGGCAGGGCTGGGTGGCAGGGCGGTGGACACTAGCCATAGGAGGGGCGTGTGTGGGTGACGCTGAGATTGGGTGGCGGCAGGGTTCTGGGCCGAGGTGAGCCGCGTGTCCGTGGCTCGTCAGGCATCGTGGAGGCAGGCGGCGAGATGCGTGCCCTGTGCGGTGCAGGGCCTTTGCTGAGGCAGCGAAAGGGCAGCCAGACGCAGCGTGAGCAGCAGGGCGAGGAGTTAGCCCGAGGCGCCAGGAGGCAGACTGGAAGGCGAGTGGCGTGTGGGTGAGCCCAGGCAGCGCGGCAGGAGGGTGCTGTGGGTAGCGCGACATGAGAAGGAGGCAGGCCGTCGGCGTTTGGTGAGCCGTGGGTAGGTGGGCGGCGGCGGCAGCCTAGGCGTGTGGCGTGGCGGCGGCGTGATGGGGGGGCGAGGGCAGGCCCCCCCCCCTGGGTGTGTCTTGTCACTCGTCGGTCACCAAATGTAGTGACCTAGTCACCTACATGGTTGATAAATAGACCCCCAGGGTTTGATGGTTGGTGTTTTGGAGATGTGGACAGAGCCTTGTGTGTGGTACAGTGTTGAAGCTCTAACTAACTCTGCCTCTGCACGAGGCTCTTTCTAAAGGGCCCACGAACTCAAGACCTGACACCTGACGCCTAATTCCCTTAATGGGCAGTCGGCGAGATCATAGGTGAGGTCGCTATGAAAGATGATACACTAGTTGTCTTAAAAATTTATCATGACTGTATAATCTACCCTGTTTCAGGGTTGTTTTATACTTTGTAGCTGCAAGTATAGACGGGTTCAAATTTCCCTACTCGTTTTTTTCTCGCGCGGCGACGACGGCGGGAGGACACTCAGAACATAAACACTAATTGGCGACTTTATTGTAGGTCGCCACTCTGGTGATATTTTTGTAATTTGTTCCTTTATAGCCATAATATGACACAGATGAAGACACAAAATGACACAAACTCTCCAGATAGCCACTTTTAACTTTTCTGAAATCATGGATGTATAAATGAAAGTATTAACGCCACCAGACGTTTCCTATTTTTTGTTTTTGTTTTGGGTAAAAATATTCCATTTTCTGTTTTAGCGCTCTAGGGATCACTGAGGCTTTAGGACACACTATGGTAAGCTAGATTTTCTCGTAACTTCATCGTATCTGGGTAAAAATTGACCATGTTAGACCCCCCCGCCGCTCGCACCCCCGTCATCGACGCGCAAGCGCACCACCTTCACTCGTATAGGTATCTATATAGATATTATATAGATATATAGATCTTTATAGATATAGGTATAGGATGACAGCCAGTACAAGTCAGGAGGATTTAAGACATCAGATCACCAACCTGGTTACAATAAGTGGGGTGGCGCCCCATGACACCCGCACCTGCGAGTGCATAATAGCCTCATTGGAGGAGGGGACCAGCTGCCTAAATGCTCTCAAAGAGATGTACAGGATGTAAAATAATCATGAACAAAAAGATTAAAAAAATTGATGACCTGCCAATGACTTTTTGGGGAAAAGGCCGATTACTCAAAACAAAGTTTTTTTTAATAAAAAAAAAATACACTAAGAAAACTAATGAACCTATTTCAAAATGTTTAGTTGCAACCAAAACAACAATGATAGGACTAAAATCTCCCGAGGCTAAATACTTCTATGTAAAAAAATAACTATTACTATACCAAAAACAAAGAAAAAAAAAAAAATTCACCAAAAAGATTAGTTTTTCTATATATATATATATATATATATATATATAATATATATATATATAAGAGAGAGAGAGAGAGAGAGAGAGAGAGAGAGAGAGAGAGAGAGAGAGAGAGAGAGAGAGAGAGAGAGAGAGAGAGAAGAGAGAGAGAGAGAGAGAGAGAGAGAGAGAGAGAGAGAGAGAGAGAGAGAGAGAGAGAGAGAGAGATGCTATAATTTAGCTTAAATTTATACTGCATTTTATATAATCAAGATCAGCGTATCATGAAAAGTTATTACTAAGATTTTTTCAATATTGGTCTAGTGTATCTGTCACCATGATAAGTGAATTTCTTTCGTAGAGGGATGCAGCACTTACTCATAGACAGACTACACATTAACGTATAGATGATATTTTGCAGGTCAACCTGTTTGCCGCTAGAGCTGGAGCCCATTTGGGAGACTCAGTGAGGCGCATGCTGGCCAAGTTGGGCACCTATGCATTGTGGTCCCACTATAACCTCAAGGGCCGGAAAAATAAACCACCTTTCCAGAAGCTAACAATCTACAGGGTTCTGCATAGTAAGTACCTAAAAAGGCTTATAAAACAAATAAGTGTAATGTTTTGTATAAAGTTAGATTAACATTGCAATGATTAACCGTGATCCATTAAAGAACACACTGCACTTCAGCCTACCGGCTGTAGCTATCGTTCCTTCCACACTGCTGCTCCTCCAATACGGGATCCTAAATGTCCCCCAAAAGATTTTTTTTCAATTTAAATTTAATTTTGGGGAGATATATTTAAATAAAAAGGGGGAAAAAAAAAAGAAGGAAAAAAGGGGGGAAAAAAAAAAAAAAAAAAGGGGAAAAAGGAAAATTTTTAAAATTTAAAAAAAAGGGGAAAAGGGGAAGGTTGCTTAGGGCAAATCCCCCCCCTTTTTCAAGCCCTCTTTAAAAATTATTTCAAGTTTTTTTTTTTTCTATTATTGACTTTTAAAAATTTCTTTTGAAAGGGGATGAGCCTTCTTAAAAGTAAAATTCCCAAAAAAATTTTGGGGTTTTCAACTTTTCCCAAAACCATTTTGGGCCGGGAAAATTTTTGGGAGGGGGCACCCCCGGGGCCCCCCCCTAAAAATTTCGCAAAAATTTAAACCCCTTTTTCATAAAATCCACATTTTGCTTTGTAAAACTTAAAAACAAAATGTAGGGGTTTTTTTAAAATTATTACGCAATGTTCCCGGGGTTTTGGAATATTAAAAACGCAACCTCTGGGGGTTGTTATCAAAAATCCCCCTGCTCTCCTTTTTAAATCTTTAATAGGGGGATCTATGCCGGTTTAAAATATCTTTTCCAAAACCTCCCTTTGGAATCTAATAAAAAAGACTCATTGGGATTTGTGTAAAAATTTTTAAAAACCCAAAATGCACTGGGGTTTTAAAATTCTATTAATACCAGATTACACCGGGTTTTTAAAACTATTAAATCAGCCAATTATCCCGGTTTGGAAATTTTTGAGGTTGGGGTTTAAAACTTTTTTCCCCCCCCCCCCGCCGGTTTGTAAATTATTAAAAGGTCTATATTTTTAAAATATTTTAAATCAGAAACTTTAAAAATTTTAAAATTTTTAATAAAGATTCCCGATTTAAAAATTTATAAATCCCAACCCTTTTGGGGTTTTTTAAAATATATATATCCACTTATGCCTTTTAAATATTATATAATCAGAACTCTACTCCGGAGTTGTGTAAATATCTATATAATACGCAGCTCTACTGCCGAGTTTTTAAAATTTTATAAAATACAGCAGACTGCTACTGCCGAGTTGTGTAAATTTATATAATACAGCAACTGCTACGCCGGAGTTGGTTAAATATTATATAATACAGCAACTGCTACTGCGGAGTTGTGTAAATATCTATATAAACAGCGACTGCTACTCGAGTTGTGAAAATTCTATATAATACAGCAGACTGCTTCCCGGGGTTGTGAAATATTATATATACCAGCCCCTTGCTCTGCCGAGTTGTGTAAATTCTTAAAATCAGCAACGTTTTAACTCCCGGGAGTTTGTAAATATCTATATAATACAGCAGAAACTGCTCTCCCGGAGTTGTGTAAATATTTATAATACAGCGCTGCTACTGCCGGAGTTGTGTAAATATCTTTAATACGCAGACTGCTATTTTCCCGGGAGTTGTGTAAATTATATAAACAGCAGACTGCTCTGCCAGTTGTGTAAATATCTATTATACGCAACTGTACTGGGGGTTTGTGTAAATATCTTTAAAATCGCAGATGCTACCCCCCGATTTTGTAAAATCTTATAATACGCAACTGCTACTGCCGAGTTGTGTAATATCTATATAATCGCAACTGCTCTGCCGGGTTGTAAATACTATATAATACAGAAACCTGATGCCGGAGTTGAAAATATCTATATAATACAGCGACTGCTACTGCCGGGTTTTTGAAAATATCTATAAAATCAGCAAAACTGCTACTGCAAGTTTTAAAATATCTATAAAATACAGCAACGCTCTGCCGGAGTTGTGTAAATATCTATTAATACGCAACTGCTCTCCGGAGTTGTGTAAATATCTTTTAAAATCAGCAGCTGCTCTCCCGGGAGTTTTTAAATTTATAATACAGCAGATGCTACTGCCGGGTTTTTAAATTCTTATAAACGCAACTCTACTGCCGGTTGAAAATATCTATAAATACGCAACTGCTCTGCCGGAGTTGTTAAATTTATATAATACGCAACGCTCGGCGGGTTTTTAATATTAAAAATTACGCAACTGCTACTGGCCGGGTTGTGAATACTATATAATACAGCAGACTGCTCCCCGGAGTTGTGAAAATTATATAATACAGCGCGCTACTGCCGGGTTTTGGTAAATATTATATAATACAGCAACTGCTACTCCGGATTTTGTGAAAATACATATATACAGAAACTGCTACTGCCGAGTTTGTAAATATCTATATATACAGCAGACTGCTACTGCCGAGTTTGTAATATCTTATAATACAGCAACTCTCTCCGGATTTGTAAATCTATTAATCAGCAGACTCCCTCTCCGGGGAGTTTGTAATATCTAATAATAAGCGACTGCACTGCGGATTTTGTGAAAATATCTATATAATACACAGACTGTACTGCAATTGTGTAAAACTATAAAAATACAGCAGACGCTACTGCCAGTTGTGTAAATATCTATATAAACAGCAGACTGCTACTGCCGGAGTTGTGTAATATTTTAAAAATCAGCAACGGCTACTGCCGGTTTGTAAATATTATAAAATAAGCAGACTGCTACTGCCGGATTTTGAAAATATCTTTTAAATACACAACTGCTACTGCCGATTTGTGTAAAATTTTAAAATACAGCAACTGTCTGCCGGATTTTTGGGTTATTTAACTTTTCCGGAGACGCCTGCATTATTTTAAATTTCCCAGCCAAATTACCCCAAAATTTTTTTTCTTTTAAATTTCGCCAACTGCATTTTTGGAAAATTTAAATTTATCAAAAAAAAACACAAAATTTACTAAAAGTGTTTAATTTCTAAATAAAATGCATTCATTTTTTAGTTTAATTTCAATTATATGTTTTTCTCTTTTTTTCAGGACCTATGCTGATACTATTAAACGATTCCTTCCTTTGACTTCAAATCCCAGGCAAAATCTCCTTTGGCCGATGGAACCCATAACCTTTAATCCCACCATTTCTCTCCTTTTGTAAAATGCATCCCACGCCTTACTCCATGGATTCCTTTAAAACCTCCCCAAATGAAAACCCCTTTTCCCTTTTCACGTGCCCAAAACTATTCCACTCTCCCAGTAAATACTTTAATCCACATTTTCTGCCATTTTATGCCTTCATTTCCTGGAGCCGCCTTTATTTTAAACATCCCGCCAAAAACCAAAACCCCAAATTTTTTTTTCAAAGCCCATGTTGAACCTTTAAATTTTTATCAATTTTCCCTTGGGTTTATTTTCTAAATGTACCCATAAAAAATTTTTTCATTTTCTATAATCCCTTTTCAGGGCCCCCCCTCCCTTTCAGCCCCTTTGTGTTCTTCTAACCCTGGACCCAAAATCCCCATTTAGGCGTAATCCAAACATCTTTTAGGGCACCACTTCCTTCTTCCTTTTCCACTCCCAACCGCACGCCACCTTACTCCCCTGTTCCAAAAAAACCCCAAGGGAATCCCCTCTATAAAATAATTTTTTAATTACTATTTATTCCATTTTTTTGGAAACCCCTGGCCTTCTTTCATGGTAAAATTTTTTAGTCAACTTTTTTTAACCCCCACGGGGGGCCCATTTTTTCAAACATTTTTAAAAAAAAAAAAAAAAAAAAAAAAAATTTTATGGATAATTTTCCAATATCCTGCTTTAAAAAACAACAACAAAACTTTCATTTTTTTACCCATTAAAAATTCAAACTTTTTTTTTGGAAAAACCCCCGTTCCAACAATTTTGGCACAATTGAATCCCAAGGTTTGACGAAAACAAGGAACAATTGACCCCGAAACAATACCAAAAGAGAAAGGGGCCAAAGGCCCCCAAAAAGGGGGGCCCCCTGATTTGTAATTACATAGGGGCTCCCCCCTGAAAACCCCCCCTTTGGGCCTTAATTAATATTTTAAAAAAGTCAGATTTTTTTATGCATGCACATTTAATTTCCCCAAATTTTAAAAAAAAAAACAGAAATTTTTCCCTTTTCCCCGAAACTTTACAAAACCAAACGGTTTTTTTCCAAAACTGAAAAATGAAATAAAATTCACCTTTTTTTTTTTTTTGGCACATTTTCCCACAAATTTTTAAGAACAAAAATCAAAAATTCGAGAAAAACGTTTGAAAAAAAGGTTTTTAACTTTTTTTTGGTTGGAAAATTCCAAAAATTTTTTTTTTTTTTTTTTTTAAAAAAAAAAATCGAAAATTTTCAAAATATTCTCCCAAAAAATTTTAATAAAAAATGAATACAGGCTCTGCACGGAAAAGTCGGTCCAAAATGGCTAAAACATTCAACATTTCAAAAAAAACCAAAAAAAAAACTCTTTAATTTTTTTTTGTTTTTGTCTTGTTGCATGTTTTTTTTTTTTTGCAAACTTAAAAAAAAATAAATTATTTCATACCTAACAATTTAAAATGAGCCGGCTCTCCCCAATCCGTAAAAAAATTGGGCTGCAAAAAGGGAAAAAAATTTTTTTTTAAAAAACATTTTTTTTTTTTTAAAAGTTTTAAAAAACAATCACGATTTCAACAGGCCCCCTTGGTCAACATTAAATTCTTAAATGACGTGAGGCTTTAATTTTTTTTTTCCGTTCCCCCAAAACCGGGGGACGGGGTTTCCAATGGGCAAACTCTTCTGGGAAAAAATTTTTTTTTAAAATTTAGCATACGATTTCAAAGCTCTCTCAAGAATAAATAAATTTTTGGGAAAATTTATAGGGTTTTCCCGTAAAATTGGGAAAGGGACATCAAAATTTTCCAAAATTAAAAAATGTTTTATTCAAGATCGGTTAAGCAAAAAAAAAAACGGATTGCTTAGGGTGGTCTTTTGAGCTTACAAAAAGTAGCACCATATTTGGCTGGGTTAATATTTTAATTAAAAAAAGGGGGAAACGCAAAAAAAGGTAGTTTTGACCATTACGTATAAACCCTAAACTTTGGGTAGAGTTGTTTTATCATAAGACGTAAAAATATCTAAAAACCAATTGTCTTTTTCGAAAAACAAAAATTCCTGTTCTATTATTTTCTCACAGAACTGTTTTGGTTTAAAAAGGGCTACATTATCTTTAGGGGATAATAAGCTTACAAAGGCTTAAACAGGTGTTTTTGGTAGCAAATCGGGAAAAACGAAGACCTGATTCGTGTCCCGTCAAAAAAACCCACGATGAAAAAATCTTCATGCAAATCCGGTAAACACAAAATTGGTGAAATTCGGGCCAGGGGCCCCAGGCATTATTTTGGCAACAAGATTTTGTTTCGAAGACCAATTGGGTGTTCCTACTAACTTTGATAGCTGATTTCAAATCTAAAATTATATTTTTTCTATCAGTCTAGGTTTTTGAAAAAATAAAATCACTTCGCAAATGTCCTACCCTCCAGATTTTGGTTTTATCGTCTTAATGCCGTAAAAATAACTTTTTTTTAAAGGTTGAGGAAATTTTTTGGCCCAAACTTAAAAAAATTCAACATTTTGATCAAAAAACTTTATCCCATTTAGCAACACGTTAAGAGCAAAAAACCGCTTTTCGCGACGTTCACCACCCCTGGCCCTCTAGTCTATACCTTTCCCAGGGTTTTCCGGGCGGAAATGATGTTCCGAAAATACATCGAGATTTCCCCCCGCCCCATTCGTCGTTCCTATTGGCGGGGGGATGAGGGGGCGGTCCCCGGGCAAAATCACACTTTTTTTAAAAAGCCGCGTTTTATTTACTTAACTTCCAAGAAGTCAAGTTGCGGGGATGACTATAAAAAAATAAATGATAAAATTTTATTTCTTTTCCGTTAATAACACATCTATAGTCCCCCCTGCACTAATGCGGGGGGCTATATTACGATTTTTTAGCATCACTACAGATCACATCACGGCACAGTACTATTTTTATTTTCTATAAAACCTATAGCTAGGTACATTTTTCATGAACATAAAAAGTCTGTAGTGATGCTAAAATTCGTAATAATGGCGCCGGGTGAATTATTCAGTGGCCACTTAGTGTTGGGTACATTCATTTCCAAGATTTTGTTTTAGAAATTTTGCGAATATTGTAATTTTTCTAAAATTACTTTAGTCTTATGGGCGGCCATCATGGTGTTTCTGTCCCTTTCAGCAGCACGAGAAGCTCCGGTCGTCTTTCCCCCTGACTGCAGTGCTAAACGCCAGTTTTTCCCACTATCCAAACGGGGCCGCTCGCTGGGCCCGGCCAGTGTAGCCCGTTCCACCCGGGCCAATCCGGGCCCGAAAAGTTTGGGCCCCCCGGGGCTAGTCCCGTCCCAGCCCGGGCCGGGCGAACCCAGCAAAAAAGGGGTTGCCCAGCCAAGACCTCTCTCTGAACTTTTTTTCCTAAAAGACGAAAGCTACAAAACCTCCCTTTTCGGTCGTTAAAGCGTCGGAAGGCGCTGACTGGCTAAAGGGGATAATGACGTCATCAAACGCGTCATCAGTCCCCGCCAAAGCAAAAAGTTTTTTAAACTTCTCGACCAATCACAATCACGAACATATTCCGGCAGAATGGCTGCCGCTGCCTTTCCCCCCTTCTTCCCCGTCATCTCAAAATAAATTTTCTTTTTTTTTCGGAATGCTTTTTTAAGGAGTTTTAAAGTATCAGATAGTAAGTTATAAGTAAGGAGCCTGTGTTGCATGTTTTGGGGGGTAGAAGGTGTGTGTGGGGTTGAAAAAGTGAATATTTTGATTGGGAGGCCCGGGCAAGGCCCCCTCCTCACTCTGCCCCCCCATCATCACTCTCATAACACTTTAACTCCTTTTTAAAGGGGAACCCGTGCTACATTGATTTAGATAATGACAAGTATATATAACATCTCACCTAATCACTAAGTTGTATAATACTTTAAAAAACTTTTTAACCTCCCAAAACCCAAGTGGCGGGGAGCTGGGGCTCCCGCCGCCCCACTCAAATTTTTAGTAAAAACCCCCGTTATCCGCCTCCCTGGCCTTCTGAAGAAAACAGTCGCTCCCACCCTGTGAACACCATAATACACCAGGGATCATTATTCCCCAGGGGTTCTTGCTCCCCCCTTTTGACATCCATCTCCCTTGGTGAATTGTGTTATATCCCTCACGGGCTTCTCAGGCCTTCTGTGCTGCTGCCAAGGCCGCGCTGCCAGCCAATGGGCCCGCGATTTTTTCCACTCTTTAGAAATAAAAAATTCCTCCAAATGCAACACTGCTACTTACCATAAAAAAATTTTTATAGCAAACCAAAAAAAGATACTTAAACTTTCCCCCTCCAAACCGCTTGAGAGTCTTGGGCCAGTTGCCTTAACGCGAAAAACCACACTTTTTTTTGGGTTCCGTTTGGATAAACGAAAAAAAAAGGCTTTTTAAATGTTTTGTGGTTTTTGGTGGGGAAAGGAAAAAGGTATTGGGCCCAACGCTCTCTCCAATTGTTTCCTAACATAAACTAAACCCCCTTTTTTTAACCGTGGAACGGTGGGTAACATTATTAAAAAGCCGTATCATCACCACCAATACCAATGTTTTTAAAACTTTCGACCCAACCAAGTCCGAGATTTTCCGGGGGAAAAAGGCGCCAGCCCCCCCCCTTTTTTCCCCCTCCCCAAACTTTCCTTTTTAGGAATGCTTGCTTTAAGGATTTTTAAATTTCAGGGGTTGTATAATAAACCGGCTATTTTTTGGGGAATTTGTTTTTTGAAAAATTAGGGTTAGCCCCGCGGGGAAAAGGCCTCCCCGTATCTCCCCGCCCGATCATCCACCCCATATAATTAAAAAACCCATTTAATGACAGGGGGCTACAATTTAGAAAGAAATTTATACATTTTTTCCAACAAATTGTTTATAACGAGTAATAAGCTTTAATCCTGCCCCCCTACGTCGGAACGGCGCTCCGCGGGCCGCCACTAAAAAGAAAAAAGCAGTTATCCCCCCACCGTCCTTCCTAAAAGAAGTGCCCCGGTGTGCACCGGACAAGGGGCCCCGGGGTTTTGCTCCCCTACAAATATTACCCAAAACATTTTTTCCCCCCATGAATTGTTTTTGATATCCCACCTCACGGGTTCGTTTGTGTGGTTTTGGGGAAAGCCGGCTGGCCAGCGTAATGGGCCCCTTCTTGATTTCACTCTTTTTCCTAATTTTGAATAAACCTAATCAACATATTCCTTTCCTTAAAAAAAATTTTAGCAACCAAAAAAAGGACCTGGGCCCACCTCTTTTTTCCCCTCGAGTATCTTGGATTTTGGTTAAGAAAGGCTTTTTCCCGGGCTGTGGGTTGCATTGGTACGCCAAAAAAAGGTTTTTAATTTTTGTGGCTTCTGCTTTGGGCCCCCTGCTTAAAACCCAATAAAATGTAAAACCTTTGGGTGTTTTTTTAGCTTTGTTTTGTACACTATGGTTTTTTTTTATTTTTCACGAAAATTTTTTTTTTTTTAAAATTGATTTATGGAATTAAAAGGCATTAAAAAGTTTTCCAACACCACCTTTTGCTCTACGTGGGAAATTTATTCGTGAAAAAAAACCAAATTTTAATTGCCCAAAAAAGTTTATTTTTTGTTTAAACAAGGGAGGGACTGGGGCCCAATCTTTTTGGGCCATCATTTTAATTTAATCCCCTTGGATAATGGTAAATAAAAGTTGCCGTTCTGTAGGGTTTGCAGCTGAAAAACTATTCAAGATTTTATTTTGTTGCAAAGATTTTTTTTCCAAGAAAAAAAATAAAAAATCACTACCCCAAATGCGAATCAGAATAAAAAGTCCCCGATGAAAAAAAACCCCAATTCCACCTTAAACATTAGAAAAAATGCTTGATTAGATTAAAAAGGGATTTTTCCAAGGGAGGTATTTAACCTTTATTTGGTTTTTATAGGAAAGTTTTTTGAAACGGAGATTTAATGATAAAGGAAAATAAAATTACCTGGACATTGAAGGCTTGACAAAATCCCCCCAGGGCCAAATAAGGGGCTCATGAAAAGTGGAAAAAGGGTTAATAAAGTTGGAAGTTCGGCAACAAAGGGGACAATTAAGGTTCAACTGAAAAGGGGGGGGTTAAAGGGAGAAAGGTCTTTTGGGGGGTTTTTTAAATTTTTTTTTTTTTTTCAAGACGGATAGTGGGAAATTTGCTTAATCAGCGTTTCTGTGGGAATAAGGTAGTAGTTATTATCCAGTCGATGTAAACTTTTCAGGAGCTTAATAAACTTAAAAGGGGCCCCTCAGACCAGTGGAATTTAATAATTAACCTTTTTAATGTTTGGTAGAAAAAACCCTGGAAAAACACCCTGCTGTTCCTAAAGTCGGGTGAAAAAGCTTGAGGATAGCCCCCGAACCTACCAGGGAAAAAATGTATTTTCAATAACTAATAATTTGGTTTTAAAGAATTTTAAAAGAATGGGGAATTATTTAAATTTATCTGGGTTATCAGGCCTCATAAATGGGTCATTTTTCTCCATATTCAGGTGGTTTTTTGTTTTTTAGAAACATCGGGGATTCCAAAATTTTTCAGGATCGTAATTTAGATAAAAATTGGTTTTTGTTATTTATCGAGAGAGGCCCGAAAAGGGGGGGTCTTTTGGTTTTTTGGATAAGGGTTTAAAAAAGGGGTTTTAAAAAAGTTCTTACGGCATTCCCCTGAAAAAGAAAAACCATTTAGCTAAAAAAAATTTAAAAAAAAAAAAAATGGAAAAAGGGGGAAAATAGCCGGACAAACACTTAATTTAAAAAGGGCAACTTTAAAAAAGGGGGGCAGACCCCTTGGTTTTTAATTTTTTTTGTTTGTTTTTTTTAATAAAAACCCAAAGAAAAATTTATTTTCAAACTTTTTGGGGGGAACCAAAGGGGAAAACCTTCTTTTTTTCCTTGCCCCCCGCTTGGCCCCAACAGGGGGTGGGCCCCGCCACTTTTTCCTAGGCTGTTTTTTGCCCCAGTTTTAAAAAAAAAAGGTTGGAAGCTTTTTTTTTCCCCGTTAAGGGTTTTTTTTTTTTTTGGCCCTTCCCTAAAACAGACCCCGGGGTTTCCCACCTTGGGTTTTTTTTCTGCACCTTTTTTTTTAAACCCCCATCCCTGTCTGGAAGGGGCCCACCTTGGGGGGTTTTAAAATGCCCCTTTAATGCCCTTTTTAAACCCATTTCCCAGGGGGTTCCGCCCTCCCGCCCCACAAAACCAAAAGGGAAAAAAAAAAGCCCTTAAAAAAAGGGCCCACAGCCCCTTGATCCCCCGGGGGCCCCAACCCGGGGGCGGTTTAGGGGCCCCCGTTAAACAAAACAAGAGGGCCCCCTCCCCTTTGGGCCCCGGGGCCCCCCTAACCAAGGGGGCCCCCTGTTGGTTAGGGCCCCGTGGGTTCCCCCAGCCCGGGGGGGGGTTTACAGCACAGAAAATTTCAGTTCGCTACTCAATTAAAAGAAACACCGGGGAAAAAACCCGCTCATTGTGGCGGGCGGTCCAAAAACTTTTAAAGTGAAATGGCGAAAACCAAAGGGAATATGTAAACCCTCAGGGCCCCTCCCAGGGGCGACCTGTTACCTTGGTGGCCTGCGTTGTGGGATGGGCGAGAGCGGGGTGGTAAAACAGGGGTCCCACTAAGGTAATGCTCTACATTCCCCCTCCGCATGCCCAGAGGAGTGCTCCCCTTCGAGGGGGGGACCATAGCGCGCCTAATGTACATAATTCCTTTTCATTTCATCCTCCTCCGCGTGGGGAGGGAAGAGCTTCCCCGGTCGTGCCCCCCCCATGGCCCCAAAACGCATAGACCGAGCCCTTATTCCCCCCCCCCGCCTTTCATTACTTATTTTTTCCAAAATATAATGCTTTTATCTATTAAACCCGGACGGTGCGGTTTTCTGTGGTTTCTGGAGGGGGAAAAGGAGAGAAAATTGCCGTATAAAGGCCCTTCCGCGCAGATGGAAGATAAAATCTTGGCAAACCTCGTCCCCGCCCATGGTAAACGAGGCGCCAATATAATGATGTGTCTATCTTCCATCTGCGCATTCGCCAGAGGGCTATGTTTTTTTTTCATTTCATCCATCCCGCCGCGTGGGGAGGGAAGAGGTCCCGTCGTGCCCACCCCCGCCCTTCCCCCCCCCCCGCCCCCCTTTCCTTACTTATTTACCCAAATCGCTTTTTTAAACTATTAATCGGGGCCTACTTCAGAGAGGCTAACTTCCGTCTTCCACCCAGCGACTTCCAAAACTGTTTTGAGCAACATTTTGGGATTCTGCGGGGAGATTGAGACGTACTTAAAGACTTAAAACTGTCAAAAATAGCGACCAGGTAGGGGTCGCGAAGCACGCAAAAATACTAAAAATACTCATAAAAATTTAGTATATTGAGTTTTCTGACTCAAAAACTGAAAAAGGGCAAGTATACAATAAATTTGGCATAAAAATTCTCCTACCCCCGTGGTGTTTTTTAGAGTTTGTTATGGGGTGATGGGGCCCGGGGGTGAACGGCGGCACCTCACCGAGACCCTGACCAGACCCCTCGCTTCCCACCCCGGTGGTGAAGGAAAATTTCCCGCGCGTCTTCCCCAACTTAGTTCTGGATAGGCTGCGTTTTTCCTCTAAACCAAATTTCTTTTCCCAAAGGGGCAAGCTTTTTCTTTAATAACCATTTTTTCACCGATGTCCCCCTTGTCCACCCCCCCAAAATAAATTGGCCTACCCTCGTTTTTATTTTATTCTCTTACTGTCGCTTTTATAGGGGCTGGCAACTACGGCTTTGTTTATTCATTTTTGTTGTCCCCCTTTGGCCTTCCTTGTGATTTAAAAAAAAAAAAAAAAAAATAAAAATAAAAAAATAAAAAAAAAAGTATGATTTTGTCCCCGCATGTCTGAATTCCGTTCATTTTTCCGGTTTTTTTGGGATGGAGATTCCGGGCAAAAAAAAAGCTTACTCCAACAACATCTTTAAAGCAGTCTGCCAGTGCATGTTTTTTTCTCACAGAAAGATTTCAAATTTTAGATTTTAGTTCAATAAATCTTCCGAGAAAGTTTCCGGCCAGCCAGCGGCCATCAGAATGAAAAGCAAGTCCGGTGATGGGGGTCCCATCTCTTCAATTTCATGGAAATACGGATTTAAAACCCTGGACTTGACAAAAATTCACTTTGGTAGCATCATTTAGAACTGCATGAAGGTCTGGGGTGCAAAAGATTAGAACTAGGTCTTCTCGATGTAAAAAAAAATGAATGTTTGACCAGGGTTTTCTGCTTCATGCGAGTAAAAAAACCACACGACCTCCCATCATTGTGGAGCTACATCTGCACACAGCCCAACAAATTTAACCAGTGAGATCATTTTCTTGAAAAAATTTTCATCCTATTAAAAATTTTCTTTTCCCGTGGTGGGAATTGACAGGGGACTGCAGAAAGAATTCTTCCGAATGTCATCTTCTCTGTACCTTAAAAATACCATCAGTTGGGTCCCGCAATAGCCCAGACTCTCCGTCGAAAGAAAATTTTCCTGCTTTTTTCAAAACCCAATCGTTATCCAAAAAATTCGAAATTAGATCAATTCTACGTTTCACGCTATTATTATAAAGTGGTATTGATTCAACCTTCTTGGCAATATCTGCTCTACCAACAATTTGTATCATTGCCACTGCTGCTGGCTTCACCAGCTCCTCTCCTATGTTATGAGGCTTTTTGCATCTTGCAATTATCCATGCCACTTCAAAGAACGCCAAAGAAGTTTTCTCCAGAGAAAAATCTGAACTCGAGGGAGCATCAATCCGACTTCTTTTTACCTGTTCTTCTTTGTCCTTCCAGAAACCCAGTGATTTTTCGACAAACTTTGGATGACCTGAGTGCAGATGACGCTTCAATTAATTTTCCTTCATAGATTCATTGGCGAGAACTTGCAGGCGTTGAACACACTGGGGTCGGACGTTCCCAGATCGTTCTCTCATATCAGTGAAGCCATATTTTAAGAACTCAGGCTTATACTGCAATTGTGTTTTGCGTTGGGCCATTTTTGCGGTTAAAGATCAGACCTGGAAAGAAAAAAAACATACATTTGAACATTTTTAGAAAACATCCCGGACTTCGAAAAGTAAAAAAAGTTATTCGTTAAAATCAAGCAACGATAAAGTTAATAAGAAAAGACGCAGGCTGCCTATTGAAAACAATTATTGTCACAAAGCTGCAACCTTAGTGACATGAAATGAAGTTATAGGGACTACCACGTGTAGGTCTCACAAATTCTTGTAACTTCCTTGTTTTCTTATGTTCTTATGTAATTGATTACAATAACTTTATTAAGTTTTTTATTTTTTATTAATTAAGCACTTATAAAATTAATGAGACAATACGCAGCCTAGTCTGCAAACTGACAACGATTAGTGTCAGAAAAGTGCAACCTTAGTACATAACGTGATGTAATTGATTACAATGACATCATTACAGAGTCTGATAAGAATTACAATTACCTCAGTCCAGACAACACAAACAAAAACAAAACCACGTACTAAAAAAACTCGCTTCCTCACAACCTCACTCATTCACAGATGCTCTCATTCACTTGTTTGCTCACTCACTCACATGCACGTAACACACTCACTAATTATCATATGACGCATGTAAATAATACTATTATTGCTACACCGAATTATAACAATTATTTCCATAGCCTTTATTAATAGATTAACTGTCATTTCCGGCGATTCAGCCGAACACACTGTCTATATTTGCCACTACTACTACTACTACTACTACTACTACTACTACTACTACTACTACTACAACACACTGTCTATATTTGCCACAACAACTTATAAATGCATTCATTCATTACTGAAATTAATTAATTACTGGCAAACATTAATACAAGCACGATGTATGAAATGCTTACCTATTGTGTGTCTGGTAACGAGATCTCAGCCTCCTGTTCAGTGTTCACCACTGAATCCTTTGACGCCGCAACATCCCGGGCTAACTTGTTACTGAGCCGGTGAGCGGTAAGCATCAGACTCAGACAATCAGACTCCGCGCTGTCTGTTGAGCATGCTACTCGTACGACGTGTGGTACTGTATATGGGTACTTGAATACTAAAAATATGCCACTTTTGTTAGTATTGCAAAAATATTCATGCTGTGCTACTGAAGTAATGCAACTACAGGGAAGTCCCGAAGATACGAGCAGTTAGGTTCCACCTGGCATACTCGTAAAGCTAAATCTCGTATAACGAAATACATAACTAATGGTAAAATATAGGTTTGGTTCCAGGACTTCATTAAAGACATGTTTTTCAAGCTAAGATAAACTGTAGCGGTCCCAAGGTTGGGGCCGCAGACCTGGCTAATTACCACTAAAGGTCAGGCCACACACCTGGCTAATTACCTTTCAGGTCACGCCTTGCTTGGGGTGACCTGACTGGGGTCAACCAAAATCCCCCTTTGTCCAGCCCGGGAGTCCTGTATTCTGTCAGTTACCTACCAACCACTACAGTGAGAGGAACACCACTCCTCCTCTCCCTGTGTTCCTCCCACTGTGGTGGTAGGTAGGTCACTGCCAGAAGCTGGTCTAGGAAGCCAGGGCGGGAACCCAGCAACGGAGGTGCGGGAGGAATTTGGGTCACGAGCGAGTCAGGTTCACGCCAGGTGTTGGCTTGACCTTTAGGGGTAATTAGCCAGGTGTGCGGCCCCAAGCTTGGGGCCACCACAACATCATCATACAGCCCAGATGCATACGTGGTAGGGCGCCTTTTGAACTTGGTCATTTTACTCACCCCGGTTTGAATGTCGTAGCATTGGATTTTTGATCTCGTATATTGAAAATAGACCCTAATTTACTCAGCTCGTATCATTGATTTCTCGTATACTGAATGCTCGTATAACGGGACTTCCCTGTATAATACTAAAATATTTAAAATTTCTACTTCACGGTGATTTCAAAATTCTGCCTTATATTGTAATATGATAATTATGCCATTTCTTCCTGAGACCGTTCAGCGACCCTCAGGAACACCTTTGCGACCCTCATTTGGGTCGCGACCATGGGTTTGGGAACCACTGCCTTATAACAACACAATTGGTATTAATGGACATGTTATTTACCAAATAAGCAGTACATGAAAACAGCATGGCTGTAATAAACAATACTGTCAAAGGCTAAGTGGCATCGTGTTGGGGCGGGGGAGGAAGGAGGGACTTGGCTGCGCCAGCTGAGTCACGTGTCAGAGACTCAGAGTCACGTGTTACATCCTCCCCCGCCCCAACAAGATGCCACTTAGCCTTTTACAGTATTGTTTATTACAGCTATGCTGTTTTCATGTACTGCTTATTTGGTAAATAACATGTCCATTAATACCAAGTGTGTTGTTATAAGGTAATGTAATGTTCCATTACTAGTAAAGATAATGATTAAATCATTCATAACTTCACCGAGAGGCAACCGTGAGTACACACTGTATCACCGGGATCGCGTGACGTCAGTCACCCGCCACCCCCAACCTGCGCGTCGGAAGACCGTATTAGACTGTGTTAGACTGTGTTAGACTGTATTAGACTGTGTTAGACTGTGGGTCTGGGATAGGCGGACGATTAAGGTCGCTACACCTGTACTTCCTTCGCCTCAGCTCACCCTGCCGTCTCGTAGGAATCTCATGGTTCGTCATTGCTCGTAGTGGTTCAGCCAGCGCCACCGAATGATCTGCATAAGAATATAAAGTTACCCACCACCATTAAACCATCATCCATCATAAGTATAACTTGAACCCATTCAGTCCCTATTACGCTATAGGCTACACTTCCCTCCCTGATATACTAATAACACAACACTATTACGCTATAGGCTACACTTCCCTCCGATATACAATACCAACACTATTACGCTATAGGCTACACTTCCCTCCCTGATATACTAATAACACAACACTATTACGCTATAGGCTACACTTCCCTCCCTGATATACTAATAACACAACACTATTACGCTATAGGCTACACTTCCCTCCCTGATATACTAATAACACAAGACACATCCAAAACATTTCACAAAAAGTATTCATGTAAATCTGAACAAATGATTATCAATGAATGATTATATCAGTGTGTGGTGTGTGTGTGTGTGTGTGTGTGTGTGTGTGTGTGTGTGTGTGTGTGTGTGTGTGTGTGTGTGTGAATGCGTCTTCATGAAATAGGTTTGCGTACTGCCTCGGCTCGCAGCCCCCTAACCATCACAGTCGTAAGAATATCAGGAAGTTACTAGAGGCCGAGAGACCTACACGTGGTAGTTCTTATTACTTAATTCACTACCAACATCCAACTTTCATCCCCATCCATGAAAATTTCATTCAAAGAAGGCTAGACAATTTAATTTTCTAGCCTTCTTTCAAAACTCCCTATTCACTCCGCACTAACTACCCGATGACTGAGTCCTTGCCAATAATCTACTCCCCGATTTTTAAACCAATTTCTCCCATTTTTATAATATATGTTTTTCCAGTTTGAATCCGTTACTTGTTCTACCCTTATTACTATCCATAACAACTTTTTCCTACATCTACATCATCTCCATCTTATTGTATCCCTTTATCCACTGAAATACTTCTATCAGATCACCCCATTCCCTTCGTCTCTCGAGCTAGTGTACATTTAATAGCTTCAATCTCTTCTCATAACTAAAGATACGCATCCCATGTATCATTTTGGTCATCTTTCTCTGCACTGATTACACTGGTCGACACCAAAAATGGTTCTGAGTTCATTGTGTGTGGGTTGGAAAGCATTTTCGCTGCTGATTTCAAAATTTTTCTCTAGCACGTATAGTTTTTGAAATATCGGCATTTTAAATTTTAATAGCTATTATAATTATATACGTATATATAATTATATAATTAATCGAAACAATCCCCCTACGTTAATATATATTACTCGTAATTAAATTCTGGTGGTGCCTGCGGCTTTATTAGGACCTAATGTACATATCTGGCAAAACATATACTTAAATTATGTTACTTTCACGTTGTAGCGTCCAGCAATAGTCCCCTATCATGTTGGGACTGAATCGTCCTTGGTATCGGGTTTCCATGGTGGCAATGTCCTGGTGGAAGCGTTCCCCCTGCTCATCACTGACCGCGCCAAGATTCGTTGGGAAGAGATCAAGATGTGAATGGAAAAAGTGGATTTTGAGTGACATCCGAGCCCCAAGCGCATGGTAACTCTTCAACATGTCATTTACAAGTTCCTCATAATTCGATGCTCGAACATTACCTAGGTAGTTCTTTATAACAGCCAAAAAGCTCTTCCAAGCAGCTTTTTCCAGGGCAGTTAGGCTCTTTACAAAGTCATCACCATTGAGTAGTTGACGAATTTGAGGGCCATTGAAAACACCTGCCTTTACTTTGGCTTCAGATACAGTGCGTTCAAACTTTGCTAACAAATACTGAAAGCCAGCACCATTTTGATCCATGGCCTTCACAAAATTTTTCATTAACCCAAGTTTCAGATGCAATGGAGGTAAGTACACCTTTTCACTGTCAACAAGAGGTTTGTACATACAGTTGAACCTGCCAGGTGAGTCTTTCGGTCGTGCTGGCCATTCCTTTTGTTTGTAATGTTTGCTGTCCGCTCTAAAGTCCCACAAACAAAGAAAACACATGTGCTTAGTGTAACCTAACTGGAGTCCTAGAAGCAAAGAGATTACCTTCAGGTCCCCACACAGATTCCACTGATGTTCTTCATATTTAACAGCAGATAACAAAGCCTTCATAGTTTCATAAGTTTCACTCATTTCATGGCCATGCGCAATTGGAACACTCGGAAGCTTATTTCCTTTATGCAGAAGAACGGCCTTTAGCGTGTTTTCTCCTGAATCTATGAACAGCCGCCACTCACTCTTATCATAAGTGTGAGCCTCACAAAGTTGTTCCATGAGTGTGTCAACATCAAAGCAGTAACAGAGCTTGTGTTCCATCTTGAAGAAACTTGAAAGTTTTTTATGTCTACGACGGAACGTGGTGATGAGAACTCCTTCTTGTAGCAAATTCCATTCCTTGAGAAGAGATCCAAGGATTTCACTTTTCTCCTTGGGTAGATCTAGGTCCCTAGCAAGGTCATGTAGCATTTCCTGACTGATGCATTTGGGCTCTCTGTTGTCTGCCATTTCTTGAAAGTCTGTATCCATGGGATTATCCTCCTCGTTCGAATCTGATTCACTTATAGCACTTGCAATTGGAACATTTGGAACTGGGAGATCAGGACCATGTGGCACAGGCCTGATGGCAGAAGGTACGTCACCTGATTTTTAGCTCGCGTTTTTACTGAATATCCTTTGATGTTAGTGAGGCAGAAGTAGCAGTCAGTACTGTGATCCTTTTGTTCACGCCAAACCATTGGGATGCCGAATGCCATGCCTGATGGCCGTTTGCCACGCATCCATTCATTCAAGTGGTTCACACAGGGGTTGCATTCCTTTTTTACGTGAGGGGTCCACTTCTTATCTTGATCACCTATACGGCACTTGAAGTAATGCAGATAAGCTGCTTTAACATTCTTTGTAAGAGGTTTCTTCAGACTGTCAGGGGTAAAAATTCCACATATGTAACAAAAAGTGTCCGATGCATTCACACAGTTACGGCGCTCCATCACAGCCCGGTACAAGGTACTATATACGGTAAACCAACTAAAATTAGGACTCCACTAAATCAAACACATCATATCTGCAAAGAAAAATAAAATGTTTAAACATATGTCAATAGCTGTACGATCAGTAGGTAAAAATGTACTACACAGCCTGCTAACCCCTCGCCAATACGCAGCGCGCACACCCTCCCCTGCTCACTGCACAAACCACACTGACTCAAAAACACTGCACTGCCTTAAATATACTTGAGGAAAGAAAAGATTAAGAGTTTAAAATGAAAACATTGGTGAAACCTATTTCTGCACATTTTACCCATATTTTTTCATGAATTGCGTCTGGTTCTCAAAAACTGGACGTGATAGAGTTAATTGAACATCAAATTCGAGTTCAGCAGGGTCGATTTACCTATAATCAGCTTCATTTAGTCCAGAACCATATCTTCGATTTTTTTTGTCGACCAGTGTTATCACAAGGCTATATCCATCCTTTAATATGGAGACCAAAACTGAACCGCATAGTTTAGGTGAGGTCTGACTAGAGCCAAGTAAAGCTGTAGAATAATCTCAGCACTTCTACTTTTAACACTCCTGGAAATGAATCCTAACACTCTATTAGCTCGATTTCTAGCCTCATTACATTGTTTCCTAGGACGGAGATCTGAGCTTACCCGCACACCCGAATCCTTCTCCCCTTCTGATCTTTGATCATCTTCATCATCTTCCTGTAACAATAAAAAACAAACTGTAAAAATATCGAGGCAAAACCTCTTAAATGTGGTTATCATCATTATTCTCAAGCAGTTTAGTTAATGCTATCCAAAATTATAATTGAAGGATATACCTGTATCAATACAATTTAGTATTTTAATTTCTTTTTGATTGTTTGAAAATAATATTAGTAACTCACCTTGATAATCATATTCCAACAAATCGTTGTCTACATCCGATTCCATGTCGTTCTCCTTGCTTGGTGAAGGTGGCAAACTTGTTGGTGTCCGTCTCCCTTGGTGTGAAAGTAGGTCTTGGATGTACGGGTATTTCATTGTATCAAGGAAAGCCAACAAATATTTAAGGCTTACCTTTTACTTTTTAATTTAATATTGATAAGTGCAGCGTTATGAATGTTGGTAGAAAAAACCTGGTTATAGATACACCATACGCAATGTATCGCTGAAAAGAGCAGAAGGTGAGAAAGATCTGGGAGTGAGGGTGAGCTCCGACCTCCGACCTAGGAAACAATGTATTGAGGCTAGAAATAGAGCTAATAGGGTGTTAGGATTCATTACCAGTGTAATTAGCAGTCATTGGTATCCAACAGTCTTTTCCATCGTGGATGTGCTTCGTCCCATAAATGTTCGGCAGCAGGTTGTTGTCTCGTGAAGGCGGTGGCAGCTTCCATCATGACGCGGCAGCCTTCCGAGAGTACAGTATCCACGTCTACACCCTCGCCGTCCAGCGCTACCTCTGGCGGTGCTATTTGCTGCAGTGCGTTCACCAGGAGTTCCATGTCAACATCCTTGTAACAAGCGCTCTTCAGAACATAAGAACATAAAAATAAGGAAGCTACAAGAGGCCGCGAGGCCTACACGTGGTAGTTCCTGTCACCTAATACTACCTACATCCATCTTCCATCCCCATCCATGAACCTGTCCAGCCCCTCTTTAATTAAAGCTCCTCAATGACTCCGCACTAACTACCTGTCTACTGAGACCATTCCACTCATTCACCACCTTATTTGTGGACCAGTTTTTCCCTATTTCCTTCCTAAATCTACGCCCTTCCAGCTTGAATCCGTGACTTCTTGTTCTACCCTGGTTAAAAGTCGTAAGAACTTTTCCTACCTCTCCTTTATTAAATCCCTTTATCCACTTAAAAACTTCCATCAGATCGCCCCTTACTCTGCGTCTCTCTCGAGTGATTTTAACTTTAATAACTTCAATCTCTTCTCATAACTAAAGTTACGCATCCCTTGTATCATTTTGGTCATCCTTCTCTGCACTGTTTCTAACAAGGCTATATCCATCCTGTAATATGGAGACCAAAACTGAACCGCATAGTCTAGGTGAGGTCTGACTAGAGCCAGATAAAGCTTTAGAATAACTTCTGCACTTCTACTTTTAACACTTCTGGTAATGAATCCTAACACTCTATTAGCTCTATTTCTAGCTTCAATACATTGTTTCCTAGGTCGGAGGTCTGGGCTCACCCTCACTCCAAGATCTTTTTCACCTTCTGACCTTTTCAGCGATACATTGCGTATGGTGTATCTATTACCAGGGTTCTTTCTACCAACATTCATAACGCTGCACTTTTCAATATTAAATTCCATCTGCATTGATGCCCACTCATTTCATCTCCCTGCAATAGTTTACTCTGACGCGTTCATTCAGCGACCCTCAGGAACACCTTTGGCGACCCTCATTTGGGTCGCGACCATGGGTTTTGGGACATCACTCACTGCCCTTATGACAAGCACATTGGTATTAAATGGACATGTTATTTCCCAATAAGCAGTACATGAACACAGCATGGCTGTAATAAACAATACTGTCAAAGCTAAGTGGCATCGGTTTGGGGCGGGGGAGGAAGTAGGGACTAGCTGCGCCCAGCTAGTCAGCGTGTCAGGCGACTCATCACGTGTTTCATCCTCCCCCGCCCCAACACTCTGCACTTAGGGCTTTGACAGTATGTTTATTACAGCTATGCTGTTTGCATTACTGCTTATTTGGTAAATAATGTCCATTAATTAATACCAGTGTGTGGTGTTATAAGGTCTGTAATGTTCCATTACTAGTAAAATATGATTAAATCATTCATAATTTTAAAACGGGAGGCAACCTCGAGTACACACTGTATCACCTGGATCGCGTGACGTCATCACCCGGACCCGCCACCCGCCCCACCTGCGCGTTCGGAAGACCGTATCGACTGGTTCGCTGTATTAGACTGTGGTTAGACTGTGTTACTGTATTAGACTGTATTGACCTGTGTTTGACTGTGTTAGACTGTGTTAGACTGTATTAGCGTAATTTAGACTGTTTTTAGAACTGTGTTAGACTGTGTTAGACTGTATTAGACTGTGTTAGACTGTATTAGACTGTGTTAGACTGTGTTAGACTGTATTAGACTGTATTAGACTGTGTTAGACTGTGTTAGACTGTATTAGACCGTATTAGACTGTATTAGACTGTATTAGACTGTATTAGACTGTGTTAGACTGTGTTAGACTGTATTAGACTGTGTTAGACTGTATTAGACTGTGTTAGACTGTATTAGACTGTATTAGACTGTATTAGAAACTGTGTCAGACCGTATTAGACTGTATTAACTGTATTAGACTGTAATTGACCGATTAGACGGTATTGACTGTATAGACTGTGGGTCTTGGATAGGAGGCGACGATTAAGGTCGCTACAACACCTGTACTTCTTCGCCTCAGCTCACCCTGCCGTCTCGTAGGAATCTCATGGTTCGTCTTGCTCAGTAGTGGTTCCGCCAGCGCCACCGAATGATCTACATAAGATATAAAGTTTTACCGCCCACCAATTAAACCATCATCCTCATAAGTATAACTTGAACCCATTCAGTGCCCTATTCGCTATAGGCTAACACTTCCTCCCTGATTACTAATAACACAACAACTATTACGCTATAGGCTCACTTCCCTCCCGATATACTAATAACACAACACTATACGCTATAGTCTACACTGTTCCCTCCTGATATACTAATACCACACACAACACTATTACGCTATAGGCTACACTTCCCCTCCTCATATCTAATAAACACACCACTATTACGCTATAGGGCTACACTTCCCTTCCTGATATACTAATAACACAACACTATTACGCTATAAGCTACTACTTCCCTCCACTGATATACTATAAGACAACACTAATTCGCTATAGCTACACTTCCCTCCCTATATACTATACACAACCTATTACGCTATAGGCTCACTTCCCTCCCTGATATACTAATACACAACACTATTCGGCTATAAGGCTACACTTCCCTCCCTGATAAACTAATGACACAACCGATTACGCTATAGCTACACTTCCCTCCCTGATATACTAATAACACAACACTAATTACGCTATAGCTACAACTTCCCTCCTGATATACTAATACACCAACACTATTACGCTTATAAGGCTACACTTTCCCTCCCTGTTATATACTAAACACACTATTACGCTATAGGCTACACTTCCCTCCTGATATACTAATACCACACCACTATTACGCTTAAGGCTACCCTTCCCTTCCTATTAACTAATAAGCTACCACACTATTACATATAGGCTACACTTCCCTCCCTGATATTCTAATACCACAACACTATTTAGCTATAGGCTACACCTTCCTCCCTGAATATCTATAACACACACTATTCTCTAGAGTCTACACTTCCCTCCCTTGATATACTAAATAACCAACACTATTACGCTATAGGCTACACTTCCCTCCCTATATCGAATACACATACACTATTACGCTATAGGCTCCTTCCCCTCCCTGATCTACTAATAACACAACACTATTACGCTATAAGGCTACACTTCCCTCCCTGATATACTATACACCACTATTACGCTATAGGCTACACTTCCCTCCCTGATAGACTATAACGAACATATTCGCATATAGGCTACACTTCCCTCCCTGATATACTCTCACGACAACACTATTACGCTATAGGCTACCTTCCCCCTGATATACGAATAACAACAACACTATTACGCTATAGGCTACACTTCCCTCCCTGATATCTATACACAACCTTATTACGCTATAGGCTACACTTTCTCCCGTGATATCTTAATAACACAACACTATTACGCTATATGCTACACTTCCCTTCCGATATACTATAACACAACACTATTACTCTATGCTACACTTCCCTTCCTGATATACTAATAACACAACACTATTACGCTATTAGCTACACTTCCCTCCTGATTACTAATAACACAACACTATTACGCTATATAGCGACCTTCCTTCCCTGATATACTAATAACACAACACTATTACGCTATAGGCTACACTTCCCCTCCTGATATACTAATAACACAACACTATTACGCTATAGGATACACTTTCCTCCCTGCTATACAATAACAACAACCCTCTACGCTATAGGCTACACTTCCGCTCCCTGATATACTATACACACCTATTACGCATGGCTACCCTTCCCTCCCTGATATACTAAATAACACAACACTAATTACGCTATAGGCTACAACTTCCCTCCCTGATATACTAATAACACAACACTATTACGCTATAGGCTACACTTCCCTCCCTGATATACTAATAACCAACACTATTACGCCTATGCTACACTTCCCTCCCTGATATCTAAATACACACACTATTACCTATAGGCTACCACTTCCCGTCCCTGTATACTAATACACAACCTATTACGCTATAGGCTACACTTCCCTCCCTGATACTAATAACCACACTATTACGACTATAGGCTCACTTCCCTCCCTGATAACTAATAACCAACACTATTACGCTATAGCTACACTTCCCTCCCTGATTACTAATACACAACACTATTAACGCTATAGGCTACACTTCCCTCCCTGATATCTATACACCACTATTCGCTATAGGCTACACTTCCCTCCGCGGAGATACTAATAACACAACACTATTACGCTATAGGCTACACGTTCCCTTCCTGATATACTAATACACCAACAACTATTACGCTTAGGCTACATTCCCCTCCCGGATATACTAATACACAACACTATTACGCTTAAGGCTACACTTCCCTCCCTGATATACGATAACACAACACTATTACGCTAGTAGGCTTACACTTCCCTCCCGATCTACCTAATAACACACACTATTTACGCTATAGGCTACCTTTCCCTCCCTGATATACTAATAACACAACACTATTACGCTATAGCTACACTTTTCCCATCCCTGATATACTAATAAAACAACACTATTACGCTATAGGTACACTTCCCCTCCCTGATATACTAATAAACAACACTATTACGTTAAAAAAAATACCTATGGCTACACTTCCTACCCCTGATATACTATAACACCAACCTATACGCTATAGGCACACTTCCCTCCCTGATATACTAATAACACAACACTATTACGCTATAGGCGACACTTCCCTCCCTGATATACTAATAACACAACACTTATTACGCTATAGCTACACTTCCCTCCCTGATATACGATAACACAACACTATTACGCTATAGGCTCACACTTCCCTCCCTGTATACTAATACACAACACTATTACGCTATGGCTATACACTTCCCTTCCTGATTATACTAATAACACAACACTATTACGCTATAGTCTACACTTCCCTTTCCTGCTTACTCATAACACAACACTTTAACGCTATAGGCCTACACTTCCCTCCCCTGATTATACTATAAACACACACTATTCGCTATAGCTACACTTCCTCTCCCTGATATACTATAACACATACACTATTATACGCTATAGGCTACTCTTCCCTTCCTTATATCTAAACACAACACTTTACGCTATAGGCTACACTTCCCTCCCTGATAAACTAATAACACAACACGATTACGCTATAGCTACACTTCCCTCCTGATATCTAATAACAAACAACACTATTCGCTTATGCTACACTTCCTCCCTGATATACTAATAACACACACACATCCGAAACATTCCCACAAAGTATTCATGTACATCTGAACAAATGATTACACTGGTACGCCAAAAAAATCGTCAGGGGTTTTCCTCAGGTTGATTTAGACAATTTTTAGGTGTTCTGATTCCGAATATCACATTGATTTTGCTCTATCAGGTCAACTTTTTGAGAATACAGCCATAGGGCCTACCTGACGAGCTATACATATGCTAATATCAGTCAGGGTTTTTGAGTTCATATATTTTTTCCCTGAAGGGAGAATATATCTAATTAACAATGCACAGACAACAATAAGGGAATTCCACAATTAGCCAATCAAATCATACCTTGTCTCCCTTACTCCATTCTAAATTTCTAAATTCTAAAATTCTAAATTTCTTGTCTGACACTCAGCTGCTCTTTCTTTTTTCTTTCAGTTATTGTGTGGCTTCGGCGCGACGGTCTGCAGAATAATCCTGACGTTTTCTGCTACATCTGCCGACAAATACCGCTGTAGGGGACAGGAAGAACTCACAGGATTTGTGAAGCGCGCCTACTGGGCTTTACTTTAAAGTCACGCTTGGTGAACCAAGATAGTCCTGGCACCGCACACGGTGTGCAAGACGTGCGTGGAATACCTCCGGCGTGGACGACGGGCGCGAAAACTTCACTGAATTTGGAATTCCGATGGTTTGGGAGGGAGCCGTTTGCCAGCATCGGATTGTTTTACTTCTGTCTCCATCAATACTAATGGCATCAACCGTAGAATCGGCCACAGAACCTCCAGTACCCCCGACCTTCCATCTGCCCGCCGTCCACTGGCTCACATGCGAAGAAATTCCTGTCCAGCGTTCACAGAGCTTTCCTCGACAGCACGACGAGCCACCATTACAGACTAGCGAGGATATCAGAGAAAGTATGAAGCCAGATAGTCCGGCAGCCCTTTTCACAATGTGAGCTTCATGTCTGGTTTCCGGGTCATCAAGCTTGTCGAAGACTTCCTCCGACTGTTGGCCTCCAGTAACTCAATAAGAAAAATCTACGTGTCAGGACGGCGCGTATCACTTTCTTTCGTAGAAGGCTGAAGGCCTACATGGCTACTTCTAGCCAGGAGGAAACTCGTGTACGCCGAGATGTCGCCGGTCTTCTTGTTAAACTCGGCGCTCCTCAATACGATCCGAGAGATTGGCGACTCTTCATTGACAGCGTAAGCGCTCTTGAAGTGTGGGTGCTCCTCCACAACGGGAAACCAGTTCGCCTCAATCCCTCTTGCGCACTCCACAACTCTCAAGAGAAATTGAGCAGTGAAAGTACGTGCTCGAAAAATCAATATGAGCAGCACCAATGGATCATCTGCCGTCGACTTGAAGCTGGTGACTTTCTACTTGGTCCAGCAGTCCGGGTTTCACAGAAGTAACCCATGCTTTTGTATGCATGTGGGACGTCCAGACAGAGCCCGCACTATGTACAGAAGCGTGGCCGGCGCGAGAGCATTTAGTACCGTGGGGCGAGAAACTCATAACGAACCTCTTGTTGACCGGGAGATATTTGATCCCACCGCTACACTTGAAGCTTGGGTTAATGAAGTTCACGCGCGCTCTGGACAAGGATGGGAGGTGCTTCACCTCCTGTGCCGAGTCCTTATCCTGGACTGCCATTGAGAAGGCTGAAGGCCGCATTTTCGTGGCCCAGAATCGGCAGCCTCCATAAAGGACACGAGTTCCAAACTCCATGAACACGCTTAGAGGGCGGCCGCGTGGAATCGTTTGTGCAGGGTGGTGACAACTTCCTGGGGAACCGAAGCAGCAAACCCACTCCAGATCCGTCGCGCATGAAAGAGGCCTTTCCAAAACTCGGGTGTTTGATGAGTATTAGAATGGCCACTTCCTGTTCTCACACATGGGAGAAGTTTCCTGAAAAACCTTGGGGCGATGACGACGAGCAGGGAAGAAAGGTTCCATCAGGACATGCCGCCAATGGAGGAGAGGTACCAGGGTAGGTGGGACGCGTCCATGATGGCGGACTACACTGCTGGGTCGCTGAGAGAGACAACCCAGCAGCTGCTCAACACGGGAATCGAAGAAACGCCGATTTATTGCCGTGAACTCTGAACTTTTGTGTCACGTAACGCCTCATTCGTATACTTAATATTATGTAATTATGCTTATCAAAATTTGATGGACTAATAAACTGATGAATTTGGATACGCTTACTTTTATTTCTTGGGAAAACGGAAAAATCATCAGGGGTTTTCTCCAGCTTGATGATCCGCAAATTTTTTTTTTACGAAAATCGCTTTTTTTTTAATTTCTGTAGCAAAAAAACCTGACCTGAGTGAGCAAAACCACGGTCTTTTCGGACTCAGAGCATCAAAATTAAGTCTAATTCAGCTGGAAAACCCTGGACGATTTTCACAACATATGTTTTTGTTACCCATTGTTATCAATGAATGATTATATCAGTTGTGTGTGTGTGTGTGTGTGGTGTGTGTGTGTGTGTGTGTTTTGTGGGGTGTGTGGGGGGGGAATGCGTCTTCATGAAATAGGTTTGCGTACTGCCTCGGCTCGCAGCCCCCTAACCTCACAGTCGTAAGAATATCAGGAAGTTACTAGAGCCGAGAGACCTACACGTGGTAGTTCTTATTATTTAAATTCACTACCAACACCCAAACTTTCATCCCCTCCTGAAATTTCATTCAAAGAAGGCTAGACAATTTAATTTTCTAGCCTTCTTTCAAAACTCCCTATTGACTCCGCACTAACTACCCGATGACTGAGTCCTTGCCATAATCTAACTCCCCGATTTTTAAACCAATTTCTCCCATTTTTATAATATATGTTTTTCCATTTTGATCCGTTTACTTGTTCTACCCTTTTACTATCCATAAGAATTTTTTTCCCCTAATCACTCATCTCCATCTTTTGTATCCCTTTATCCACTGAAATACTTCTATCAGATCACCCATTCCCCTTCTCTCTCCAGCTAGTGTACTTTTAAAATAGCTTCAATCTCTTCTCATAACTAAAGATACCCTCCCATGTATCATTTTGGTCATCCTTCTCTGCACTGATTATCACAGGCTAATTTCCCTCCTGTAATATGGAGACCAAACTGAACCGCATAGTCTAGGTGAGGCCCGACTAGAGCCAAGTAAAGCTGTAGAATAACTCAGCACTTCACTTTTAACACTCCTGGAAATGAATCCTAACACTCTATTAGCTCGATTTCTAGCCTCATTTACATTTTTTTCCTAGGACGGAGATCCGAGCTTACCGCACACCCGAATCTTCTCCCCCTTCTGATCTTTGATCATCTTTTATCATCTTCCTGTAACAAAAAAAAACAAACTGTAAAAATATCGAGGCAAAACCTTTAATGTGGTTACCCTCATTATTCTCAAGCAGTTTATTATGCTATCCAAAAATTATAATTGAAGGATATACCTGTATCAATACATTTAGATTTTAATTTCTTTTTGATTGTTTGAAAATAAAATTAGTAAATCACCTTGATAATCATATTCCAACAAATCGTTGTCTACATCCGATTCCATGTCGTTTTTCATTGCCCTTTGGGGAAGGTGGCGAACTTTTGGTGTCCGTCTCCCTTGGTGTGAAAGTAGGTCTTGGATGGACGGGTATTTCATTGTATCAAGGATGCCAACAAATATTTAAGGCTTACCTTTTACTTTTTAATTTAATTTATAAGTGCAGCGTTATGAATGTTGGTAGAAAAAACCTGGTTATAGATACACCATTACGCAATGTATCGCTGAAAAGAGCAGAAGGTGAGAAAGATCTGGGAGTGGGGTGAGCTCCGACCTCCGACCTAGGAAACATGTATTGAGGCTAGAAATAGAGCTAATAGGGTGTTAGGATTTATTACCAGTGTAATTACCAGTCATTGGTATCCAACAGTCTTTCCATCGTGGATGTGCTTCGTCCCATAAATTTTTCGGCAGCAGGTTGTTGTCTGTGAAGGCGGGGGCCCGCTTCCATCAGACCGCGGCAGCTTCCGAGGAGTACATATCCACGTCTACACCCTCGCCGTCCACGCTACCCCCCTCTGGCGGTGCTATTTTCTGCGTGCGTTTTACCGGAGTTTTTCCCTTTTT
>JACEEZ010023381.1:9735-44462 GCA_016584305.1 Chionoecetes opilio
GGGAAACAAGACTACCTATCAGCTTGACAAATATGTGTCAGGCTCACTCACTTAGACCAAAACAGCATCTGCTGGGTGACTCCCAACTCAAGCTCAATTTCAAGTTCCTCTCCTCCTTCCTCTTCTCTACGTAGTGTTGGCCGAAGCCACCACCCTGGGAAGCGGGTCACAACCCTAGCTAACACCCAGTACCCATTCACTGCTGGGTGGACAGGGCTTGGGGCATTTTCAGGATATTTTTTGGGGGAAAAAGTGAGTCTTATAAGCTGCAAATACGGTAGGTACACAGCCCTCAAGTTAACCTCCAGGGCCTACCATCCCACCCTGGAGGTCACTGCCTAACGGCGCTGTACGCACACACGCAACACCACACACGCACAAAAAAAAAAAAAAAAAAAAAAAAAAGAAAAAAAAAAAGTGACTAAATAAGCACTTTTACAGGGTTTATAATACCCGAGTTTTCGCGATCCGCGAGTTTCGCGCTATGCCTCCGAAGAAAGCAAGCGCGAAACTCAGGAGGTAGTGCTACCTCCTGAGTTTCACGCTATGCGAGTTTTGCGATCCTCGAGTTTCGCGCTGAAACCTAAATTCTTACCATCCCGAGTTACGCGCATATATCCCCGAGATTCGCGTTTTTTTTTTTTTTTTTGGTGTGTGTGTGTGCCTACAGCGCCGTTAGGCAGTGACCTCCAGGAGTGGGATGGTAGGCCCTCGAGGTTAACTTGAGACTGTGATGGTTGGCCCTTGCCGTGGTGGCGCAGACAGAATTTCTATAGTGACGCCTGGATTAGAGGCTCATGCCGCCCCCTGCGTCCTCCGATGCACTCGCAATCGTAGGTAGAGTTAATGGGCAGCGTGTGGTGTTCTTAGGCCACTCAACAGTGCAGAGAAAGATTTGAAGTGGATTTTACTGCCCTCATCAAGGATCGAACTCGGATCACCGAGAACGCCACTCGGAGATCTTCTTCTTCTTCTGTGACCTTTTCTGCTTAGTATCACTTTGTAGGTCGTCTGTCAAGCTCGTGCTCGAACTTGACATATATCTTGACGCTAACCACTCTGCTACCGCCTCCCATAAGAGACGTACGGGACACGTCTTCCTTCCTTCCTTCTGCTTAGTATAGTATTATAATAGGCTTAGTCATAGCTGTATGTAGTTTGCTTTGTTTTTTTTCCATTTGTTTGTGTTTTTTTCTACAGGAGCAGCCGGTGTCGCATAAGATAGGTAACACCTCGAAATAAGTAGCACCTTACCTTACTATTACCACAAAATACTCCTTTATAAGGGATACCATGACGTGTGTGGTTTCTGGTGGTACTGGAGGAGACAGGAGAGAAGAGAGGAAGGCATTGTGACAGTGTTATTGCCGTATAAACACTGTCACACAACCATCAGCTGACAAATATGTGCAGGCTCACTCACTTAGACCAAAACAGCATCTGCTGGGTGACTCCCAACTCAAGCTCAATCTCAAGCTCCTCTCCTCCTTCCTCTTCTCTACGTAGTGTTGGCCGAAGCCACCACCCGGGAGGCGGGTCACAAACCCTAGGCTAACACCCCAGTACCCATTCACTGCTGGGTGGACAGGGGCTTGGGACATTTTCAGGATATTTTTTTTGGGGAAAAAGTGGTTTATAAGCTGTAAAATACGGTAGGTACACAGTCCTCAAGTTAACCTCCAGGGCCTACCATCCCACCCTGGAGGTCACTGCCTAACGGCGCTGTAGGCACACACACACACCCAAAAAAAAAAAAAAAAAAAAAAAAAAAAAAAAAAAAAAAAAAAAAAAAAAAAAAAAAAAAAAAAAAATTATAATCGGACTAAATAAGCATTTTTACAGGGTTTATAATACCCGAGTTTCGCGATCCGCGAGTTTCGCGCTATGCCTCCGGAAGAAAGCAAACGCGAAACTCGGGAGGGTAGTGTAGTTTATTTTAGCTTGAAAAAGTCTTCTTTTTTTTTTTTTTTTTCTTCTTCTTTAATTGATGGGGTCCTGGAACCAAACCTATATTTTACCATTAGTTATGTGTTTCGTTATACGAGATTTCGCTTTACGAGTATGCCAGGTGGAACCTAATTGCTCGTATCTTGGGACCTCCCTGTACTGTTGATATTACTAGTAACACATTTACAAATTTGTGTTCAGTGGTCTACTGCTCAACACAGATCATTGAGACCCCCTTAGTAATACACCACCGGCCATTCTGCATTCTCTGCCCGACCTCTCATTAGTAATATGGCCGCATTAGACGCAGGTGAATTTTGCATTCCCTTATTTGGAAAAAAAACTGCGTCTTATGCGCCGGCAAATACGGTAACTCAAAATTTCAAGCAAATATCTTCTAGAAAATTATTTAAATTTCCAAAAAAGATCGACGTATAAGTGGATCCGGAAATCTTGGAGTTGCAATATTGGAGTCTCCAGTGTATACTATACCTATATATTATCATGATATATTAACATTATATTTTTTTCTTTTTTAATTGTCATTTTCATTGCTACTATTATAACTAGCATTATCAGACAAATCTTTGAAGTTTTGACCAAGGAACTCAATTTTTTTTTTATTTTTTTTTTTTTATAACATTTGTGCCTATAGCGCCTGTAGGCAGTGGTGACCCAGGGTGGGATGGTAGGTCTGGAGGTTCGCTTGAGGGCTGTGATGGTTGGCCCTCCCCCGTGGTGGCGCAGGCATGATTTTTATAGTGACGCCTGTGATTAGAGGCTCATGCCGCCCCCCGTGTCCTCCGATGCACTCGCAATCGAAGGTAAGAGTTAATGGCCAGGGCATGTGGGTGTTCTTAGGCCCCTTAAAGGTGCAAAAAATTTTTGGTTTTCTTCGGGGATCGAACTCGGGTCACCGAGAACGCCACTCGGGAGACTTTAAAACCACTCTGCTACCGCTTCCCCTTGGACAGTACTTGTTAGTATCAAAACAAGGATAGTATAGGGAGGTCCCGAAATACGAGCAGTTAGGTTCCACCTGGCATACTCGTAAAGCAAAATCTCGTATAACGAAACACATAACTAATGGTAAAATATAGGTTTTGGTTCCAGGCCCCCCATCAATTATATGTACCGTATTTCCCGGGCGCAAAAGGGACGCACCTCCGCTAAGACGCACCCCTATTTTACAAGGAGGTTTTGAGAGAAAAAAAATATTGGTGTTTTTGGGGTGGAAAAAAAATCTTAAATTTTCAAAAGTTATTAAAAAAAAAAGTATTTGTAGGGAAAGCAATGCTTATGAGCCTGTACCTAAATACAATATTCACAGTGCAGTGAATGTGAATGAAAAATTAACTATTTTAAAATGTAAAGGGAATGACAGGGTAACCAAATCGGTCATAATATATTGCAGGATGCCCCCACGAATTGATATTCTAATATTTGCTAGCTATGACATATAGCTTAGATTTAATTTTTGTAGGTATGCCTTTGTTGCTTTTCTGCTATGTGTTTAGACTTTGTGGAATTTTTGCAGTATAGATATTGGGTATTATTTGGTAGTGGGCTTTCAAAAGTCCTAGGAGTTTCACCTGCACATCGTGTAGCTTTCTTCATTCTGAGTATTTGGGCCCATTTCCCATGGCGCAATTGAATAAAAAGGGAATTACACGTAGTACCGAAAATCTCCCGTTACTTCAGCCAGAAAGTTAAGTTAGGATAAATCAGATTAGGTTAGAGTTAGGTTAGGTTAGGTTAGAGGTGGGGTTTTGGTTTAGTAACAGATGATAAAGAGAAAAAAAAGAAAATGACCAATAATATGGCAGTGTGAAACGTAGCAATGTTTGTGGGGCGGACCTGGAGGGGCAGGCTGCCTCCCCCACATACACACATGTAAACAAACATTGATTTCCGACAAAAACGAGAGCCAGATTAATTCAAAACACATCAAAACTATTTAGAAGGACTAAGTTTCGGCCTCGAAATCGGTCGTTGTCCAATAACAAAAATTTACGAAGATATTTAGGTAACACTGTAAGGTAACCATCTCTACCTTGTTGTTATTGTTGAAGGGCAGCGTTGTCGGGATCGATGCTATTTGCCCTGGTTTACACCTATGAATCTATCACAGTCGCGAGGGTTGATTAGTCTTCTTCAGGAAGGTACAGGTGAAGGCTGGTTCACACTCTGAAATCACGGCAGCGTTCTGTCAAAGCCGGCCTTGTATTCACACTATTCGTCACGGTTCCGTCTTTTTTGGCAGTTCCTGCTCACCCTCTAAGCAGACATGGTGCCTCAGAGGCTATGCTTGAAGAAATTTGCCTTAATAGCACTTCTGTTGGATGAAGAAGAGGAGTTGAACTCTATAAAAGACACTGTTTTGGGTATAAAGCCTTGAGAAAATGACAATTATCAGCACGGAACAGTCTCCATCCGTTAAAATATTTTTCCCCAGAAACCGTTACGTGACAGGACAGTAATGTATTGGAGCCGTGACGGCGGCGCACCGTTTAGTGTAACACGTCTATTTGTTTAAATGTATGAAATTCTAACGGATGTGATGAGACGGTGCCGTGTCACCATGATGGTATGGTGTGATTCGGCCTTTGAGGGGACGGTTGGCGCCGTGATGGGCTTGGGGCTTGGTGTAGCTACCGTGTGAAAGACTTTTGTCCCGTCTACAGGTACCATTGCGGCCTTTTACTACACTCTTTCATACAGTTTCCTTATCCGTAGAGGTACAGGGGTGAGGATTGAGGGGTCGAGGTGGTACAAAGGCCTATGCTGTTTCCTATCCCACCTTGCTTACCACTGTAGCGGCGCTAACACACACACGCACATACACACCTGCATCGGCTTAGGCCCCTGTCTGGAACCAGGATTAGAGGGTGACCTGACGCTGACCTGACTTGTCCTCGCCGACACAACTGCAACACCAGCCAGGTAATTCAGTTAGCCACAGGACACACAGAGACACACACGCCGCGCACCTCTTGTCCCCACGTTGTACAATGACTCGCTGTCAAATAAACAACAAAGCCACGACGCCCTTTCTCCATCCTTGTGTGTATAGACAGACTCCCCAAGATACTACACCTCCCTCTCACCGCTCACACTCCTTCAAATATAACTTTAACACTCCTTGTTTCACTATTCCATTTATCAACAATACTCAGTCCCAATGAAAATTTCATCACCATTTTCTGCCTCCCTTCTATCATCTCCTTCCAACTGTTGTGTCAACTTGTGTGGCCCGAGTCAAATGCGGGTTAGGGCGACATCTAATATGCGGGATGTTTGTCTTTTCCATGGGTGCGGGGAGGAGTCTGAGCGGTAATGACCCATGGTGGGTGTGCGGAGGGCGTCGCCGAGTGAAGTATCCCAGGTGAAGCGGCAGACCTGAGATATCAGATGTTTTACAATGGAGAGCAGCAGCGGGGGGGGGGAGATTGGTTTCATCTGACACGGCCATCTGGCAGCAACAATCGCTTTTTTGTTGCCCCAGTTCTTGTTTTCTGTTAAACTCCAACCTTTTCTTAGTATTATGCATTACTGTTTATAACACAGTTACTAATTTGTGCTCAGTGAACTACTGCTCAACACAAATCACTCCAGACCCCTTAGTAATACACCACTGGCTGTTCTGCATTCGCTGCCCGACCTCTCATGCGCTAATATGGCCGCATTAGACGCAGGGTGAACTTTGCAGTCCTTTTTTAAAGGGAAAAACTGGTCTTTTTGTGCCGGAAGATCGTATATAAAAAATTTTATTAAAAAAGAAATAAAAGACGTTTTTTTAAGGTAAAATAAACTATAGCAAACACAATAAACACAGCGTCTATATTACCCACACTGTACTACCTATTCTGTAGAGAAAGCATTCTGAAAGAGAAAATAGCACACAAAATAAAATAAATGCACATAATTAAATAAAACATGCATAACAAGCAAAAAAGACGTTGTAATGTAGGGGACGCCGGTGATACAAGAGAAGGTAGTGTAGGGGTCCTAAGGTTGGGCCGCACACCTGCTAGTTACCCCTAAAGGTCAGGCCGCGCCATATGCTTAATTACCCTTCAGGTCACGCCTTGCTAGGGTGACCTGACTGCAGTCCCAAGTTGGGGCCGCACACCTGCTAATTACCCCTAAATGTCAGGCCCGCCATATGCTTAATTACCCCTTCAGGTCACGGGTTCCTAGGGGTGATCTCACTGGGGTCAACTAAATCCCCCTTTGTCCACCTGGGAGTGGTAGGGCCGCACATTTTGAACTTGATAATTTTACTCACCCCAGTTTGAATGTTTATCATTGGATTTTCGATCTCGTATATTGAAAATAGACCCTAATTTAAAACCCTCTCGATCATCGGATTCTCGTATACCGAATGCTCGTATAAAGGGACCCCCCTGTATTGGATATCTGGATAGTAAATTTTTCAAGCATCATGTAAACAACATCATGTTTGTGTCTGCGTGTCTTTTGTATTTTATTGTGATTATTTGGTGTTTTTCAAAGCTAATTAAACACCTCAACATGGGCCCGAGAAGCTAAAAGTGAAGGTAGTTTGGTGGTGGTGATAGTAAAAGCATTGAATTACACAATATAAGGCTGGTACATATACTGTTTAGTAGTAATATGGGTATACCTCCCTGAAATGCACAAAAACTTTTACAATTCTTTGTACAGTATTCAAGAATGATATCACACTTGTGCACATTTCAAGATATGTGCCAGCCCCAGGAACCTATTAAGTACATAAGTAGGGGAGCGCCTGTACATATGAACATGCACCGAGGCCATACACCACCTATGATGGTATGTCAAAGATCACTTACGGTTTCTCATAGCAAGGGTTCATAAAGTTCACACATACATAAACTCCACATGCACCCACAAGTGAACAGAATATGAATTCTGAATATCAGTTAATGAAATTTCCTACCTTTAAAACAGCATTCTTCTCACACCCTGCACTACACTTTATTGGCATGGTTATGGATCCTGCAAGAAGAGAAAAATATTTTAGTTTTTTGTTAATCATCTATTTCATCAGTTATGATATATAGACAAGAGAGAACTTCATAATTATTGATACATGGAAAAATCTGTGTAGGTATGTGTGTATTGATGCAGTTGTATTTACTTGGTTGTAACATACAGGACCTGAGCTTTACTAAGGTGGTCCTGTCTCTGGAACTACATTTATAAAGCTTTCCTTATAATGCTGCACACATTTTGTCACTATCACCTCTTCCAGTCCATTCCAGGCATCTAGTTTTATGGGAAAAACTAAACTTCTTTGTAATTTTCAAACATCTTCCTTTTCCCAATTTTTCCTTGTGCGCTCAAATATCCAACCTCTTTTTCTCTTCTTCTCAACCCCTTCACTGCGAGTGTCTAACTACTAGGCCTGCCCTGACCTTCGGTGTGGCAGATTTAAATAAAATCATATATAATTATTTATCCTGTTTAAACTGCCTAAATGAATAGGATGCTCATTCATATCAGAAAATCAATGTTAGGTCTTAGTCACGCAGTGGTTCTCAAACTTTTTGGCATCGTTACCCCCGGCATTGGCGTAGCTAAGGGGGGGGGGGGGGGGGGCAATTTGAAATCACCCCCCGGGCCCCCAAGAGAGGGGGGACCCCAAATGCATCACTCAATCAGTGCTGACTGCGTGCTGAAATATTAGCCTCGTGCTGAAAATAATTCGGATTAAAATGGATTTATGGGCATTGAAAGAAGTCTCAGAAAGTGTAAAAATGCACCAAAATATGTTCATTTTCCAAAAATTTCCCGGAAACCCCCCAGCTGGTTGGGCTCGCTTCGCTCACCTCCCTCCCCAAACACCTACAAGCTTTAGAGGGGCCCCTCCAGGAAGTAAGCCCCCTGGGCCAAAAATGTCTATCTACACCCCTGACCCCCTGCAGTGCTGTGATAGATCACCATTACCCCTACCCATTCCTCTTCAGTTATGTGAAGCTAAAGGAAAGAAAAATATTGGAATCTTAATTTTTTAATGCATTTTATATGAGCCAGTCGCCATGAGCCAAACGAACACGACCCAATACAGGAGAACCCGATCGTTTACAGTACAAAATCCTAGGGGGGGACCATACGGTATTTCAATCTTTTGACCTTGTTTTGAGGTACTCTTAGCAAATCGCCCAAAATCCCTTTTTTTTGATTTTTATATTTTTTTTTTCCATCACAGGAACCGGCAAGGCACAACAAAAATGGGTAACACAAGGCCGCTTAGTGGCAGTCCCATAAAGAAGACAGTCAGAGAATAAAATAAAAAGTGGGGTGAGCCAATTTAGTTCGGGAGGTGTCTTGTTACTCTTCTTTTGAAAGATGTAAGTCATAGGAAAGTGGAAAAATAGAAACAGGAAGAGAGTTCCAGAGTGGATCAGTAGAGAAAAAAAAAAAAAAAAAAAAAAAAAAAAAAAAAAAAAAAAAAAAAAAGCCGGGTCGTTTAGTGCCGTTTTTTTGAGGTGCCGGTTTGAATGCCGGGTAACGAGGTTCTCCTGATACAGAGATGCGGATCCCCCGGTTTAGATGTTGTAAGTAAAAAATGTACAGTAGGCCAACTCCCGTCCTCATGGCTCAGATCCGTCCTATTAACTATGTTATGTACAGCATAAACCACAATTCGACCACACACAGGTAGGCAAGGGGTTGCAGACGTCGCTTTCCCCCCCCGGGTGAGGGTGTGGGGACAGGGAGGGAGGGGGGCCCCAAGGAGGCGCTGGAAGAATGGAAAGGGGGAGGAGGGGGAAGGAAGTGTGACAGGCGCCGCTCCCTTCCGGGCCCCGGCTAAAACCCAGAATGCCTATTTACATTAAAACACTGCAGTAAAAAGAACAATCAAAAAGCAAAATTTCCCTCATCACGTAAAACACTACGGAGAGTTCGCAGCAATCAAAAATTTCCCCTCAGCGCGGCTCATGATGTTTTGCTGCACTCACAAAGGCCCTGTTCACACGGGGGCTTTTCGTCGCACGCCCCAGTAGCGCGACTGCGAGGCAAGGAAGCCAATTGGAGCGTTCCCAAAACGTAGGTTGTAGGGGCCAGTCACGCGACCCCGATATCATTTGCTTTTAAAGTCGTACTTCTCAGCGACCGAGTTCCGTAAAATGGGGCGTATAACCCCCCGGCGTACAAGTCGACCCCAAATTATTGGGCTAAAGATTATTTTATACTTGTCGTAAAGTGGGCCCCAAAAATGGAAGGCTAGGGAGGCCAAAGTTTTGAAGGGGTGGATAGGCTACGGTCGGTAGGGAAAGGCCCGTTTCGAGCTTTCGGTATAGGAACCGAGAACGGTTTCAAATGGTAAATTAGGGTCTTTTTCAATATCAGATCGAAAACCAACTACGACATTCAAACGGGGGTGAGTAAATTAAAAGTTTTTAAAAAGTAAATTAAAAGTTTCCATTTGAAATTATCAAGAAATTTACTGATTTTTGATTTTACCTAGGTTGACGATAATAACTGAAAATATGATAATTCTGGGCCGGGTACGACAATGTGGCCAAAAAAATTCCATCTCTGGACGAGTACAATGATTCAGTGCGCGAAGGGTTTTGGGGGCAGTGGAAGATTTCTGTGCACCCCTTTTTTTCCCCTTCCCTCCCTACCCTTCGAGTCTATTGTATCACGCGGCAACAGAGGATTTTCCTTTCCCCCAAAAAACCCCCCAACATTTCCATAATCAACCACGATAGCGCCACCTTTTTGATTATTGGCTAGGGAAAATTTTAAACCACAAAAAAACGCAGCCCACGAAGCTCAAACAATGACGCTGCCTGTACGTAGTGTCTGACGGTCATAAGAGGGTCACGATGAATCGACAGCTGTAAGACTGTCACAAAGGGAAAAAATAAACGGTCATTTTGTCGTCATGATAGAGCTCAAACCCAACAGTGCCGTGACGGTGCCATGAAGTCCCACAAAGCGTCAAGAGTAGCCCCACACGGGGGGGGGTTCCCCATGGTGAGGAGAAGGAAGGGGGGACTATAGAAAGAAAGTGGGAGAAAAGGGTTGTTTTGGTGATGGGGAATAGGGGGAAAGGGGGAGGGGGGTTTAAAAAAGAAGGGGGTGTTGGTGTTGGGGGAAACGGGGGGGGGGGTAGAGAAGAGGGTTTTGGTTTGGGGGGTTTTCCCCCGTGCGAGGAGTGGGGGTAGGAAGTCACGGGGGGAGGTGTCATCACGTGGTGGGAGATTGGGGAAGGAGTGGGGGGGAGAGTATTATCAGTGGTGGGGGAGTAGGGGGAGTGGAGTGGGGGGTGGGTGGAGGTGAATGAAAAAGGGGGGGTAGGAGGAAGGGGGTGAAAAAAGGGGGGAAGGGCAGGGATGAAGGAGCGGTAAATTTTATGTACATAAACATACGACACATGAAGTTTTCACGAGGCTAATAGATAACAAAAAGGTCACGATAGACTTACGATACCGTGCGTTGGGACAAAAAAAGGGGGGCTTCCCGATTTTTTAATGCACCACTACTTTTTTTGGCCTCGGCCAGGCGTCACGACGGTCAGATGGATCCATAACAGGGGCCCTGACGCGTGCGCCTGCATTTGGCGTTTCGGGGTTTATTAGGGGAAAGTTGAAGGGGGCCCCAAGCAAGGATCAAGGAAGAAAGGAAAAACTTAACCCCTCATCCCCCCAAAAGAGTCACCCTGTTTTTTCCGAGCCTCGGAGGAGAAAACAGGGCCCCAGCTGGCTAGTGCCCGTTCCTGTTTCCCCCCACAACATTACCCCTTTTGATGTTTGCATGTTTTATGTTTTAAATTTAAAGGCGTTAGTTATTTTTTGTGCTATTTTCCTTCCAGAATGCTTTTCACAGAAAAGGTACGTAAAACCCCTTTTAAATCGGTACGATAGGGGCTTGGGCCCCTTTCGAGTTTTCAATGGCCCCGTTTGCAATGTCCTCCTTGATATGGGGAAAAAAAAAAAAAAAAAATAAAAATAAAAAAAAAAAAATTTTAACTACAGTACTGTAAAAGTAAAATCACTTTCCAGGAACGGGTAGAATGTGCTGGATTTGATATCAAACTGCACAAATAGCACGCATGGACGCACCTGCTCCATCCTTGCCACACTTTCACCTTTTTCTGCAGGCTCAGCTCTTCAATTTCATTCCCTTCCCGCTATAAAACCTTTCTGACATCTGATATACAGTACTGTAGATGTAATCCAAAAAAACTAAAAAAGGGGGAAAGTAAAGCAAAGGGGGGGTACCAGCGCTAGGTGAGCCGGGTTTTTGTGTCCAAGCACCTCTTGGATTACGAACCCAAACCAAAAACACTTTTGAAAAGTGTGTTTATACTTTGTATTTGTTTGCAATGTTTTGCTTTATTTTTATTTTTGGCTCCTACCAAGTTGTGTGTTTTTTTAAGCAGAAACCAATCCCTTTTTTTAAATTTTGACAAAAAAGGAATTTTTATCCCAAAAGACGGTGCTTGGACACATAAACACGGTCAGCAGCTGACAGCCCACACCTGGTTCCCCACCTTTGCTTTATTTGCCACCATTTTTCGGTTTTGGGATTCATAACAGTAGGGATTTTAAAAGGGCAGCCCATCACGCAAGGGTGTCTCCCCGCGGAAAGGGGAAAGAAAATTTAAGACCCTGACTGCAGGAAAAAGGGCAAAAAGGGCAAAAAGAGACTTTATGCACTGAGGATATGCCCGGTGAAGCAAAGAGATGCAGTTATAACAATTCCCCAAAATCATTTTTTTTGCCGGGCCTTTTGTTTTTCATGTTTACACAAGAGGTTGTGGGGCATGATATGCGAGTGAAAAAAAGAGATGAGTTTGGGGAGGTGGTAGCAGAGGGTTAGCGCACCCTGTGGGTTCTCGAAAAACCCCCAGTTTTGATCCGACTGAGACCCATAAATCCACTTGAAATCTTTTTGCACCCCTCGAGTGGGCCCAAGAACACCCACATGCCCTGTCCATTTAAATCACCTTTTTACTGCGAGTGCATGGGAGGAACAGGGCGGCGGGGAGACCCCTTTAATTTCAGGCGTCCTATAAGAATTTCCCCCGCCCACCACGGGCGAGGGCCCAAACCCTTACAGCCCTCGTGTGAGCTCCAGGGCCTAACCCTCCCACCATGGAGTTTTTGCCTACACGCACTATAGCATAATGGAAAAAAAAAAAAAAAAAAAAAAAAAAAAAAAAAAAAAAAAAAAAAAAAAAAAAATTGTCTTCGCCTTGCAGTTATATCAAATTCAGAGTTATACAGTGCCGAGTTATAAGGGTTTTACTGTACTATATTTTTGTTGTACTGTACAAAAAGCCACACTACTATAACCAAAAGTTCAATGTGCATGTTACTTTTGTTTATAAAAAGCCAAAGTGATATTAACCAAAGTTTAATATGCACTATGATTAATTAATTATCAAACAAAAAATTTCATTCTCTTGTTTAACCGCCGAAGTAATTATTACTACGTACAACAAAAATCCCATTGAATCCGATTGACTTGGGAAGTCAAGTAGCAAGGATGACTGAAAAATTAGGCTGAACAGTATGATATTGCAAAATCAGGCAATATTTTGTGTAGCTGACTCTCATCACAGACAGAATGATGACCTTTCATATGCCAGCTAGGAGGTTATTACCGGAGGTCAAATTAATAATCATTTGGTGTGTCTTGGGTGGGGGGGGGGTAAAGGTTGTTGCAGGATGGTAAAGACCGCCCACTCGATCCCCCAGCCAATAGTAACCATACCTTTGGAAGCCACGGCTGAATCTGGCTCATAGTAATTTGTTTACCTTTCACTAGAGCTTGAGCTTGACTAGCTACACGTTCTGGTTGTGTTTGTGATTATTTCTCATTTATTTCACTTGTAGGAGCGGACCAAATTCAGCATGTAGTGCCAGTCACTGTTTACCTCCCAACATAGCTACACAGCCTGGTTGTGTTTGTAATTATTTCTCATTTATTTCACAATTTTTCCGGTTTTTTCATATATTTTTCCCCCCTTGGGAAAATACCCTCGCTATAACGGACTCCTCCTCCCCCCCTTTAGTCCGTTATATCGAGGTTTGACTGTATAGCTAGTTATTAAATGCTCACAATTTTTCTTCACTCCTCAGTCCCTAATCACTTAGATATAGGTTTCCAGCAATATTTTATACCCGTGGTCGCTAGTGACGTCACGGCAAGAAGGCGAGGCAGGGAAAAAGTACATGCACTCTCTCTCTCTTGCCAACCCTTGTCGAGACAACACGCTCGAAGAGAGTCGTGTCTTACAACCCTTTTCGAAGGTAGGTGTGTGGCGGTGTACTTATAAGGATGTATAGGGCATTGATTAGTTCATGATCTTAAATTACATGACTTGTAATTGGGGTTATGTGTATATTCAGGGTCTGATGCTGGGAACAGTGAGCTGAGCTGAGCTGAGTGGGTGGTTGATCACCTGAGGGACCCACGTGTATGCTGATGGCGATGGTTGTGTGTTGCTGAGCTGTGTGGAGTGGGTGACCCGCTGAGACACCAGTATATAGAGCTAAGGCCCTATAGTAGCTCCAATAGAGGTTTAGATAGATAGATATAGTACCTAGTAATGCAAGAGTAGGAACCTTTTTTGTGTGTTAAGCCCGGAGGAATAATTAGGTATTTCGTTCAACTATATTCTGTGAAGTAGTCTATAGTTTCTGTGGGAAACCATTAGCCATTTAGAGCTGGGATCAGGGTTGTGAACTTTTGTAGCCCACATTATCGTACTGAGCCACCAAAATTATCGTATTTTCAGAGTGATTATCGTACAACCTTAGCAAAAATAATATGGTCACTACCGTAGATAACTATATACATCATTGAATTACATCTAAAAATATTTTCTCTTTTCACCAAAATATATAATATATCCAATCATGGCACAAAATTCCATGTTAATTTATTTTTTCAACAATAAATAAAATTAAATAAAACAAAAATCTATTTTGTAACACATATAATGACTCAAAAGAAGCTGAACTCGAGAACTCTACGTAGCTATCATCCTCAAAAGAAAAGAGGAATTCCTGTTCCTCCTCTATTCTTTTATCCCCCGTGTCAGCTGGCGCTTATAATGATAGTGTGTCAGTTGTCATCAACATATCATATCATCTGTAGGGATGAAAGTACAGTAACACAATCTCCCTTTTTTCAGAAATACTTTGGAACTCATCCTTCCGGCTTTGACTGAAATGAACTACCGCACTGTATTGTATGCTTATTGTACTTCACATCTGTAAAGGTTCCAGCGTGCGCTCAGCCTTGGTTAACCCACACGGCCGCTATGAAATATGAGGTGCCTCAAAAAATTCTAAGTCCAGTTAGGTTAGGTTAGGTATACTTTGTGGTTAAGGTTAGGTTAGGTTAGGTATACTTTGTGGTTAAGGTTAGGTTAGGTATACTTTGTGGTTAAGGTTAGGTTAGGTTAGATTTTTACATATAGTGACTTTGATGATTTTTGGGGGAGCCATAAATCACTTATATTTGCTTCCCCCACCCAAAAACCCCGTATTCCCGCCAGTTCCCCAGGCTTGTTGGCTATAGGGGGAAGAAGAAAAAGATAGGGGTGAAGGACTTCTTCCAAAGTTTTACCCTTTATTCTTACACACTGCGCTGCTGGAAGGGAACCAAGCATGGTTCCCGTTAGAAGTCAGTTTCTTACCTTTGTCTTGGTAAGGTTAATCTTGCTAAATAGGTACCCTCTTACAATCTGCGTTCTAATGCGGCAAGCAATGGTCCAAATCCATGTCATGCAAAGGACCAAAAGTCAAACTCAAAACTCTCTCTCTCTCTTTCGCGGAAGTTGACAGCGACAATTTTTTTTTTTTTTTTTTTTTTTTGCAGACAATTTTTGTATGACTTTATATTGTAATTATATTTATGAGTCAATTATTCCCTTCAAATTAACATCTAGGCAGAAGGGGGGGCGCTACACAGGTCACAAGAAGAGGAAGAGGGAGGCATTTTGTAAACAAGGAGACATATTCCTCCTTCCACTTAAAATGTTCTATATCTCCGAAACTATTGATTAGCGACGGAAAGCTCAATGATAAAATGTCTCTTAGAATACAATAAGGTAAACAAAAACCATGCTCCCAATTGTGTAGGGAAGTTTGGTCCCATCGTAAAAATTTACCTTTATCTACGGTACGTACAGCGCCCCAAAAATTAGAATTAAATTCAAATTTATTGTGGCGCCGACATACGAAAAGCGGCTCGCCGAGCGGCAGAGTGACTGGGAACTCGATCATGGCGAAAAGTGGTTTTATTTGTAAATCACCAAACGAAAAAAGGTGACTGTGGAACTGTGGAATGTCTTGCAAACCCACACACACCACATCGCTCATACCCTACACAGTCCTCTTGCACACACCACACGCACTCTTTACCATCTTGAATAGGTAATCTTACTTGCAAGACTCCAAGAAATCCTCAAAAAAGCGGCCCCCAGGAGTCTATCCTGCCTATTCTGAGTAGTCTGCACTTGATCTTGATCTCGATATTACATTGATCTTGATCTTGATGTTACAGGTGGCCTTTCTTCATAGGCCAGGCCTTTAAACCGGCTGCTCCTGTAGTCTTGTTCTTTTTCTGTTTTAGGGCTGTAGAGTCTATTGTCTATTTCTCATATACCACATTCTTTCCAAAAAATCTTTCACTGTCTCAATCATCCGTCCACTTGTCTCACCACACGTCCCAGCAGTAATAACATCCATTCTCTTCCTGTCCTTTCAACCACCTCGTTCATGTCACTCCCATTTCAGTCAAAACCACCCGCATCATTTCCATTCTCTCCCCGCTATACTTCTCACATTCTAGTATCACATGTTCCACTGTTTCATCCTCACCCATGTGATCAAGGGGTGTCTAGATGAGAGACACACACAGGAAGCCGTAGTCTTCTTTATTGGAGCGTACAGAGCGCACGTCTCCGTGCTTAGCGAACCGAGTCCTAACTAGACTGCGCTGCTCCCCTAATGTAGTATGCCGAGCGCTCACCATACAGTATATCCTACCTTCCCTCCCGGGATGTATACAGGGCAAGACATGCAATTGGAATATATCAGTGTTAACAACCACAAGAAAACAGATGCCCGTTACAAAAGTAAAATATACGCAGGTGCCTATGCTTAGATAAGGTACCGACGGCTATATTATATATAAACGTCCTGCTCATTCTTGTACATCACATAGTAAAACACAGCTTTGCCCGCAGTGCTAGTAACTTATAACAGTAAACCCTACAACATGTCCCTCATACTTAACACTAAACACCTTCACTCACATAGTCATTTAACATCCAGCCTAGCCACACGCGGCGAGGGCGGCTGTGGCGCGGGAGTGGTCTCAGCGAGATTGCCGGATGGAGTTTGCAGCGGCATGTGGATCCTGGCGGGTGATAGTGGCAGCACCCGCGACCTTTGGAGGTATCTGTTGGCTTGGAATGTGGGCGTAAGCAGCGGCTTGAGTGCTTGCGCGTACGTAGCGACAGCCTGGCCACTTCCATCAAGCTTTATTAGGTATTGCCTGTTGTCCTCTTCGCCTCTACACAATAACCTGACCTGTCCCAGGTCTTATTAGCTTGATATTAAGAATGCACCAAGCACAACCGCTACCGATGTGATGGTGGAGTCGAACAATGCCACTTGCGTGATCCGTTCACCAACTGTTTTGGTTTCTGGCTACCTGCCGCTCTCGTTCACGCAGTGTGTCGCCCTCCAATGTTTTCGTCCACGCTAATTTTGCGAGATGGCAGGAACACCACACGTAGCTGACGGCCCGTTTGCCAGCTGCGCCTGGGGACTTATGCAATGTCACGGAGGGGAGTATTTAGGTACTGCACAGAGCGATGAGCAACTTTTGTCACTGTAGAGGCTTCCGCTCGCTCCTTATGTTTACCTTCCGCAGCACTCTCTTACGCCAATTTCACATGCAGCTTCTGCCGCCCGTTACCCTGGGGTTAGGAGCAGAGGAGAGTGCTCACTAGTTTTACGGCCCATCTCTCGAAGAAGGCAGTCCATTTTCTTCACGTCACTCGATTAGTTCCGCATTCCGTCGATATTTGCTCAGGCGCCCCATCTCGCAAGTAAGCCTCCTGCCTCACAATCTTGTTCGAGGTTGCACCACTGGGCAGCTGGCTAGACCTCAAGCAGCGTTAGGCCTGTCAGCATAAGCCAAGTATGAGCACCCGTCCAGCTGGAGAACGTCCACCACTGTCTGCTGGAATGGGATAGCTCATGGCTGGCGTGAGGATCAATCGGCTCAGTGGCTTGTGTGGTGCGTAGCGTCACAGGTGTCGCAGGAGGACCGGTGGTGCGGGTCATAATCCCCTTCCGAGGCTGGCCAGTACACGCGTCTGCCTGCCCTTCCTGAGCATGGAATCCTAGGCTTGGTGGCTTGCATGCAGTTTGCATGCCACTTGCTGGCGCAGCTCCTCAGGGTAACCAAAGCACGTGCCCTTGGCATATTACGTAGGTCACCAAGCCACGTGCACCGCAATCTATCCTGACCCGTAGATGCCGAAGGGCATTCAATCTCCTGGCCTCGGGGGGATGCCGAGTCGCTATGCCAGCACTTATTAGCCACCCACAACCTGGTATGCCGGGTCTGCTGTGATGCCTGAAGGACACCCCCTCATCCAGGGTTGAACACTCGTTAAAGTTCAGGGCTGCCACGGGGGCTGCGCCATTGCCCCTGCCAGTCCTCCCCCCGCTCTTCATCCTGTCCATCGGGTTGGCGCTTTGAGTGCAGGGTATCTCGAGAGGAAGTCGGCGGCACATTCTTCTACCGGCGTAGCGGATAGTGAGCGTACTGAAGCATCTCTTTTCTCCTTCGTGCTGAAGAAGCCTGCGTGTTCACTATATCCATGATGCTCGATCTACCCAGGAAGCCTTAACCAGGGGGCGGTGGTCAGTCCCAGGGTCAAGGTTTAGGCAGCCCCACAAGAATAGCGGCCTTGCGGAGAAACCAAGCCACGGCGATCGCTTCGCCTTCCCGGCGTACCCCGCCTCAGCACGGTTAAGTGACGGCTGCCACACAACAGGGTGCCAGGCGTCAGCCGTCTTGCAGCATAATGGTCGTCCCGCACAGATGACCAGCGGGTACAGAGTGCTGCTGGAGGATGACAAACCCAGTCCCAGCTTGCTCCAGTCAGTATAACAGCAGGTGGGCCTGGTTGTGTACATAGTAAGCCAGCCCTTCCTTGGCCAACTGTACTATCGTGCCTCGCCTGCTCGAGCTTCTGCGCAGCTGCTGCAGTCCGTACACTTTGCCTTCTTGCCGGTGGGGCTTTCTGAGGAGTTCGCGGAACGGCTGCCATATAGGGTGCTGTTGCAAGGAAGGGCGCCAGCTGGTTCACGATCCGTTACCAAGATCTCACTCAGTTATGGAGGGTTTGTTCTGGCATGGCGAAGCTCTTTATGGCAGCTAGACGATCAATCTGGAGGCCTGTATGTGACACCAATACGAGGTTGAATCCAACGAACTCGGCCTCGCGACGGCAAAACTGAAACTTCTCTGGCTTGAGAGTGATTGCCCTTCCTGGCGCCACAGCTCAGGAAAGTCACACGGTGCCAGAACGCATCCTCGATGCGTTCATAGAGCATGGGTGTCGTCATTGACTTTGTGCTTCCGGAGAAATCCTTGGTGGCGTCATCGAATCTCTCGTGTATGCATCTGGTGCCGAGCAATGGCCCATGGGTTTCTACAGTACTGATAGCGACCCCTCGGGGTATGAATGTTGTCAGGTGCCTGCTTTCTCATCAAGCTCGACTTGGTGGATCCGCCAGTGAGCGTCCATTCACCGTCTTGTAGGAGTGTGGGGATGTTCGGACACCATGTCGAAGGGCGAGCCGGCGTGGTGTTGTGTTTCACGGCCTGCACCACTGCATTTGCTCTGTGAAGTCTAGCAGTCGCTGCGCGGCTTGGCCTGACTTTTTGCCACCTACCACCATGCGCGCCAACTCACTCCGTGGCCTTTGTCACCCGCGAGACTGGGCAATCACGCCTCTTTTACATCATCGTCGATCTGCTGCTAACCTCAGCCTCCAATGCTTGGGGACCGAGCAGGTGTGGCAGACGGAGACTGCGCGCCCTTCAGTGGTGGTGTGAGCGGCCGCGCCTTCTTCCATGACGGTAGTGGTTATCCTGTCAGTGTTGATGTTGTCGACGGAACTGCCTCAGCATAACCATCTCTAGCCGCGGCACGTTCTGCCTCCAGCGGGGCAGCGGCACGATCGGGCGTCTGGCCGGGGCTGACCGCGAACATCTCGGTTATCTCCGCGCAGCACGGTCGCGGTGTGTGTGGGAAGTCGCTGGTACGAGCCGCCAACTCCTTACAGGCGGTGCACAGAGATAAAGGCGCTCCACGGACTTGACAAGTGCACCTCCTGCGTGTTTGAGCGCCCTGGAGGCTGATGTGGCAGGGCGCCGGCTCCAAGGCAAGGCCAGCGGTATCTTGGCAGGTCTCTGAGGCCGAGCCCGACGCTGTAACAGCGCAGTCCGGAGACCGGCGGGCTATAAGGGCTGGGCCCAGCCACACACACCGGCTCCCGTGTCGACACGCGCTGTGTGGTACACGTCCCTGAACCCACCCCACCTGCGGTGCTAACTGCCACCTGCAGAGTGGCTCGGGGCATACCTGCGGCGCCGACCATCCACTGTTTACAGCGCTTGCCAACCCTCCCGCTTCCTGTAGCTTCTTGCACCTCCTCTTAAGTGGCCCATGCTTCCCGCATGCATCCACGTGGCATCGCTGAGCGGGGCAGGACGCCTCTATCGGGAGCATGTCTTATACCCACACCAGCGACACGACTTGCGGGTGGATGTTGAATTGGTGGTCGCGAAGCGGCAACCACAGGCTGGCAGGAGGCGAGTCATCATCGCTGACATCATCAGGCGTGACGTCACGCCCGCCATCCCACATTCGCGCGAATGTTTCCCGCCGTGCATTGGGTACGTCCCGGCCGGGCCGCCTCAACGAAACTCAGAAGGCCCTAAAGGCTTCTCCACATCATCAAATGTTGGCACAACTGTCGAACACTTTCCTGTTTCAGGCTGATCATCCTAGACATAGACCATCACCTACGCAAGAGCATATACTCTGAGAGGTTACACTCGCTTGGGACACCTGGAACTCACATCCTTTTGCGCGCTGGGCACACGGAAACAAAGAAGCACTGACGGGCTCCCGATGGCCTGACAAGCACTGAATATTCAGACCAGCGCCTGCTGATTCGATGCAAACGCACGCGATCTTCCCGAGGCGTCCAATCGCACCGTCGTAGGCATTGCCCTGCCACTGATCCTGTGTGACTTGACGTCCGGCCCCCGCTGCAGGTCATCAACACCACAACAGGCGATTTGTAGCACGGCTTCTTGTGATCCGGCCATCTGAAGGGACCCGCCATCCTCCACCGAACGCCCGCCACGTTCTAAAAGGCCTGCGAAGACATTTCCATCCTCACATTCTCCAGCGTGGCACCGCAGAGAGTCTCATCCTGAGGGACGCTGGCCAGCGGCAGACACGACGCCAGGCTGGCTTGCAGTGATGCGATGTGTTTCTTGTTGTCGCAGGAGAGTTGAACTGAGCCTTGGGTGACTAGGGACGAGGATTTCGGCTTCAGTCTTGGGCGGCTTCGCAAGGGAGTTTAGACCAGGGCGCTGTGGGAACGGTACTCCTACCCTATGCGCCATGATCAAGGGTGGTCTAGAGAGAGAGCACCACAGGAAGCCGTAGTCTATCTTATATTGGAGCGGTACGAGCAGCACGTCCCTCCCGATGCTTAGCGAACCGAGTCTAACTAGAACTGACGCTTGCTCCCCTATTAGGATGCCAGCGCTCCCATACAGTATATCCTACACCATGTCACACATCTGGCACACTTTGCTGCCTTACTCGGACCCTCTATATTTCCTTGCATTGACAGCTAACACTGTGTCGGGCTTGGAGAGAAGGTCTGCCACCCCGGTTCCATCATACACACTTTCATACGCTGGTGACCTCTTTCCTCCTTATACCATTCTAGTTGTTTTTTTTTGCTCCTCTCATTTTTCCACGTACTCATAGACCCCAAACATACTCACTATTACTCTATCGATCTCAGTTTTCCACTTTCTCACATCCCACTCAAAGGCCTGTCGTCATCACCATTCCAAATCTCCATTCAATTACATTCGGTCTTCCATCTATCAGTTGATTACATCCACCAAAATCGCAAGTCCACTTCTTTCCTAACCATTTTTTGGCATCGATTACCCTATTTACTACTACATTCACCCACAAATAAACTTTTTCGTGCCAATCTTGTGTCCTCCATCGTTTCCATCTGATCTTATACTGAGTGGTTGCTTCGAATGTCGCTCCCCTAAATGTACTCCATCCGGATGTCACTCTTAACACCTTCAGTCGCTAGCATACTGGTGCATTCATGCCATTCTTGGCTACATTTATTTTGCCCACTTCCAATATCTCGTATTTCTCTCTCATTCCATGCGAATCACCTCACCTCCATACCAATACATAATGCTTGGGCAGCCACCACTTTCCACACTTCCTCTCAACACATCATACTTGCTTGCCCTCATCCTTGCCCCACTCCCAGTCGACCAACCCACTGTTGACCTGGCTAATCTTTTCATCCTTTGCTTTTCCCCATCCATTGGAACTATGCACATCCCCTAGTGTACTTGTATTCACTAGTTTGTTCTATTCATTTTCTCCCAGTCTTCCCATGTAGCGTTTCTGTCTCCTCTGTTTATTTACTATCATCACCTTCCTTTCTCACGCTATTTGACTCAAAGTCTCTCCCATACTCGTTCCACCACATCTCGGCTTCTTGAGTTCCTCGCGACTCACTCATACTACACATATCATCTGCATACATTACAAGCTTATTTGTACATTTTCCTACTTGGTTCACTACTCCACACTCTGCATCCATTCTTCTCATCGCTTACTGCCCAGTTCCTCAGTATACAAACTAAACAAGGTTGGGGACAGAGTGGCATCCGTGCCTAACAACTCTCTCCTCCTCACCCATTCGTTTCTTGACTACCTACCTATATTTTGCTCTAGTGTCGTCATACTGCGTCTCACTATGTTCACTATCTTTTGGCTCAACCCAACCTTTTGGTCCAATAACCTTGCATAACATTTCTCTATTTCTCTATCATAGGCTTTCTCATGTCTAGAACCCAAGGTTACAGTGTCTTTCCTCCTTTTCCTTTCTTTTTCAATTATTTTCTTCACTCACAACATGTTTGTCCCTCTGCCCCCATCCACTCGAAAACATTTTGCTTCCTCACCTAACACCATAGCCCTCCAACCATGTACCAACCTTTCTTCAACACTGCCTAAAAACTTTAACCCTACTGTATCATTAGGGCTATTGTGTCTATAGTTTCTTCAATTTCATTTCTTACTCTTGTATCCTCCTTTATGCAATAGGTTACCTCTACATTCATTCCATTTTCTAGGTCACCCTTTCTTCTTCCCACACACGGTGAATATGGGGGGGTGAGGTCAGTTCATCCTGTCATCACCCCCTCACCCTCATTCTTGTACATCTCAATATGGTATTTCATCATCCGGGCCTGCTCGTTTTCATTCTTTTGCCTCCTTACACACTTCTCATAACTTCATCCCTGCTAATCCTTTCATTCAACTCTTCCGCATCTTTTCTTTCCAACGTTATACTTCGGTACTACTTCAAAGATTTAACCCACGCCTCCCTATGTCTTCCCAAATTTTTTATAAACCTCTTTGATTTTGTCTCATCTGTTACACATCAGCATTTCTTTTCAATGCTTTCACATCTTCATTTCCCAGCCATCTTTTCCCGCTCTCTGAATCTGTACCACTCCGCCCACCTGCAGTCCTTTCTCTTTTAGGGATAGGATCTTACTCCTGCGCACACATAACTTTCGCGATTTATATCTCTTATCTTTCGTTTTGTGGTCCGCTGCTGTATTTCACTATATTCTGTCCATGCATTCTGGTATTCATCTCGCGCTTCTTCACTTTCTTGCCTCCTTTTCTGTAATCCATCTACGATTCTTTTACCTTTTTTCGTTCCTTCTTGTCCTCTCTAATTCCTCATTCCAGACCATGGTTTATTTACTCTCTTTTCTTTCTTCATTTGTTCTACATACCCATGCTTTTTTTTAGTGCATGCGCTCCTCTACATTTTCCGTTAGTCTCTCATTAGCTCAGTCACCTCTTAAGCTCTTTTCTCTGGTCCCACATCTCCTTCAGAACACACTTGAAATCTGCCCATCTTTGCATCTCTTAACCTCCATTTGTCTTCACCGTCCTTACTTTTGGTTCACTTTTTATTCCCTTCATACAGTACCACTACACATATTATTATCAGACACAATATCATTTTTTTCCCTCTTCAGCATCCCATTCGCAGCAACACTCTCTCGCATTTGCCATTCACCACACTAAATCAATTGGCACACTCTCTTGTTCCTTGCATTCCCACGTCCTCGACCCTCTGACACAGTCTCACATGTTTTCTAAATCAACTCATCTTAAATTCAGCAGGCTTTCTCCATTTTAGGATTTATTTGCTCCTCTCCATACCAGATGTGACATTCATATCACCCATACCATCACCTCTCTCCGTGGCATGGTCTCTAAAATCTTCTTATAGTGTTGTACTTCTTTCTATTCTCTCTCCGCTGCTCTATCACCCTCAATCAGGTCATGTATACCTACCCTCACTATAACCTTTTTTTCCTTTCGTTCTGACCAAACATTCTGACTCTAGCGCCATAACATTCCGCACTCATAGGTTAGCACTATTTACCCCCGTCTATCTCATCTACTTTAAGGTTTCCTTCCTTCTATGAAGAAAGGCAACCCCTCCTCCTAGTTTCTCCTTGTTTCTTTCGTCCTTTTCACTCAGATCATATCTCCTATCCATGCATTCGTATCGTCTCTTAAATGGGTTTCAGTCACACCAACTTAGTTCGATTTTCATTCACTCATTCCTTGCATACATCCTCATATTTACGCACAGCCCCAACCCCCTTCACTTTACTACTATCCAAACTTCATGTATTCATCTCGCCTCGGGTGTGTCTGTTGTCTTTCCTCGTTCTCCTCGTGATTTTGATTTCCGCTAGTTCCTGTTGGGCTGTGCGGCCCTCCTTCTGCCGCATTCCGCGTGCGTTAATTGGCTCCGGTTCACCTCTCTCCTCTTCACGTGCTTAGTATTCGTCCTCCCAAGGAATTCCCCCTGATGATGGAAAATATTTCTGTGTTTCTTTTCAGCTTCATTTATTTCACCGCTGAACTGGATCTTATCTTGGATTTTGGGAGTCACCCAGCAGATGGCTGTCAGTGAAGCTCTTTTGGTCCGGTCGTTTCTCCCACTCACGTAATCTGTTGGGAGAAGCAAAAAGGGGGAAGCAAAACTAGGGATTTGTCTTTTTCCCCTCCTCCTCTCTCTCATCACATTCTACGGGTCCCCCATCAATGAGGGGCCCCCCTGCCCTCATGCTCTCTCCTACGGTGCGTCTCTCAAGAGTTCTCCCAAGATTCTTTTACACTCTCAACACACGACTGTCACTCCTCCACTCAGCACACAGCAACCCCAGAAGGTACTCCATCTCCACTCCCTGTCCTCTCATCCTCGCATTCTCCACTCCTACCTCTCCTAACCACGTAACCTCCACATCCTTTGTTCTAGGCATACTCTACGTTCTACATTCCGCATCAAGTGCTCCCGGTTTCATCCACTCCTGTCACACAGCACTCATCACACCTGCTGCCTCATCTTCCATCGTACATACGACTATTTACTCCAACGACTTTGTCCTGGCTCTGAGAGTGGTCCCCTCCCATATATCCCACCATCCTAGAACCTTTCATACGTGGCTGGTCCGTTCTCCTTACCATTCCGTGTTGATTTCTCACTCATTCCCCTCAGCCATTCTTCTTCGCCTTTCTCTTCCATCTCTCCTATATTTATTTCCTTTTTTGGTTGCATACAGCATACTCCCAGTCATCATCACTCCTGTCCAAACATTCCGTTCCCTGTCCATACTTTCCACTTTTACTGAGTCTTTCATCCCTTCCTTAACATATTCCAGTCCCAACCTTGGGCTGACCATTTTGCTGTCAATCCATGTCGTTGCATCTAGCTCTGGACCTCAGTTCCTGCCTACTGACTATCCTCTCTCTGAAACGTGGCTTCCATCCCATTGTCTCCTCTCAATCGCTTCACTGCCATCCTAGCATCCCTTTGGCTCCTAATGCTATTCTGCCTGCTTTGGTTCTGTGTTACTTTCCAATCGTGTCGCAACTCCTTCCTAGAACCACACCATTGTTTCCCAGGCCATACATAATCTAGGCTGCCACAGACCTTCCATAGTCTCTCACCACTTTCATATTGTGGCCCGACATCTTGCCCACACAACTGCCTAGCCTTCCAACCCACTGGTTGGCTCTAGCTATCCTCTCATGTTTAGTTTTCTCACAGCCTTTATCATCCAACCGAAATACCCATATACTTGGTACTCTTTCGTTTCTCTTATTCCCTTCCCACCCACCATCCAAATCTGTCATCTCTAAGTCAATCCCCATTCACCACCACACTTGACTCTTCTCCTTATGAGCCTAACGTTGAAGTCCCCTTCCATACTCATCAACAGCATTTCAGCATCTCTTGTAGCTCTTGGTGGTTTTCCCTAAGGATCCACCACATCATCTGCATACATCAGTACACCAACACTTCATCTCCAATTTTTCACACCCAGACCTGTCGCTTCACTCATCACTGCCATTTCCTAACATAGAATCCAAAAAGTAGAGGAAAGGCCCAATAACCCCTGTCTTACTTCCATCGCTTACTATTCACCCATGCCATGTCCGCGAGGTCACCATACTGAAATTGGCCTGTGTGTTCTCATACTATACTGCTTATTCTTTTAACAACCTTCTCACCTCCTGCCCAATCGTCTCCAAATACCTTACATAGCATTCTCCTATCCACTCTGTCATACGCTTTCTCAATATCTAGAAAGGCTAGAATATTTCTTTCTTCCTCCTTCTTTGTTCTCTCAATTCACTTCATTCTTACAAACAATTATTGTCCTCACCTCTTCTGTCTTTTCTGAATCCTTCTGCTCTCTACCCATCACGCTTTTTTCTTTCCACAACTTCACTAGTCCTTTTAATGTCAATACACCACAGAAAATCAAGTACTTACCGTGTTCACACACTCGCTATTGCCTGTAATTTTTAATCTCATTCCTAATCTTGTGTCCCTCCCTTATGTATGAGGGTCCCTCTAGCATGTCATTCCGGATGGTAACACCATGCACCCTTCCTCTCGCCATTATGTCAACCATCAGGCTTCCTCGAATTACTCCCTCACCGTGCTCCCTCTCTATATAATTCATTCGGTCCCGTCCCATTCCAGGGGCCTTTCCATTTTTCAGTTTCGTACATACCTTCATTTCATCCATTCTAATTTCTTCAATTGCATCATTTCCGCTATTTCCTCCCTAAGGTGAGTTCCCTAGTCTATCACGCATTCACACCTCCAATATCTTTCTCAAAGTCCTTCTACAGCTCTGACCATTTATCATTTTCCTTGTTCTCCACTTAGTGACCTGCCATTACACCACTAATTTTTCTTCTACTTTCCTGTAATTCTTTACTCTCTTCTCCTCTCGAGTAATCTGATACCATTCCCTACCTCCATATCCTCCCTTTTTCCCTATTGTTCTCTGATCCCTTTTCTCTCTTCTCACTCTTGCCCTTCCTTCCCAAGCATTTCACCTAAGTTTGGCTTAACTCTTATACTCTCCCATGCCCTTTCATACCTAGTTCTGTCAGCTTCACTGTTTGAACCTATTCTTTCTCAGACTCCTACACTTCCTATTTGACTGGTTCTTTCTTTCCTGTCCTTGTCGATCTCATTGTTCCACCAACTCTTTCTTGTTCTGGCCATTTGCTCTCTTTCCTTGTTCGGCCTATGCTCTTCATTCTGCCACTTCGTTATTAAGGCTTCCTTAACAATCTCTCATTCATGTCATCCACACCTCTCTCACCCTCAACTTTCTCTCCGCGCTTCCAGTCCTCATTACTCACCACTTCTCTGAAATATTCCAGTCTGCATCTCTAAGGTTTCCAACGTCCTTCTTCTCTTCTTTCACGTTCACGTCTTTTTTCTTTCAAACACTCATACTCTCCATTTAAATACCATGACGTTTATGGTCACTCGCTACGTCCGATTGGTCCTTTCCTCATCCACCCACATACTTCTCCCCTTCTCTAGCCTTCCGGTTCACTACATAAAGTCATGGCGGATTCCATTCTCCCTTCCACTCCGTCACTCTTCTTCAGCCAGGTCCACATTTCAAAATTTCTAATTCATTTTCCTTCCTCTGCAAAGTCAGCAGCAATTGGCCAGTTCCATTTACTTCCTCTCCTAACCACACAATGTGACCATTCATGTCTCCCATCACAATCACATTTTCACTTCTATTCTGTCTAACAACCTGTTGCACAATCGATTACTTCCTTTTCATTCATTCTCGGGCTCTCCTTCCTGTTCCTTCCATGTTCCATGTAACACACTATCACCAAGATCCTTTCTCTTCCCTTTCCGCACCTTATATTCCAGACGTACTGCCATAATATCCTCACCTATTTCACACCCTCCTACATCTAGCTCCTCTACAACTATACCTGCTCCTGCCTCACAAGTACTTCCCACTCCGCCACCCTTTTTCTGCGCGTACTCCTGCCCTTGCGATCTCAACTGGTAAGTCTCGATCTATAAGTTCAATTCTCTCTCTTATTTTGTGTTTCTGTCACTGTCCAACTACGTCATGTACCCTTCATTATTTCTTGCTGAGGTCTTCCATTTTTCAACATTCCACCCTCTAACATTCACACAGCCCAACCACATTCCTTTTGTTGTCACAGTCACTCATTTGCAATTTGTCACCCTCCTTTTCCCTGCACTTGCAGAGTCTCTCAGTCGCGCGTATCCACTCAGATTCTCCCGCACATCCGCCTCTCTCCTTCCAGTTTAGGTGCACTGTCTCACCTCAACGACCTCCTGTGGAGTGCACCGTCCATGTCTATGAAGCTTACCTCCATAGTCCCCCCCTGGATCCTTCTGCACTCCGCTAACATGTCTTACAAACCTCCGTCTGGAGTCGCTTGTTTGGGTCGCGTCTTATTTTCCTCATACACCCTGTGCTTTTCCCGGGTCAGCCTCATGATTTCCCACCACGCCCTCGTACTTCTTCTGTCTTCTTTATATCCTTAAGGCACTCCTCCCCTTGCCCACCGTCTGCTCGGGGCCTATCTCCTAAGGGTGTTCCCCCTCCCTGCTTATCACCATCCTTCCTGTACAACAACCATTCACCTGCTCCCTCCATCCTTCACACTCCTCCATACCCTTGCACTCAGTCCCTAACCAGCACCCTCTTCTGGCTCTCATGAGCCACTGTCGCCTAACATTCTTCACCATACTATCTCCTATACACATGTGGGCCACTTTCTTTGCCGCCTGCTGTGCCCCCCGTTGCTCTATCAGTCCTGACCCTCCCTGGGTTGGTATCTCCACTACCCATATCCCCCACTCGGGCTGTAGCGTCACAGCCCCATCGGGAGCCGGGGCATCAGTCCCCTAGCCTCATCCACGCCCTCAGGCAGCCTTAGCTGCCGCTACAGGCAAAGGCGATGGGTGGGGGGGTGGCGGATCGACCAGCCCTCACCCACGGACTTCAGTGTCCTCACTGCTCTACTTGGCGAGATGAGGAGGGGCAGTCCCCACAATCTCACCCCACCCTCACAGGCCCCCCTAGGCCGGCCTACTTCGACATCTTCCACCGCTGCAGCTCCCCTAGCCTCACCACACCCTCAACATCCCTAGGACCACCCTGCTACGGACATCTTCCACCTCTGCAGCTCCCCCACTCTCCTCTCCTTCGGGCATGCCTACTTTGGGTGACGTCCCTAACTCAAGCAGCCCCTCATGCCCCAGCGGCCGTGTGGTGGGTCTGCCCCCAAGCTCGCTCATTACCCTTACCTGCCCTTTCGTGCCTCCCTGTTTCTTACTTTACTTGCAAGGCTTTTATAATCCCCCTCAGGGCTTGTTCCCACTCCTTGCCTTCCTTCAGTTCACCTTGCACTGTTTCTATTCCCTAGTCCTCGCCCCATTCTCTACCTTTACTTTCGGATCTCTTCATGTACTTAATTACCTTGCTTTCTAACAGCTTCCACACAGACCACATTCCTTGTGCCCTGAGCTTCTATTATCAGCTCTTGCCGCATCCCCTCAACGGGTACTGTGGGCGACCACCATTTGCAGCTATTCGCACGGCAGCCACTGTCCTTGTGGGCCCTGGACTTTTTCACAACAAGCGGGCACTGTGCCTGCTTTTTTCCTCACGCAACTCATCACACGATCCGCATCTCCCTGTCTCGGCCTACTTTTCCCTCCCTTGCAGTCAATGCATTTCCCACTTCTGACCCCTTTTGAACTTGGGCCATGACACGCCACTTCCTGTTCACTCACGTTATCTCACATGGCTAACCGTCCTAACACCTTCTCACTAATGCGCGAAAGTCCAAGAAGACACACTTATCCTCTCTAACTACTTTCAAGCTATTCGCCTGTGCCCCTGTTGCTCCTACCCGACAATGCCTATCTAGCTACGATACCTTTATCCCCCTCTAACTTCCTGAAACTAACTCAAACTACCTCACCTTTGCACGTTGTATGCCCAGCTTATGTCAGTCCTCTTGTTCTATCGGGTGGCAAGAAAGAACACAACAAGAACAAAAGGAACTCCAACATCAGGGCTTCCATTTTAGGGTAAAAATACCTCTAGACTGGGTAATAAGTCCCTTCTAACCGTAGATACAGTTAAGTCGCCACCTGCAGGTTGATGTCGCCAGCACAATATTACAATTATAGGCCATCACTACCGATTTATATGTGCCACTGAAGATGATACACAGTCTTTACTGTCATGAATGTATACATCCTACCGCTGTTTCAGCGTTGTTTTATGCTTTGTAGCTGCAAATATAACTGTTGCGCATTTTGCTTCTCACGTTTTTCTTCGCACGACTACAGACACAGCTGATCACCTTTCGGGCGGCGACAACAGACTTTCCAGCAGATCTTTCAAACTGAAATAGAATTTGTTTCACGTTGGCAGAGGAATTTTTATATATCCAAGCATCTTCGCAGTTTATATATATAGGCCTTGGTTTTACTTTCTCTAATTTCCGTGAATTCCCAGATGGGCGACTCAACTTTTGGTAAAATACTAGCTTGGCGACTTTTACTGTAGTAGAGAGCCTCTCCGAATGTGTCACTCGCTGATTACATGGCGCGCCCTTTGAGTTCATGGATCGGCAAGCCAATCCTACGGCAGCAGGGAACTCTGACAGTGGCCCCGTGCAAACAGAGGGGGAATCTCTCTCCTGTTGGTGATGATGGGTGATAATGGAAGGTGGAGAGAGGGAGGAAGGAGATATTCGAGAAGGAAGGAGGAATAATGAATAATGAAAATTGGGAGAGATGAAATTCAGAAGAGAGACTTACTAGGAATTCGAAAGAAATAAATAACAAAAAAGGGAAGGGAATTCCTCCACTCACGCTTCCCCATTTTCCCCCACTCTTTCACCACCCATTCACCACACGCTAACCATTTTTCCCCACCCCCTCACTCACCCATTACCCATCACCCCACCCCTTCCTCCCCCTTCCCCATCCCCCCACACCCATTCACTCACCCATCACCCCCCCCCTTTCACTCACCCTTTACCCATCACCCCGGACCCTTTCCTAACCATTACCCTCACACCACACCCATTCACTCTGATCCGATTCTGCTTGAGTGGGATAAAGAACCCCGGAAAACCTCGTACGGCTTGCCCAGGATCTCCTGACTGATCCCGGACTGAAAAGGTAAATCCGGGCCGTGCACCGGGCCCGGGCTGCCAGCGAACATGTCTGCAGGTGGGGCTGAAAATTTCAGTTTGGGTGTGATGCGAGGCTTACACTGGTGCCCCCATACCCCCTCCCCACCCCTCAGCTTCAAAATCGGGGTCACGGCGAACCCTGGGGCGCCCTCACTCGACTCGCCATAGCGAAGGAGGACACTTTCGATGTGCGCCTGCTCCTGTCCGCACGTAAAAGGGTCAAGTTTTTGGCCCTTCTTGGGTGCGACCTCATCACTCTGGTGCGTGAGGTGTGCTTGGGGCCGCCCTCTAGTCTGGGTGAACCTGATGTGTAGTAATTTTTGAAGAAAACCTGCAGGCAGTATTGACTAGGTTTTCCCGGGGTGTTATTCTTTGCCAGCGCCCAATTTCTGCCACATTCACGAGCGAGGGGGCTGTGGTGACCTCGGGAGTGGGAACCCCTTGCCAACTTACTCCTGCAGCTCGGGGGGAGAACGCCCCGCTTACAGCCTGGACCGCTGGTAGGAGACCTGGGGTATGGACAGTTGACCACGATATATCCGGTATCTCCTGAGACTTCACCGCCTGGCACCCCTCTGAACTCTGCGTTGTACTGCATCTCTTTCCGGGGGCGCAGACTGCACACTGCCCCGTGAAGCCGTGTCAGAGAGGTAGGCCCGTCGTGCTGGTGAAAGGTGGCGCTTTGGCAACCGCTTGTGTGCAACAGAAATTCCCCAGAAGAGCTTGCGTCCCACACTTCCCCAAAAGGGGCGTGAGTACCCCCCCTTCCCCCGGTTCCCTATTGAGTCCCTGCAGTAGATCATGAGTCGGGGGATCTATGTCCCAGAGATCATAAAACCCCTGACCCACCTTGAACGCAGGTTCCAGAGGCCCCCGGGTCCTCGGTACAAAGTGCAAAGGACCTTCCAGAGGTCCTCTTCACGACAATGCTCCTCCTGATCAACCTTGGGTGCATTTTCCCATAGCTGTCGGGCACCATCGCCCGGTCTTGCCCTTCCCCCCATCGAAACCCCAAATCCAACTATTTTGGTACCCTGGTTTTCCCCCGGTCAAGGTCCCGGCCGATGCCATGGCATCCTGCCTGGCCTTCCTCAGCTTGTTAGGATCGCAGCCCGGTACACATGTCGGGAGAGAGGTGGCCGTCACGATAAGGTTAGAGGAATCCAGAACCCAAAAGGCAGCAGCAGCAGGGGGCGGAACGTGAAGGGATGCTTGCCAGCGCCAGGTTCCGGACGGATTGTGTTTCTTTTTGCAGCTGGTGTAAAGGGCTTTGTTGAGGAATTTTTGGGGGTAAGGGGTAGGGGGTATTTAAAATGGTCAACGTTACTTGAATGATATTTTTTGGGGATGATTTTAAAAGATTACAACTTGAATGGAGGGTTTAACTTTGTCTTATGGGTTTTACTTTATGATTTTATATCCACGTCTCACTGCGGAGAGTACTGAAAAGGGGGGGTGTACTTAAGGGGGAAAGGATAAAAAGGTTTTGGTTAAAGGGATTTTTCTGCCACCAGCCCTGGCGAGTAGTTCCCAAATATGATTACTCCCGGGGACGTTTGATTAATTAATATAGATTGATCTTGGTACGTGGTTGGTACGGGAATTATCCCAGTAAAGGCTGAACTCTTTTGAAATGTGGGGGAAATTTTTGCCTAAAAAAGAATAATCCCCGGGTTTTTTTAAAACACAAAAACTATATTGCAAAAAGATTCCCATTTTTTATGTGAAAATGGGAAGTTTCTCCCTGAATATTAACATATAAGGGGTTAACACTGTACCGAGAAACTCTACTCGGAAAAAGAAAAAACAACTTTACACCTGACGTAGGAACCTTCCCAAATGATGGGGAGAAAACTCTTTGAGCATAAATCTCCCCTTTACTAGAATTTTTATCAGTGAAGCCCTACACCAGGGGAACATACCCCTTAATATTTTTTAAAATTCCATGGAGATAGGTATTAAAGAAAAAATTGGCAGAAAAGTTGTGTGTGTTTCAGTAAGACCATGTGGCTTTCTGAAGGAGACATGGACGGGCCCGCAAAGACGCGAAGAGACGAAAACTTCGTTTTAAAAAACTTTTAAGGATGGGCGAACTCTATGCCCTTGTGAAATGAACTGTCCCCATAATTTTTATAGAAATATATGATATAATTACTAAGGAGAAAGAACACAGGAGTTAGGGACGAAGGTCTTTCCGCAAGACGCGAAGAGACGAAGACTCTTCTGAGATTTTAGCCCGGGGCATAAAGGGGGCTTGTTTGAAGCTTTTAGGGGGAACTAATAGTAACTTTTTAAACCCGAAATAACTATTTTTAAAAATGAAACTTTCGTATAAAGAACATGTGGCTTATAATATAAAATGTTTACTTTGATATGAAAATTTAAAAATGCTTAGTTAATAACCCAAAAATATGATTTGGGGCCCCTCAATTGTCGAAAAATTTTTGGAGTGAGAGGGTATGGAAGTGTTTTTTAAACTTGGGGCTTTTTTTTAGCGCGTTCTTTAAAGATATCCTTCAGAACATATTTAAACGATGGGGATTTTTTTGAAAGCCATTGGATTTAGGAGGGGTTTTAAATCTGAGAAGAGGTTGGGAAAGAATGAAAAAAAAATTTAATAATTAGTTATCACTGATCGCGGAATATTTTTCCCGAATTTTTACTCGCATCGGCATGTCAGGGAGAGAGGGAGGGAAAGAAGGAAGGAAGAAAATGGGGGAAAAAGGAAAAAAAAGGGAAAAAAATGGGGGTTTCGGAAGAGCGAAAGATCACCTGAAACAAAAAGAAAAAATTAACACTGACAAGACATACTCGGGAATTTTAAATAATAATTTTCCTATATCTCTCCCGAATAATGGGCATTAAGTACGTCACAAAGGGGGGCCAGGGACCCCCGCCCCTCCCGAGAGTCGGTTACCAGTATGGCAGCCTCCTGTTGCTCCTGCCTTTCCTCTGAGTGGAGGGGGAACGACTCCCCGTCCCCCCCCAGAATCCGGTGATCTTTAGCCTGGCCCCGGGAAATCTGCTCCTGCAGCTCAAGATTGACCTTTTTATCTTTCTGCTCTGCTTCTTTAGCTTGCCCCCTCTTTCCAACTGCTTTCTCTTTTCTGTTTCACTTGTTATTGTGAGCCAGGGTTTTTATGGTTTTTTGCGACCCTTTTATGAATGATTTTAATTTTTTTAGAAAAAATTCCTCGTCACAACTGAATTTAGATTTTAATTTTATATGACCCCACTATTAATTTAGTACGAACCTTTCGCTGTGGAGATTTCTGAAAGGGAATGAAAATTTAGGTTTGTAAGGGGGAAAAGCGCCCCCAGTCAAGCGGTAGTTCTCTGGTTTCTCCTGAGCCGTTTTAAAATACTGGAAAATTTTTGGTAGTGGGGGGGTACTTGTATTACACCGAGTGAGGCTGAAAACTTTTTTGGAATTGGGGAAGTATTGCCAACCGGAATAATACCCGGGGTTTTTTAAAAAAAACAAGAAACTATATTTTAAACTCATCCATTTATTCATCATGAAAAATATTCTTTGTTTTAATCTTAGAACATATATAACTCAATTTGGCCGGGAAGCTTCCAGGCATAACCTCCCTCACTGAATCTATTTTAGAACTACCCTCTACTCCGTATCAAAGAGCACTAAGGGGATCTGGAAATCTATTAAAAGAAAAAAGTGGGGTTTGGGGGGGGTTTTGGTTTTTTTCACTATGATAGGGGGTTGGCTTTTTTTCGGCGAACCGCCGGAGCCTTAGTGAAATGAGTGAGAGACGTGTTTAAAAACACTTTTAAGGACGGGGGGGTT
>JACEEZ010023382.1:0-25000 GCA_016584305.1 Chionoecetes opilio
CCTCTCTCCCTCTCTTCCCCTCATATCTCACCACAATGCTCCTGTAGTGACCTTGTCACCTACATGGTTGATAAACAGACACCCAGGTTGTGGTTTGCTGGTTTATTTGGAGACTGTGGACAGAGCTTGTGTGTGGTACAGTGGTTGAGCTCGAAGTGTGTTGTCTCTACAAGAGACGTCCTTTTATAAAGAGCCAAGATACTCACGATCTGACGTGCTGCATACCAATGCGGCTCAGGTCGAGTTTAAAGGATTAGCCAGCCCGGTGTGGTGTGACTCACCACAGTAGCCTACTCTCCTTCCTCAAAAAAAAAAAATAATAATATACATATAAAACTTATACAAAAAAAATATAGAGGTGCCAAGTGCCGAGGTAATGTAGGTAGGGCAACTGTCCAGTCTTCACGTTGCAGCGGTAGCTGCAAGATTAGAATAGGAGGTGCCGAGGGTCGCTGCTGCTGTGATTGCTGTCACAAGATCTGGAGGGAGGCTTGCGATGCTAGGTGTCTTCGTGGGAAGGCGAAGTGTCCAAGGCAATCGGCTCCCAAGATAGCTTGTGTTGCTATGCAGTGCCCGTGCGTTGCAGGGCCTTGCTGGAGGCAGCGGAAGGCTGCAGGACGCAGCGTGAGGCAGCAGGAAGCAGCGTCAGGGAGCAGGAGTCAGCGGAGGACGAGGAGTAGCACGTGGCGGCAGGAGGCAAGAGCTGATGGTGCCCTTAGATGGCTTCGTCAGGCGTAGCGTGGCAGCATACTGGGCCGTGGGCGTGGGCGGCTAGTGACGCTGGTGACGGTGACGGCGGCGAGGGGCAGCACCAGGGGCGGCGTCGGTAGGGCTGGGTGGCAGGGCGTGGGACACAAGCCACAGGAGGGCGTGTGTGGGTGCGCTGAGATGGGTGGCAAGCAGGCGCGGTAGGATGAAGCTGCGAAGGGCGAGGTGCAGGCCGCGGGCGTGGCGCATGGCTGTGTGGCTAGGGGTGTCGCGGCAGGGGCGGCGCGGCCTGATATGCGCGGCATGAGTCAGGACGGCTAGCGTGGGCGGCGGGATGCGGTGCCCGTGCGTTGCAGGGCCTTGCTGGAGGCAGCGGAAGGCAGCAGGACGCAGCGTGAGGCAGCGGAAGGCAGCAGGACGCAGCGTGAGGCAGCAGGAGCGAGGAGTAGCCCGAGGCGCCAGGAGGCAGGGCTTGGAAGGTGGGTGGCGGTGAGCAGGCCGTGGCAGGCCGCGGGCGTGGGCGGCGGGATGCGGGGTGAGGGCAGCCCGTGGCGGCGTGGCAGCGCGGCAGGAGGTGGCTGCGGCGGGCGAGGGGCCTCGCTGGCGTGGTAGGCGTGATGGGGGAGGCGAGGGGCAGGCCCCCCCCCCCTGGGTGTGTCTTGTCACTCCGTAGGTCACCAACTGTGGTGACCTTGTCACCTACATGGTTGATAAACAGACACCCAGGTTGTGTCACGTATCTGACGTCCTGCATACCAATGCGGCTCAGGTCGAGTTTAAAGGATTAGCCAGCCAGGTGTGGTGTGACTCACCACACTCCCTCAGTATCTCCTCCTCTCCCCTCATTTTTCTGCCTACTTCAGACAGACAGATAGTCTGGAAAAAATGTTCGGTTTTCGGAGCTTTTCGGTTTTCAGAATTTCGGATAAAATATTGTGAACCTGTAGCCTATATGTCATAAAATATCACATCGTTATACATACATCGTTACACACACACTATCTCTCTCTCTCTCTCTCTCTCTCTCTCTCTCTCTCTCTCTCTCTCTCTCTCTCTCTCTCTCTCTCTCTCTCTCTCTCTCTCTCCTCTCTCCTCTCTCTCTCCTCTCTCTCTCTCTCTCTCTCTCTCTCTCTCTCCTCTCTCTCTCTCTCTCCTCCTCTCTCTCTCTCTCATCTATATATATATATATATATATATATATATATATATTATTTGTCATAAAATACCACATCGTTATACATACATCATACATCGTTACACACACACACACTATATACTATATATATAAAATATATATATATATATATATATATATATATATATATATATATATATATATATATATATATATATATATATATATATATATATATATATATATTGTGTGTGTGTAACGATGTTTGTATAACGATGTGGTATTTATGTATACATGTTTGGCCGGCCCACAACCGAACCAAAGCCCGCATTTACCGAACTTATTTGACAAATCCCAGCATATATCGGACTGGCAGAAAAAGTTTGTTAAAGCCAACATTCGTTATAGAGAGGTCCGTAAAAGCGAGGGTTTACTGTACGTACTATATGTAGTTCACCCATGGTCTTGTCCACACGAGTCGGACTCGCGATCCCCAGTTTCACCCTCTCGCTGCGAGCTTGGAGCTCATTATTACCGATCTTAGGGTAATGCTGGGACCTCACACACCACACATCCCCATCCCCTTGCTCAAGGGGGACAGTAACCGCCCGAATTTGTCAGTGAAAAATCCCCGGGAGCAGTGAGGATTCGAACCGGCTACCACAGAATGGCAAGCCAGAGCGTTATCAACTTGGCCATCGTGGCAATAGTATATGCATTCGAATGTTACTGAAAAAAAAAAGCATATGGAAACAAGCAGTACATAATATATTCCATATTTTGGGGGGTGGCCAAAACAATTTTTCGAGAGGGATCCCTCTCCTAACATCTGCCAATGAACTCCTCTATATATTTAACACACCATGTGTCTTCTTGCATGGTGCAAGTCAATATAATGTATTAATTTTTTTCTCTTTACTTATGCAGAGCAGCGTGCGGGGGCAGCGCCGGGACCTAGCGTAGAAGTAGAGTTGAGATGGATGATGGTAAGATATAATGTTAATGCTTGCAGTCAAACTCATCGATGACAAATGGACCAAGCTCTCTTAGTAATATAATTTTTTTAAATGTTCATACGTAAGGTACTTGGACTGATACATATAATAATTTCACTAGTTCTTTACATGAAAATAAAAAGAAATTTACTAATGTGGGTTCCCTCGCTACACCCTCCCCCTGCTGCACAGCCAATCACCCACAACAATGGGCCTCAGGCATAACTACGTCACGGTTTGTTTACATCGGTGCATTGTGGGGATAAGGCGGGGTCGCCGCGGGTGGACCTACGAAGGGAAAACTACGGCGATGGAAGAATTTCGAGTTATTTTGCGCGAAATTGATATTCCAGGTGCTATATTACTGTGCTCTGTTCTCGCTGACAACACTATAGAGAAGACCTGAGGTAATGGATGATGTGCAGAGGCTTCTAAACCAAGAAAACAGAGTCATAACAGAGCCTCGTCAAAAAGTAAGCAACTGGTAGGTACGTAATGTGTCCCTATCACTTGCTTACTTCTTAATGAGACTCTGTTGTGACTGTTTTCCTGGTTTAGAAGCCTTTGCACATCAACCATCACCTCAGGTTTTCTCTATGTTGTCAGTGAGCACGGAAATATAGCACCTGGAATATCAATTTCGCCCAAAACAACTCGAATTTTTTTCATCGTCGTAGTCTTCTCTTTGTAGGTTGTACCATAGACCACTGTATGCCTGGACTGTTCACGCGACAATGTTTTGAATTGCGGGGCTGCATAGGGGCCTGCGGGGCGCCCGACAAAGAGATATAGTGGTCTATGGACTATCATATAGACTGGTTTATCAGTATATATGGTATACTGTAATCTTCGTAAATGTTTGTTCTATAATATTATCAAATAAAAAACAGTAAAACACGCTAAAGAAATGCCATTACGAGACTATGAAGAAATATGCATGAACTTAATATTCACTTAACTCTTCGCCATTTAAAACTTTGCGAGTCAACTTTTATCATGAAGGGTATCAATAGAAGCGCAATTTTATTAGCTTTCCATTGCTATATTTCGTTATCTGATAAATGAAATAGAACCATGCATAAATTAGCGTTCTATCTTCAGCTTCTATCAATCCTAATTCGAGTGAAAGTTGTACAAATTTCTCAGCATGTATTGTATTTCTCTGCTAATGTAATTTACACGAAAGAATATGAAATATTAACCACCAGGCATTGCTTCTTTTTTGAGGACAAGTGAGATGTGGGAAAAAAAAAGAAATGACGTGCTTTAACTGTACTTTTTCAGATGATCGCTTGGACATTCGGTGCAGCGAAGGGTACCAGGGAAGGCCCCAGGAGGTTCTGGAGCCACCCTGCGTGCTGGGCTCCTTCTCCGTCGACAGCAGAAAGGATATTATGTTCAATAATTCCATGATGCCTAAACTAAGCAGCAACTATATTCCATATGGCACTAGAAGCCTGGAGGCAAGTTGGTGGTGACAACAGGTGCATGTAGTAGCATCACAAAGGACTGGCCGAGGGCACAACAAAAATAGGTAACACAAAGCCCGCTTAGTTGCCAGTCCCTATAAAGAAGACAGTAAGAGAATACAAAAAAAGGGGTGTGCCAATTTAGTTCGGGAGGTGTCTTGTTAAGGGTGGTTTCACACTGAGGTTTTTTCGGCATTTTGTCGACAGAGAAGTCGGTCTGGGTCTGGGGCTGGTGTCATGATCGGTTTAAAAAAAGAATCACACACCGTTCACTCGGTCTTTTATCGACCGACTTGCCAAGAATTTCGCGCGCCAAATTCAAATATACGCAGAAACCAGCACCACCCTCTTCCCCACTCACCCCAATTATTGGTATCATTTCGGTATTGGGCACTAAAAACTAACAAATTTAACTTACATCATCGTGCAAATCTTTTCATCCTTAATTTGAATCCCAATTTCCTCAATTTCCCATGCCAATGGCGATACATATAATACCGAAAATTTTCCATTTTAGCTAGCCATAAACGGTTGTTAGTTTAAATCAGATTATGTTAGGTTAGACGTGGGGTTTGATTTAGTAGATATCAAGGAAAAAATGAAACTATCAATACTACTTCATAATAAAGTGCGCGAAAACTTATCTTTCGCGCGCCAAATACACACAAGCCAGCCCCTAGCCCCTAGCCCCTGTAGCGCGACGTGACCCATGACCAGGCACGGGAAGTCAGGGACGACCCTGGTCGTCAGCACGAGCTTGACAGACGACCTACAAAGTGATACCAAAGACACTACAACGTAGAGTGTCTGGCGATATTAAGCAGAAAAGGTCACAAGAAGAAGAAGAAGAAGATTTGTCGACCGAAACGAATTGCGTGTGTGAACGTAATCTCCGCACTAGCCCGCAAGAGACCGACTTCTCTGTCGACAAAAAATACCGAAAAAACCTCAGTGTGAACCAGCCTTTACTCTTCTCTTGAAAAGATTTAAGTCGTAGGAAAGTGGAAAAATAGAAACAGGAAGAGAATTCCAGAGTTTACCAGTGAAAGGGATGAAAGAGTAAAGATGCTGATTAACTCTTGCATTAGGAAGATGGACAGAATAGGGATGAGAATGAGTAGAAAGTCTTGTGCAGCGAGGCCGCGGGAGGGGGGGAGGCATGCAGTTAGCAAGTTCGGAAGAGCAGTGAGCATGAAAATAACGGTAGAAGATAGCAAGAGAAGCAACATTCCGGCAGTGATTTAAAGATTGAAGACAGTCAGTCAGAGGAGGGGAGTTGATGAGACGAAAAGCTTTTGACTCAACCCTGTTTAGGAGAGCTGTATGAGTGGATCCTCCCCAAATATGTGAGACATACTCCATACATGGGCGGATAAGGCCCCTGTACAGAGCAAGCAACTGGGAGGGAGAAAAAAAAGGACGCAAACGCCACAGCACACCTAACTTCTTAGCTGTTTTAGCAAGAGATGAGATGTGAGATTTCCAGTTCAGATTTTTAGTAAAGGATAGTCCTAAAATGTTCATTGTAAAAGAATGAGATAGTCGAGTGTCATTGAAGAAGAGGGGATAGTTATCTGGTAGGTTTTGTCGAGTAGATGGGTGAAGAAATTGGGTTTTTGAGGCATTGAACAAAACAAGGTTTGCTTTGCCCCAATCAGAAATTATAGAAAGATCAGAAGTTAGGCGCTCGGTGTCATCTCTCCGTGAATCACTTAGTTCCTGTTGAGTTGGACATCTAATAAAAGATTTACATGTAATGCCAAAAAAGGTGAATGTGATGTGAAAGCATTGCTACTTAGTAAGATGAACCTTGATCATGATGTTAAAGTATATACATAGTTATAATAATTATAATAATAATTATCATTATTATAAAAAAATGGCAGGGGTTGATGATATTTAACATACACCATAGAATGTTTACTATTGAAACTCCCGTCTAAAGCTTTGGATGGATTTGTACTGACGTTTTCTTATGCCTAGATGGAGCCTCCACTGGACCTGAAAAGGGGTTGGGACCGCATCAACGGTTTCACAGCGACCACGGCCGACACTTTCAATGATTTCCTACAATGGATTATTAAAAACCAGAACCAGCTTAAAGCTAAAAACTCTTCTGACAAGTAAGTGATTTATTGATTCCAAAATCTATCACATTATACTCATATGTTGTACAAATAAACCTTCATAACACTTACAGTAATTATTCTTCGCGGGGTTACTTAAAGAATTAATCTCCTTCCTCTTATACCACAGATTGATGGTTGACATTTTGTGTACAAGAGGAACACTGAAAAGTGTCATGCTGGCGCCATACACATTTCATCAGCTGGGCTGTGAAATGATAATACTTGCCCAGTCGTAAGTAAACTTCCTGTGTTCAACTAATTACTGTTATCATTCGAGCTGTAAGCATTACAGTAGTCTCTTAGAAGATGCAGATAATGCAGCAGGCCTGCACAAGATTATGGAGTCTGCTGGTTGTCTGTCATAAGTTTGCTCTTCACAGCTGATGTCTTCCTTGAATATACCGTACATGCATGCATGTTAGGTTTGAGTGCTACCAATTTGCCATTAAAATTGTGCTTTGCTGTCCTCTCTCTAAAGTATTGTTACATCCAGTCATCAGGTTCAATCCTTTTTCTGTGATCTCTACTGGCAGTTTCAAGGGATCTATATACATGAAATACAAGTATGAGGACCATGAAGGAGAGAAAAAGGATAACTCTTCCTACTATGAAAGCTATGGCCACAAGTTTCAGCAGTACATGACAGGAGGTATGGATAAGAGTGTATTTTACATAGTTAGACCATCACCATCTTAGAATAAAACCATTTCTTCATAAGCGTATGCAAAAAGATTACACTCGAGGGCAAAAAGTATAGTATAAGTACAAATAGAATGATAGTGGATGAAGGCCATGATGCATGTGAGCCATGTGTTGCAGGGAATCCTGACGACGTGCTGGAGTGCGACTGTCAGTTTCGTTGTGTACTGAACCTGCACCTGAACGAGCTGTCCCTGCTGTACCCCACTGTCATCCATGGTGTAGACGAGAGCCTTCTCCAAGGCAATCTTACAGACACGAGGGCCTTTGTATCAATCAAGGAGACCAAGGAAATGGTTAATTCGTTCAAGCAAGATTCTTTCGAAAGGTAAGTTTTCTGACCATGATCTACACAACTTTTCAGCTTAATAGTTTTAGTATATTGTTAAAACTTTGTTTTTCAGACTCTTGTTTGTTCATATAACATCTCTTTCAGATATACTCTCAATAAGTGGTGGATTGAAAACCAGCTGGCCGGCATTCCCAGGTTGCTGATGGGTACAAGAAATGAACATGCGAAGATACACACGCTGCAGATGATGCACACAGATGCTATGCCGTCCATGGCAAAGGTGAGCTCACTTTGGTTCTTGCATTTGGATATTCTTTACAAATACTTTGTCTGAGCAGGCCAGGCCAGGCCAGGCCAGGCCAGGCCAGGCCAGGACAGGAACAGGACAGTTCAGGAAGGAAAATTAATTTCTACAGCAGTTGTGTGCTTCTCAGAAGTAGATCCTGGGCGTGTGTGAAAAGGGAGATTGATTGGAATGAGTAATTAGTTTTGAGCTTCAGCAGTATGCATATAACAATGACATAAACAAAAGCACACTTATACTACATTCCTCACACTACCCCATCACACTACTCTGCACTCCTTCTAGTCAGGGAACGTCTCATCCTAAACCAGGTCGCACCACACATTCCCCTGGCACCCTCACAACATGGCTTCAGGCCTCTATACTCAACAAACTTGCTACTCATCTTCAACCTTACCTCGACACACTGCACACCTGGTTTACCTCAAATACTTAAAATAGCACCAACCAAATCCACAGACACACTGAGACACATCACAACATCCTACACACCATACAGAACAAGGTCCTATAAATCATTACAGGCTGCACAGCTACCACACCTACACACCACCTACACCATAAAACCTAAGTCCTCGAGGTCAAGGACCGCTTTGACATAAGAGGCTGGATGGGTCCTTTGCGGATGCCTGTCCGGGATGCAACACAGCATCCCAAACTATCATACGTATTTTGGGAGACTGCACTGCACATAATCACACGAGCCAACAACACAACATACACTCCATGAAGTTCCTGTGGGAAAACCCGGTCCAGGCCTATCTATCCTATTGGCCTATCTTAGCAGCTCGGGGCTGTTCCCCCAGGCAGCCTGAGGAACAACAACGCCTACACACCACCTACACCATGATACCAAAGTCCACAGTGAAAAGAATCACCTTGACATGTGGCACACAAAGCAATCATCATCATCTATCATTATTATTACTACCATTATTGTAATTATCATCATCATTATCAAGAGAACTAAGATGAATAGGAAATTTGTTGGCATTTAAGGGGCATGTGTGGTTCTGTGGTTATAATGTTGTAATGTCTTCATTTATGCTACAGGGAAAATGGAAACCATCAGTCTGCATCAACTTCTTGGATAGGTTCCTCAGTTTTGTTATGGAAAAGGTGACTTCTGAGCCAAATCAAGTGCATCGCTTTGAGAGGTCAGCTTCAGACAGCAATTACATTACTCATTTCTATGACACCAATGTGACAGACATCCTCCCTATGTGGTATAAAACGAGGCTCTTTACCTCTGAAGAAGATAGTGTTTGAGGTAACCTGGTAAAACTATATTAATTCGTAATATCACCAGCCCACTAGTTAAATAAGCCTAATTAATGAAGTCAATGACTGCATGTGGTACTCCAAAGACTCGAACTTAGGACACACATCGAAATTTGGCGCACCAAGTATTGGGTTATGAACACAGTTAAAAATTTAAGCACATACTCACGATATATAATCCCTTTTCGAATACTGGATATTAATCTAAGCATATTCTTAAACCAAACTGCAGTATAATAGTTTAACGATTGCACGATTGGAAGGTGTAATAAAATAAGGGAACGTGATGCATATCACGAAGACATAAATTCATAATTATATAAGGTAAAAAATAGTTATTCTTCACAAATTAAATGAAAAGTGGTGCATATGATACTATTTGAAACAAAACCACATCGTCAATTGCCAAGTGAACAAATACTGTAGACTTAATTAATGTATGTATGTGATACAGATGCATTTACTTACCTAAATCATTTGGCTACTGGAAGTGAAGAATGGATTAGTGACCAAATATGGCATGGAACGAAAAAATAACGTTATTAACCGGTTACAGGGATTTCAAAATAGCGTTTTTGCTCCGGAACAGTAAATATGATCACGTTTTCGTTTCCGTTTTTGTTCCGAACATAATTTCGTTCGTTTCGGTTTTCGTTTTCGTTCCCTTAAACCGTTTCAAAGTCCTGCTGAGAAGTGCTTCAGATATATAATTTTGCAAAAACCATGTATCACTTATTTTGTGTCTAATGATTCTGCTTTCGTGAACCTGCTGACCAGGTATATATGCTTCTATGTAGCCTACTGTGGATCTGCATATCAAATTTTTAAAGTATAACTTAAATCAATATAATATTTCCTCGGACATCATGTCACGTCTACAATAAAAGTATGGGTCCTGAATGTTCAGGACTACTTTTACTGTATATCACGGCATTAGATACGACCTTCTGAAAAATTATTGATATGTAGAATACAGCCTCTAATCCTTTTTGCCTCTTTGCTTGGATCTCCCTGTATCCTTTAAGCTTTAAAATAGATGTTCTCATGACAGAGGACATTCTTGGCTTTTATGATCATTCCCTGGCCCCAATTCTGTATGGTACGGTAACTGTCCCCACATACAGTTGTCATGGTTTATATGAAAAAAAATAATAATAATTCATTGTGTTGTGAATAGAAGATTTCCAGATGATGCTCAAGATTGTGCTGAAAAGATCGTAATGAAGTACGTGAATGTGCCTTGCTCCTTAAAGAGACTCGTCAAACACTGTATAGCAAGAATGAGATTTGGAACCGAGGGTTTAGTTTAGTTTAGTTTAGTTTATTGCCATATCTTTAGAAGTACATATATTATATAATTATATACAAATGTGATCTTAGGCATTAGTCCGCCGAGCAACAGCTCCCTGGCGGACAGGAACAGTGTACAAAATATTATAAATATATGAAGGGCGGCAATAATAAAATATATTTACAAATAAAAAAAAAATGTTAACTACTATAACAATTACCCAAGTTGATTGATACAATTAAACACTAATTTTGCTACTGAAAATACTAATGATGTGAAGAATATTCATATTAATCCCTAATGTTTTGATTCTGTTGATGGAAAAAGTAAGTCTTAAGTCTATTTTTAAATGTATTAAAATTGTTAATACTTTTCAAATTGTTTGGTAAATTGTTCCAACAATTAGGACCAACACAGTGCAGTGAATGTTTATATAATGTTGTTCGTGGTTGTGGACATATCAGGTCAATATGGTTTCCCCGCGTACCTTGACTGTGGTGAAGAACTTTAAATAATTTATTACTATCACTACTATCATTTATACCATTGTAAATTGTAAGTACAAGAAAATATTTTTTTTTAAACTCAAATTTCAGTAACCCAGATGTAATCCCATTAAGTAACCCCATTAAGTAATAAATCTGTATGATCATACTTGCCTTTAAAGGTAATTGTTCTTATTATTTTCTTTTGTGCAATGAAAACATCTTTTACAGTGGAAGGCCAAGTACATCCCCAGACAGACAAACAGTAAATTATATATGGATAACATAAAGAATAGTATATGCTTCGCAAAGCTTCAGTCGTTAAGTTGTGCCTAATTCTGTATAAAATTCCACACATTTTTGATAAGTTCAAATTTACAGATTGTATATGTTTTTGAGGGCATCAATGAAGGGTAGGAGAACACACATAATATAATGATATCCTATGTCATACTGAGGAAATTAATGAAAATAATGAGGACGAAGAATATAACATACAGCACAGCACAGCAGTCCCTTGTAAGACATGAAATTGAGAGAGAATGAACACAGTGACGTGAATTGCCAACTCCACCACAGACATGGACGGAGGTCTTTGCGCGTGCAGGTTCGGTCTTACAAAACTGGCGTGCAGTGATTTCGCCGACCCAAATGGGGAGTTTTCTAATAACCTCACGCTCAAGCCTGTCTCTCAGGCTGTCACATCCTCAGCACTTTCAGCCTGAATGATCTATCATTTACCGTAAATTCCCTGTGCTTTTTCGGGACATATCAGAATTACCCTTCAATACAACAACTGAAACAGTTCTTAATAAAAAATGTAGTTTATCATTTTATTTGTCTGCACTTGGTGAAAATATTGGCAAAACAATTGAATACTTGAAAACTCAATCTTTAAAAATCGTCTTTTCATAAAAAAACGCAAGTTCAAGCAGAATGAGGCTTCAGGAAATATCTACTTGTATGTAAGCATTCAATGAGTACCTGTTTTGGGTGTATATGTCTCTCTTACGACGAACATTTAACCAAAACAGAGTGTGGCGTTCAGCATCTCCACAGAAACCATCCCGCCGGCAGGATCTGTTATCATCCACTTTCCTGTAGACACCACACGGGTAGGAACTCAGCTCAGCGCCCCCGCTCCTTACCTCATGGCTCATATCTCTGATACTCCTAACTTCTCAATACCAGAGACTGTCATCCTAACTATTATCACCCGCTTATCTCATCACACTCTCTATCCTCTACTGGAATATTCGTGGCATCCGCTCCCACATACCGTTTCCCACATAAAGGAGACTTTCGTCTTTCGAGACGGAAATAGTAAACAAACGCTCTCAACTGTCTTCCATCCCGGACTGTTCGTTGAGGTGCCAAGCACTTAAATTACTTCTTGGTTAAATGATCGTCGCAAGACAGACAGACATACCCAAAACAGGTACTCAGTGAATGCTTACATACAAGTAGATATTTCCTGAAGCCTCATTCTGCTTGAACTTGCGTTTTTTTATGAAAAGACGATTTTTAAAGATTGAGTTTTCAAGTATTCAATTGTTTTGCCAATATTTTCACCAAGTGCAGACAAATAAAATGATAAACTACATTTTTTATTAAGAACTGTTTCAGTTGTTGTATTGAAGGATAATTCTGATATGTCCCAAAGAAGTACAGAAAATTTACGGTAAATGATAGATCATTCAGCCTCACAGAGCAGAGGATGTGAGATGCGCGAGGGACATCTGGCGGCTTAGCTTTGAAAACTCCCCATTGCCAACTTCTCCTGGACCCGCTTGATGAGACTGCATTGTAAAGAAAGGCTTGGAGTAACATTATATTTAAGGAAAACATCAGCTGTGAAAACTTAAAAGTGAACTTATGACGACACAGCAGCCTCCTTAATCCTTTACAGAATAAAACCTAGTAACTTAGAACTGAATGAAATTATTCTAGAGTGTAAGTACGTATGTATGTTAAACACATTCACTAACTTTACCAATTTCATACTTTTCCATCTTCACATGGATGCATATTTTTGCACTAGTTTTAGTCTTCTACTCTTTGGCCAGGTTTGCAAGGGAGTAGAAACTCCCATGGGAAGAGATCCAAGGCTTCTGCCTGTGCTCCTCCAGTCATTTTTCAGATCACACCGTACACGTGGACGGGGAAAAGAGCTGCATGTATTTACTCAATTAGACCCAGAGAGAAAAAAATTTCAAATTATTTTCAGCCTCTGATAACGCCTCTTACCAACATGATTTATCGTATTTGATGTTTAACAGTTCCTAAAACCACCAGTTACACAGCTGGACAACACACATCAGCAGTTACACGAACTCATAGTGGGGCAAGAAAATTATAAAAGAAAGTTGTATACTAAGGCCTCTTCCATTTGTGCCCAAGCTGCATGAACCAGTTCTTTCAGTTCAGGGTTGGGTTCTGGGTTCAGGGTTGGGTTCGCGTGTCACAAATAGAACGCAAAAACCCCGATTTTTGTTTACAAACATACTCAGTTGGCGAGGCAATTTAAGAGAGAGAGAGAGAGAGAGAGAGATAGAGAGATACCGAGAGAGAGAGATAACGAGAGAGAGAGATAACGAGAGATAACGAGAGAGAGATAACGAGAGGGAGAGATAACGAGAGGGAGAGAGATAACGAGAGAGAGAGAGAGATAACGAGAGAGAGATAGCGAGAGAGAGAGATAACGAGAGATAACGATATAACTCAGCTAGCTGCTATGTGAAGGGATCATATCAAGTTTAAGATCGCGGGAAAGCATGGCCTCCACCAGGCATGTATGCCTCTTTTATGCCGTCTGACATCCTCTCCGACTCGTGCATGCGGAAAACCCTTCACGATAAGAGAAATAGGGCCCAAAGCGACCATTGTTTGTTATGAACTGGAAACTCTACCCAAGCTACCCACCTCTCAATGTGAGTAGAGAAAGTTCAAGGGTTTTGCTGAGTCACTACGCGCGTCGCCTCGGACCCAGGTTTTCGTGCGCAAATGGAACGCCTGAACTCTTGGGTTCCGTGAACTGGTTCTTGAAATGTCGCAAATGGAAGAGGCCTCTATTTGAAAATTTATTTATCCAAAGCTGTAATGTATAGTAGTTTAAGAACAAATTAATAATTTAATTAAATTTATCAAAATATACCATTGCCTGCTACCGTAGATAACAGTGAAGTCGCCAGGACAACTTTTTTTTTCTGTTTACAGACGTGTGGTGGCGTTAATACTTACATTTCTACATCCATGATTTCAAGAAAGTCAGAAGGGGCTATCTGGAGAATCTGTGTCATTTTGTGTCTTCATCTGTGTCATATTATGGCTATAAATGAACAAATTACAAAAATATCTACAAAGTGGCTACCAACAGTAGAGTCGCCATCTAGTGTTTATTTACAGAGTGTCGTACCGCTGTCGTCGTCGCCCGAAAAAAAAACGCGTAGTGAAATTTGAAACCGTATATACTTGCAGATACAAAGCATAAAACAACGCTGAAACAGGGTAGATTATACAGTCATGATATAAACTACTGTGGCACATACAAATCAGTAGTAATGCTATAATTCGTAATATTTGGCGCCTGGCGACATCACTGCAGGTGGCGACTTCACTGTTATCTACGGGAGGTAGGCAGGATGGCTGTGACAAGACTGTACAAGGAAGCAGCAGATACTTTCAAAGAAAACATCCAAGAGATTAGTGTGATCATGACCTTATTCACTATCATTATTTTGTTTTTGTGAGTTTGGAATAAACTAAAATGGAATTGCAATAATGAAAGTTGTTGTTTGCTATACCTTGAAAGTTTTTAATTGATCTTAAAGTAATCGTCCAGACCATTTCATCATTCCTGATTTGATGTAGTTAGAGTATAGCCATTATCGAGTGTATCAACAATATGTTGTCACTTTTTGCATCCAGTCTGCCGTTTTTTAATAATCCGCAATCAAAATCTGTAAATTCCCCGAGCTTCGAAAACGCTGCTGGCAACTGGCAGACGATGCGCCACGGCTCGATGACGTAACAAAAGGAAGGCTCCTCTTCCCGCGCTGCTGTGTGTGTGTGTGTGTGTGTAGTAGTGTTTGTGTAGTAGTGTTTGTGTGTGTGTGTAGTAGTGTTTGTGTGTGTGTAGTAGTGTTTGTATGTGTGTGTAGTAGTGTTTGTGTGTGTGTGGTAGTGTTTGTGTGTGTGTGTGTGTGTGTGCGTAGTAGTGTTTGTGTGTGTGTGTGTGCGTAGTAGTGTTTGTGTGTGTGTGTAGTAGTGTTTTTGTGTGTGTAGTAGTGTTTGTGTGTGTGTAGTAGTGTTTGTGTGTGTGTAGTAGTGTTTGTGTGTGTGGGGTGTGTGTGTAGTAGTGTTTGTGTGTGTGTGTAGTAGTGTTTGTGTGTGTGTGGTGTGTGTGTGTGTGTGTGTGTGTGGTGTGTGTGTAGAGTGTTTGTGTATGTGTAGTAGTGTTTGTGTGTGTGGTGTGTGTGTGTGTAGTAGTGTGTGTGTGTGTGTGTAGTAGTGTGTGTGTGTGTGTGTGTGTGTAGTAGTGTTTGTGTGTGTGTGTGTAGTAGTGGTTGTGTGTGTGTGTGCGTAGTAGTGTTTGTGTGTGTGTGTGCGTAGTAGTGTGTGTGTGTGTGTGTGTGTGTAGTAGTAGTGTTTGTGTGTGTGTAGTAGTGTTTGTGTGTGTGTAGTAGTGTTTGTGTGTGTGTGTAGTAGTGTTTGTGTGTGTGTGTGTAGTAGTGTTTGTGTGTGTGTAGTAGTGTTTGTGTGTGTGTGTAGAAGTGTTTGTGTGTGTAGTAGTGTTGAACCTCAGCAGGCTCCACTGCGGTGCTTGCCGACGGGAAGCGCCGTTGCCAGGGTTGTGTCCACACGAGCGGTTTTGTTCGGCGGTCAGCGCGCTTCCTGATTTCAAAGTGAGAGTCATGTTTTCTGCATATCGTGTACTCTCACTCGAGATTATGAAATAACCACAGGAGTTTTAGAAAAACTGACCCAACTATCATCTTCATGACACATTTCTGCATATCATAAGCAAGAAAAATATACGAAAACCTTTTTGTGTATTCTAAAAAATATAGCAAAAAGAAATAGTGTATAAACATTTTTCTCACTTTTTTGTCTTCAACTCGCTGCAATTTCCCGACCATTTCTCCCATTCAATTTTTTATCACATACTCGTAATCAGCTGACTTTCTTGGTTCTGATGGTATACGGTACATAGCAATGCAAAAATATCTAGATAGTGAAAACTGCCGATAACTTGAAGCATGTGTTTGGCGCTGACCCGTGAGTGACGGGCATGCCCGCCCAATATTAAACCTGCTGAATGTTGGCGGGCAGCGCCGACGGTTAAATTTTGCTCGTCGGCATCGTGTCCACACTGCCACTTTTGAGTGACGAACACTGTTCGACGGCAAGCGCCGACGGTGGTGAGTGGTAGTGTGGACGGGGCTTCATGCTTAAAATTATGCCTATATTTACCTGATAATATGGTTAACTATGATAAAATACAGCTATTTAGAAGAACCGTACTATTCCCTTCTCCTGGCATCAAATTAATATCAGTCAGTAAGCAGCAAGGGGTCTTTCACCTCGTTAAAAAAAAAGTATAGTTATTGCCGCCTCCTCTGCTCCCTTCTCGCCCTCAGTGGAGACTAGCGTAGGCACCAAGAAAATAGATTGATGACTACATGTGCGGCTTAAAAATTATTCGAGTATATACCAAAAATCAGATGTTGGATATTTTATTTTTTCTAGTGAAGTCGATTATATTTCCCACCTACGTGATAATAAACATCTAAGTTTCCTAACGGTCTTACCAGCTGGTTACTCGCTGGAAGACCCGTCAGGGTGGCTCGGTTGGTTGAGCTGCGAGCTCGCGTGCAGAGTCCCTGCATTCGGTCAGCGATTCGAGCCCACCAGGTTCGTCCTGGCGTGGTGGCGCTTTGTATAGTCAATAACCTTGTAGTTGGTACTTGCAAAGTGTCTAGATAGGATCAAAGTATATCATCTTATCTTACTCGCTGGAAGATGTACAATACGTGATTTTTGCGGGGTTTGACACCTACTCGAGCCTTTAGTGGGCAGTTTTTATCCCGCTGACTACGATCAACTCAACCCCTTTAGACCCAGAACGTAATTTCCATTGTAATTTGGCTACAATTAAACGATTTTTAGTTAATATAAGCAATATTTTATAGATATGACCTGTTTAGTATCCTTGTCGACTAACTAATTTGGTATATTCAGTTACTTTTCGTAATTATATGGCTAACAACAGACAATTTTTTATAGCAAAGGAAAGATCAGGGCGTGAAAGGGTTAAGTGCAGTGACGGCCGCTAGCAACATAATAAACTAAAGACTAATTTTATATAGATCTTGAACTACGTAACTCAAGTGTTGTATTGCTGCTCCTCACTATTAGTCTGAAGCAGAGGTCTCCAACCCAGAATTCGAGAAGAGTCAGTTTCTTCAAACTTGGCAGGGCAGCAGTGCTGATGGCGCCGCAGTGTACATTATGAATGGAAATTACGAACAAGTACAAGTTAATAAGTACAAGAATTCGTCTCAATATTTTCCTAGAGACTTAGGACCTAGGTCACATACACTATTGTACTGCGGCTATCTATACCAGTATTTTATCTCTTTCTTTTTTTAACGATAATTTGGACATTATTAAAAACATAAGAAAGCTACAAGAGGCCAGGAGACCTACACGTGGTAGTTCCTGTTACTAAACACTACCTACATCCACCTTTCATCTCCATCCATGAAATTGTCTAGCCTCCTATTAAAACTCCATATTGACTATTTAAAACTCCCTATTGACTTTAAAACTCTCTATTGACTAAAAACTCTTGACAAAGAATCCTTATTGAATAAAATCTCCCTATTAACTAAAATCTCCCTATTGCCTAAAAATTCCCTATTGACTAAAAACTCCCTATTAACTAAAAACTCTATTAAAAACTCTCTACTGACTAAAAACTCCCTATTAACTAAAAACTATTAAAAACTCTCTACTGACTAAAAACTCCCTATTGACTAAAAACTCTTATTACCTAAAAACTCACTATTGACTAAAAACTCCTATTAACTAAAAACTCACTACTATTGACAAAAACTCCATTGACTAAAAACTCCCTATTAACTAGAAACTAACTAGAAACTCCCTACTAACTAAAAACTCCCTATTGACTAAAAACTCCCTATTGACTAAAAACTCCCTACTGACTAAAAACTCCCTATTGACTAAAAACTCCCTATTGACTAAAAACTCCCTACTGACTAAAAACTCCCTACTGACTAAAAACTCCCTACTGACTAAAAACTCCCTATTGACTAAAAACTCCCTATTGACTAAAAACTCCCTACTGACTAAAAACTCCCTACTGACTAAAAACTCCCTATTGACTAAAAACTCCCTATTGACCAAAAACTCCCTATTGACTAAAAACTCCCTATTGACTAAGGGATCAAGATTGGGTAAGACTAAATAAGGTATCATGAACATTGCGTCCTCTAATTGTCTAGCCTCCTATTAAAACTCCCTATTGACTAGACCCTCCCTATTGGCTCTATCCACCTTTCATCCCCATCTACGAAATTGTCTAGCCCCCTATTAAAACTCCCTATTGACCTACTGACTATTGACCTATTGACCTTGACCCTCCCTATTGACTTGACCCTCACTTATTTCGCTGGGGATTTTTCACTTTAAATAATACAAATAACATAATCCCGCTAATTTCATCTGAAGACTCTTAACACGAACCTGTTATAATTCATTCATCAACGGTTCTTTATCATACCTTTGCCTCCATGGATCATTGTCATTTTGATAAGTATTATAAAAACCTCTATCAAAGCGCTCCAGACTACGTTAAAATAGCTAACTTTCCATAATAATTTATACGAAAGATTAAACCAAGACCTATGTTATGAAGACACACACACACACACGCGCGCGCACACACACACACGAAATTATACTCTGTACCACCAATATATAAAAACTTTATACTCCATCACATCGCAAAACTGTGTATAATGTATTGTTTGTATAAAGCGTTCTGGGGCTACATTCAGAGAGGCTTACTTCCGGTCTGCACGACCTAGCGACTTCCAACAGCTGTTCTGGGCGACTTTTGGCATTCTGCAGGCCCATTTATGACGTAGTTAAAGACGTTGAGCTGTCAAATCACACAACTCCCTCCAGGCGTTGTAGAGCACGCAATATACATAAAATACTCATAAATAGAGTATATATGATGTTTTCTGACTCAAGAACTGAACAGGGAAGTATACAAATGAAATTAGGCCATATTACAATGCCATCCGCTCGTAATGAGTTTGTTATGGGGGTGATGGGTCGAGTGGCGAATTTTGGGCATCTCACCATGACTCCCCACACCATTACACCACCACGCACAGCTCCGCGAAACAGACAAGGTACATATAATATAATTATATTCCTTCTCCTTCTCCTTCTCCTCCTGCCTTTTCTTGTAGCAGTTGGTGGTAGTTGTGGTTTTGGCAGCAGTGATAGGGGGTAGTGGTGGCAGCAGTAATAAAAATATAAACCGTGTAACACATTTCAGCGTGTTATTGGAGTGGTCTTCGAAACCAAGACGATGCTTGACGACAAAAAACCCCGGCTTATATTTTATTACTGCTGCTTCTGCTGCTGCTATTGCTGCTGCTGCTACTGCAACTGCTGCCGGCTGCTGTGGGAAGGGGTTGGGAGGAGGAAGAGGGGAGGAGAAGGAGAGGGAGAAGCTAGGAGGTGGAGGAGGGGGAGGGGGAAAAGAAGTACCTTTTCTTATAGCAGTTGGTGGTGGTTGGATTTGGTGGCAGTGGTGATGGTAGTGGGGGTGGCAGCAGTAAAAAAATATAAGCCGTGTAACAAACATTTCAGCAAGTGTTATTGGAGTGGTCTTCGTACTATATAAGACGATGTTTGGACGACAAAACACCGCTTATATTTTATTGCTGCTGCTATTGCTAAACTGCTGCCGGCTGCTATAAGAAAAGGTTAGGGGGGAGAAGAGGAGGAGGAGAAGCTAGGAGGGGGGGAGGAGGAGGAGGGAGAAGGGTGGAGCATTTTGGTGTGGATGATGAATTTTTTTTTATAAACACAGCTGAGAGCGTGGAAGCCTTGTGATTGGCTGAAACTTTTGAGAAATACTACGTGATTCGCTGGCAAAGGCTGTGATGTAATTGTACTCGCTCAGCCAATCAGCTATCGAAGCCCATAGTGACACCGTAGCGCCACTCCCATATCTCGTACCAGAACCCCCGCGACTTCCGGGTTGTACAAATGAGGAAGTTAGTTAAGCTAAACACCGCGCCCTTTAACTCTTTCTGAATGTCTGCCCTGGACAACTCTGGGGCTACTTTCAGAGAGGCTTACTTCCGGTCTGCACGCCCCTAGCGACTTCCAACAGCTGTTCGGGGCAACTTTGGCATTCTGCAGACGTACTTAAAGACGTAAAGCTGTCAAAACAAAGCGACCACGGTGGGGTTGGCGTAGAGCACGCAAAAAATACATAAAATACCATAAATTGAGTATATATGATGTTTCTGACTCAAGAACTGAACAGGGCAAGTATACAAATGAATTAGGCCTTAAACCTATCTCCTACCCTCATGGTGAGTTTTTTATGGGGTGATGAGCCTAGTGGTGAACGGCGGCACCTCACCGAAACCTGACCGAGACCACCTCGCCCCACCCAACCCCGGGGGGTTAGCTGCCACCAACCGCCACGCATCAGACTGAAGGTATAATGGCCCCTTTTTCCTTAATAAAACCCCAAGCCCTGTCCATCCAGCCGTGATGGGTATCGGGTGTAGCCGGGGTTTTGTGACCCGCCCCCCCGGGGTGGTTGCTTCCCCAAGTGGCAGGAAGACCAGTTTAACGAATAGAGAGATTATCAAGCGGAAAATCCCCATAGTGACACCGTAGCGCCATGCCATATCTCGTACCAGAACCCCCGCGACTCCGGTTGTACAAATAGAGGAAGTTAGTTAAGCTAAACACCGCCGCCTTTAACTCTTTCTGAATGTCTGCCCTGGTCACCAACACGCAATTCTTAAGTCACCTACGTCGCTCTTATAATCTTGTTTCTCACCTTCGCCACTCTCGCGTTTAGTTGTTGCTCTATTTTCCCATTCAGTTATTTTCATCACTTACTTTTTGTTATTCTATGTTAACAGACTCACTCACTTTTTATTATTCTATGTTAACAGACTCACTTACTTTTTATAATTCTATGTTAACACTCACTTACTTTTTGTTATTCTATGTTAACAGACTCACTTACTTTTTATAATTCTATGTTAACAGACTCACTCACTTTTTGTTATTCTATACTCACTTACTTTTTGCTATTCTGTTAACACCCACTTACTTTTTGTTATCATGTTAACGCTGGTGACGTATTAGACTCGTGCCATTGGATGTATATGCTGTCTCCTTTATTGTTATGCTGTCTTGTGCACTATAATAGACTGACTATTAATTGACTATTAACTGACTATTAACCGATTATAATTATGACTGACACCTTGTGCGCGATAAATTAATCAAATCAAATCAACTCTCGCGTCGTGTCCTCACCAGCCGGCAGCTCGTCACCACTGTCCACCGCCACACCTGCTGCTCATACTGTAAATAGAAAGAAATGTTACAAAACACATTTTCAAAAGATAGTGCTAGCTTGGTCCAGGTCCCCCTCACCGCCGTGAGTATTAGCCCCTCAAGGGGGGGGTGTCACAGGTGCCGGCTGCTCATTGTCGCCTGGTTTTGCAATGTTAGGCATGGTTAGGATTACGTAGCTCCCGTAAGGGGAGGGATTACAGCAACCCTTACAGCAAAAAAAGATTACAGTGAGTGTTTGGCAAAAAGTATTACCGTTAAGCTGAAAGCAAAAAGGGTTACTGCCAATCTGAAAGACAAAAGGATTACTGCCCAAACTGAGAGACAAAAGGATTACTGCCAATCTGAAAGACAAAAGGATTACTGCCAATCTGAAAGACAAAAGGATTACTGCCAATCGAAAGACAAAAGGATTGCTGCCAATCTGAGAGACAAAAGGAAATTTCTGCCAATCTGAAAGACAAAAGGATTGCTGCCAATCTGAGAGACAAAAGGATTACTGCAATCTGAGAGACAAAAAGGGTTACTGCCCAATCTGAGAGACAAAAGGATTACGCCAATTGAGAGACAAAAGGATTACTGCCAATCTGAGAGACAAAAGGATTACTGCCAATCTGAAAGACAAAAGGATTACTGCCAATCTAAAGAAAAAAGGATTACGCCAATCTGGAAGAAAAAAAGGATTACTGCCCTCTGGAAGAAAAAAGGATTACTGCCAATCTGAAAGAAAAAAGGATTACTGCCAATCTGAAAGAAAAAAGGATTACTGCCAATCTGAAAGAAAAATGGATTACTGCCAATCTGGAAGAAAAAAGGATTACTGCCAATCTGAAAGAAAAAAGGATTACTGCCAATCTGAAAGAAAAAAGGATTACTGCCAATCTGAAGAAAAAGGATTACTGCCAATCTGGAAGAAAAAAGGATTACTGCCAATCTGAAAGAAAAAAAGGGTTTCTGCCAATCTGAAAGAAAAAAGGATTTCTGCCAATCTGAAAGAAAAAAGGATTACTGCCAATCTGAAAGAAAAAAGGATTTAAACTTGAGTGAGAAAAAGGATTAATCTTTAGCTGAGAAAAAGGGTTAATCTTGAGCTGAAAGTAAAAAGGCTTATCGTTGGGCAGCAAGAAAAGTCAAGGGTTTTAAAATGAAAGCAATAAATATAATACCTTTAACAATGGCTGCCGTCGTCAGAATGCCTTGTGATTTGCTGAGGTCCATCCGGGTATCTATTTTATTCCGGTCATGTAACTTCAGTTTCCTCTTGTTCTTATATCTTGGTTAGGTCAGTACTTGAGGCCAACAAACTCCACCTCCAAAGCTAATTCTTGACTCAATTTAACTCCCAAGCAGTACTGTAAAAGACAAACTCCAGTCAGCGTATCCTATCAGCATATGGCAGGGAGGGACAGAGTAAAACAAATCATAAAAAAGCTTCCCTATAGTACTCACCCTATGACTGCATCACTCCATCAGCGCCGCCGTGCCCGCGCTGCGGTGAGTCTGTCGTCGCCGCTGTGATGGACGCTAACGAGGCATTACTGTGGAAGAGTCTACAAAATTATGGTGTACCTGGAAAAGAACAGTTAGCAACATCCTATCGCCCTAACGCCTAGGAAACAGAATCTTCCTTAACTTGTTTCGAAGAGTTGCTCCAGCGCTGTCCCGCGGCGCGCTGTGCATGCAGGGGTACTTACCTGAAAAACAAAGAAAAATTAGTACATTTGCTCAGTCACAATAGTTCTAAACATTAAAATGCTCTAATGTTCAATAATTCACAACTTATTAATCAATCCTAAGTCCCTCTGTGCCCAGCCTTCCCGCGGAGCCTCAGCCAGGCCAGCCAGGCAGTCTCCAGTCCCTGCCACCGACGCGCTGCTACGCGTCAACCGGCTGTTACAACACTATCATGACGCTCAACACTAATCTCATTGTCTACTTGACCACCAGCGTAACTTACCGAAACGATGAGCAGAACAGGGCGAGGTGGAGAACGGTGAACTACTAGCTAAACACACGCAAACGCACGCAACGCACACAACGCACACAACCCCGCATCGCGACGCCACCGACACACACACACGCGTCACCGCCGCCACCCAGAGAATGATCTTCCGGCACCCGCACCGCCGCCCACGCCGCCAGCCTCTTGGGCTGGGCGGCCCAGTGGGCGTGTGTCTCCGAATCCCTGGCTGATGCATTGACCAACACGTCCAGGGCTCACACCCTCGCGTGTTTCACCAACAGAAGTATTGGTGTAACACCAGGCTAACTTTACCGGCACTAATATACACCTGTGTGTTGGAAATAATGAACACAGTGACAAGATATTAAGGAGCGAAGATTGTATACTTTGCAAGATCACTTTCGAACACAGTGTAGCTTCCGCTTGACGACAACCCCGTCTCCCCCCCCCCCCCCCCCCCCCATCACCTCCACGAGCCCTGGCTGGGACTCACGCGCAGCTCACAGCGCAATTCTCTTTTTCGAAGCAGTTTCGAAGCCGTGTTTCGGGACCGCGTGAGGACCAATGAGGACCACCACCGGCCAGCCTCTTGGGCTCGGGAATCGCTCTTTTGATCGAATCCTGATGATGCATTGCCAACACGTCACGGCTCTGTCCACACCTCACGTGTTTCACCACGGTATAAGATCAGCTTAACTTTACCCGCAAATAAATGTACCTGTATGTTGGAAATAAAATTTTCACAGTGACATAATATCCAAGGCGAAGATTGCATACATTGCCGGATCGTTTTCGGACACAAGTGGGAGTTTCTGCTTGACGACCGAACCTTCCCAACCCCCCCACATCCCCTACCTGACCCCCATCTCCCCCTAAAATACCCCCCCATGCCAACCAGGTCCCTCCCCACGCTTATGTTCTCTATAATATGTAGGGTTTCAGCACGAGTATATCTTTCTCAAATCTATAATAATCTATATTTGATTTGATTTGATTCTGATATTCGCTTATTTTTTTTGATTCATATTACTGTAACATTTAATTCACAGCGAATTATAACCATGAAACAGTAACATGATGCAAGAAGGCAGACAGACCACCGGTACACCCTGCCACCGAGACTGCCACCTCCACTAGTCGTCGCACTTTTTTCACTTTTCTGGGAATGGCCCTACCCATAACTACGTCACGGTTTGTTTACATCGGTGCATTGTGGGGGTAAGGCGGGTCGCAGCGGGTGGACCTACGAAGGGAAAACTACGGCGATGGAAGAAATTTTGAGTTTTTTTTGCGCGAAATTGGGTATTCCCGGTGCTATATTACTGTGCACTGTTCTCGCTGACAACACTATAGAGAAGACCTGAGGTAATGGGGTGATGTGCAGAGGCTTCTAAACCAAGAAAACAGAGTCATAACAGAGCCTCGTCCCAAAAGGGAAGCAACTGGTAGGTACGTAACGTGTCCCTACCACTTGCTTACTTCTTAATGAGACTCTGCTGTGACGTTTCCTGGTTTAGAAGCCTCTGCACATCAACCATCACCTCAGGGCTTCTCTATGTTTTTCAGCGAGCACGGAAATATAGCACTTGGAATATCAAT
>JACEEZ010023382.1:27500-125000 GCA_016584305.1 Chionoecetes opilio
TAATGGGGTTTTTTTTTTTTTTTTTTAAAAAAATTTTTTTTTTTGCATGTAAAGGTATTTTTTAAAAAAATTTTTTTTTTTTTTCCTTTTTTTTTTTTTTTTTTTTTTAAAAAAATTTTTTTTTTTTTTTAAAAAAAAGGGAGGGGGGGGTTTTTGGGGGGGGGGGTTTTTTTTTAAAACCCCCCCGGGTCCGGGGGGGGGGGGGGGTTTTTGGGGGCCCCCCCCCCCAAAAAAAAAAAAAAAATTTTTTATTTATTTTTTTTAATATTTTTTCCCCCCCCCTTTTCAATTTTCTGGGTACGCCACTGGTTGTATGCAGGAAACTGGAGGGGTTTTAATATTTGTCTCTGTGCAAAACCCCTTTTTTTTTTTCTCTCTTTTTTTTTACGTGGGGCAGCCAGGAGGGAAAGTTAGTGTAAGTAGCATTTTGGAATTTTTGTAACCGGGAAATCGGGAACGGGTTTTTTTCTAAAGGGCAGACCCAACGTTCACATTTTATGCCGGGAAATTTTTTGTAAAATATATGAAAGGGAAAATGGGAAAACTCCACAGTTAAAAAAAAAATGGGAAAAAAAATGAAAAAAAGTATGAAGTTAAGTAAAGAAGAAAGTAAAAAAAAGTAAAATAAGAGAAATAAAATAAATAAGGGAAATAACATAATGAAATAAATTATTTGATTCAAAAACCCCAAAAAGGGGGTTTGTTTTAAAATCAATACTTTTTTTTTCCAACTATTCTAAAGTAGCCAAAAACCCCCCTTTCCGATCATGAAAAATAAAAATCTTAAAAAAAAATAAACCTCAAAAAAATAAATAAAATAACCGTGACATTTTGAAAAAAAGGAAAAGGAAATTTGGGGAAAGGGAAAAGGGGGGGAAAATTTGAAAATGTCGATTGGGGGAAATCAAAGGGACGAGGGAAATTTTTTGATGAGACGAAGAGGACCTGGTTTTCTGCCTGAGGTCAAATGAGGGGGAGGAGGGGAGGAGGGGGGAGGGGAAAGGGGGAGGGGAAAAAAAAGAAAGGGTGGGAAAAGGGAACGAAGCTAAGAGATAAAAATTATTGACCCAATTTTAAAGAAAAATTTATTAAAATATCAGTTTATAGTATTAAAAAAAAAAAAAAAAAAAAAAAAGAGTTTGGCAAAAAAGGGTGAAAACTGGAGTTTAAATCTTTTAATTGCAAAAAATGAGTAGGCCTTTTAAAAAAAATTAATATTAGCGGGCCTTTATTAGTAGTGTTGGGTCGGCCTAACGGGTTTAAGCCCATATTAATGACGGAAGGGAAAAAATTGGGAGAAAAGAAAAGGGAAGGGAATTTTGGGGGATTAAAAGAAATATCAGAAAAAATGGAAAAAACGAAAAAGGGAAAATTTTTTTGAAATCCTTGGTAAGGAAATATGAAAAAAAAAAAGTTTAATTTTTGGTTTGAAGAAAAAAAATTTAGAATATAAAGTTTTGGTTTAAGAAAATTAAAATAAACCCGAAAGAAAAGGGGTAAAAGGGAAAAAAAAGTGCATCAAAAGAAAGCGGAAAAAACTGGAAAGAGGAAAAATTAGGGTTTGGTTAGGGGTTTGGTTAAATTAGGTTAGGTAGTTTTTAGGTAGCTTAGGGAGTCTATAGGCCCCTTTAAAAGATCACAACAAAGGGAAAAAATGAAAAATGTTTTTTTTTATATTTTAACATGATGAACAAAATGAGTAATGGGTTTTAAAAATCAACGCAAGAATGTAAAAAAATATGACCGATCTTTTTGGGTTTTCCTTTTTTTTTACTTTCATTTACGATTTGCTTGCAACTATTCATGTTCTGCAGTAGATCTTCACTTGGGGGCTCCCGGAGTTAGCATACTTTAAAATTTTTGTTACAAATAAAGAAATGGGAGGGCAAAATTTTGCCCGTTTGGTCCTCCACGATCAACCCGGGTGCATTAAAAATAAAACGTGACATTTCGTCACTTCATTTCCCCGTCTTTTGGGATTGCAAATCACACAAGCCTATGGCCCAAAAAAAGAAGCTGTTTGCCAAAAAAAGCACCAAATTAAAATTAGACATTTGGGCCTTCAAAAAAAATTGAAAGGTTTTTTTACCATAGGGAACGGTTTCCCCCCCAAAAAAAACTTTAGAAAATTGGGCAAAATACTTTATGATGATGTTAACAGAGAAAAAAAAAAAACAGACCCCCAGACGAACACATAGTATTATTTTCCCCCCTTTGGGGGGGAAGGTTTATTTATAAATGTGTACAATTTTAGTCAACCAATGATATTTTTAATAAAAAACCCAAAAGTTTTAAAGTTTTCGGTAGGCTCAAAAAATTTTCCAGGCCCCTTAAAAATTTGGGGCAGATTTGAAAAAAGCTCTCAATACATTCATCATAACAAAAATGAAACGACACATTGGGAAAAGAGAGGAGATTATATGGGAGTTAGAGCGGGAAAGCGAAAGAGTATCCCTTTTAATGGTCTTACCCAAATTCTGGAACTTGAAATTAAAGGGGAAACACAACGGGTGCGGGCGGGGGGTTGAGGGTGTACTGCCCACATATATACGTAACTACCTTTTTCCTTTCAGCGGGGCGGTCTCACCCTCTCACGTTGAAAATCAAACTCGAGTGAAAGTAACTATAAAAGAAAGCATATTTTGAGGTTTAAAGGGTTTTTCAAAAAAAAAAATTTTCTATTATCAAAAAATATCCCTTCGATACTTTCGTATCCTTGCGAGGAAATCAACATAGTACTGCCATATATGGAGCATTTTCCCCGAACCCCCCAAAATTGATTTTAGCACCCCCGGGGGGGGTAGCACCCCCGGTTTGAAACCTTTTAAACCCAGGCCCTCAACTGAAAACTGGGGTTTCCGGGCGGAAGAGCATCCCGGGCCGGGAAAAAAATACTATTTAAAACACAAAAACACACACACACACCCCACCACACCCCCTTTGTATACGTTTGGGATTCCCGCCAAACAGGGACAAGGGGGGGTGGCCCCCCTTAGTGTTTGGGAAATTAGAGTATAGAGGAGGTTGGAGTTAAGAAGAATAGAACCGGGGGGAAAGGGCGGAGGTTTAGCCCCCCGTTTAACTTAACCCCCAATAAAAAACATCCTTAATATTTCTAAACCCCCTGTTTTAAAAGCCGCCACTATGTCAAGAACTCAAAGGGTCATGCCCGCGTGGGCTAGACGTCTACTTACGTATCCCCTACAAACCAAATGATCCCCCCTAGGAAGAGGGGCAGGGAGGAGCCCCCCAGGGGCCCTGTACCCGCCGGGGGGTGGGGGCGCCCCCTCCACTACCGCGTGGGGCCCCTCGGGGGGCAGGCACGGCAAGAGGGCCCCGCAAGAGGGAAGGGGGGAGGAGTCAGAGGGGCGCCTTCCCCCCCCCCAAAAAGGCCCGGCTGGAAGAGATGGAGAAAGGGGGGGAAGGGGGGCCCGGGTTGGAGGGGGCGAAGAGGAAGGGGAAGGTCCGGCCCGGAGGTTATGAAGAGGAGGGCGAAGGGCCCCAGGGCCCCCGGACCACCGTGGGTGCGGAAAGGGGGCGGCCCCATACCGGTGCCCCCCGGGAGGGCCCCGGCCCTGCAAATGGGAGGGGGGAGCAGGAAATTTCGAGGACGCCCCCCCCCCAAAAGGCCCGGCTGGAGGAGATGGAGAGGAGGGCGAAAGAGATGGAGCAAAAGAGAAAGGCGAAGGTGGAAGCCGTGCGACAGAAGATGGAGATGGAGAGGGAGGCGAGGGCCGAGGCCAAGCGCTAGGAGGGTTAGAGAGAAGGAGGAGGTGAGGGGGATGACGGGCTGAACAAGAAAGGAAGGAAGCGGCCAAGACCCGGCGGGCCCGGCGGTATGAGGAGATGAGGAAGTGTGTGGCTGAGGCCAAGGCTGAGGCCAGGCGGAGGGAGAGGTTGTGGGAGGAGAGGAGGGCGGCCGTGGCCCAGCGCGCGTGGACCAAGAGATGGAGGGACGAGGAGCTGAGGATGATTCACATCCTGAGGGTGAAGAAGGACTTGGAAATGTCCGATGACGAGGACGAGGTGGAGGAGAAGGAGTGAAGAGACACGCAGACACACGGTGAGGACGAGAAGCAAGAAGCAGAGTGAGGCAAGTCACCGCCTGCCTCCACCACGGCAACCATTCCTTACAACAGTATTAGGTCTACAACAAAACACAGGTGGCGATTCTGCCGCAAACAAGGAATACTGTATATTTTGTTCACTGCATTACTTTTTAAAAAACTTTCAGACATCTATACATATATATATATATATATATATATATATTATTCTATACTTTAAAAAAAAAAATTATACAAATACACACACACACACTCACAATTTGTGTCTGTATGTATGTGTGTGTCTTTCTGTCTTTGGTTATGTTTATCTGAAATCCGTAGATAATGTTTTGTTCCTAGCCTGGAGTAACGTTTTTCTCAAGGGTTAAAGTTAATGATGAACGTTTTTCTGAAGGCCAGTATGAACGTTTTTTTTCTCAAGACCATGATGAAGTTTTTTTTCAAGGTGGCGAAGAACGTTTGTGTCATGTCTTTGGTAATATTTGTCTGAAGAACGTTCTGTTCAGTTAGTAGAGGATTGTATGCAGTGGCGTACCGAGGGGGGGGGGCATGCGGCCATGCCCCCCCCCCCTTTGGCAAAGAATAAACTATAATAAATTATATATTTTATATATATATATATATATATATATATAATATATATATATATATATTATAGATATATATAAAATATATATATTATAAAATATATAAAATATATAAATATATATATATATATATATATATATATATAATATATATATATATATCTATATATATATATATATATATATATATATATTTATATTTATATATTGGCCCCCCCCTTTTCAATTTTCTGGGTACGCCACTGCACACACAGTTGGAATCCTTTTACTCCGACTCTCCACACAGCAGCACGACAATATGGAGTTAGCAGGATATTCTGAAAACTCGAAAGATTTTTTATTTTAACTAACCTCATAATAATATACGTATAGAGATAGATAAATAGATAGATAGATAGATAGATTGATATATAGATAGATATATAGACAGACAGATAGATAGATAGATAGATAGATAGCAGAGCTGGGCACGTTCCTGGATTTGGGGTAGTCCGTACCTGTACTTCCGTACTTCGGGACGCGGGTCGTCCGTACCTGTACTTCCGTACCTTATTTTACTTTGTTCTGTCCGTACCCGTACCTCCGTACCTCCGTACCTGTACCCTATAACTATTAAAACGCGCCTGAAAAAATATAGTCAGTACCTCAAAAATAAAACAAAATACAAGGCTATAATACATCAGAGCTTCATAAATATATATAGCAATATATATTTACCATCAAATAATCATCAAATCAATTAAAATAAAATTTGTCTCCAGTCTTCACAGTTCACAAATGAGTGAAATGACTAATTAGTTTAAATCACAAGTTTATTCTAGAGTGTATAACTGTTAAAACTGTTAACTTAGTAAAATACTGCAATAGAACAGTTAGATTTGTCTTACTTCTCAAGGTGCCACAGCATAGCCTTTAGCTGTCTGGTGCCCTCCTGCCTCTTCCTCTGATCCTCCTGCTCAGTCCCACTCTCCTCTATGTCCTGGGTGAACAGCTGGGAGGAGTCCAGCTCCACGTCAGACAAAGAAATATCTGACGTCCCCTGTGGTGTATGGGTTCTGGACGCAGATGGTGCAGGCGTGCTGGTTCTGTAGCTCACACTACTACAGCTACTATCCCCAGACACACTCCTGCTCCTGTCGCTATCACTTCTTTTTCACGTATTTGTCCATGTTTATTTGAAAACACTAAACAGTAAGCAATAGCAGTGAAACTTTGAAACGCGTTGCCGGGTGATGTGACTGTAAACATAAAACGTTGTTGATCTTGAGCTTCATGCCGCACGTTTGGTGTTTACCAGGCACCACAGATGCACGGATCTCGCCTTAGGAAATGATCAGCTGACAGCTAGTGGCAAATTGCCCGCCAAAACGCGTGAAAGTTATTCTGTGGACTGTTTTTTTTCGTCTTCGTTTTTTTTTTTTTTTTCATCATAGAAAATATCAAGTACGGAAGTACGGACCCAAAATTTCGCAGGTCCGTACCTGCTACTTCCGTACCTTTGAAAAACTTTCCGTACCTCCGGACTTCCGGACCTAGTTTGGAAGTCCGTAGGTACGGAGGTACGGAGGTACGGACAGAGGTACGGAAGTACCCAGCTCTGATAGATAGATAGATAGACATATATATATATATAGATAAATAGATAGATAGACAGAAAAAAAATAATAATATATATATATATGTATATATATATATATATATATATATATATATATATATATATAAAATATATATATATATATATATATATATATATATATATATATATATATATATATATATATATATATATATATATATATATATATATATATATATATATATTATATATATATAGGGAGAAATTTAGAGAGGGAAACTCGAGAGAGAGATTAGAGAGAGAGAGATTTAGAGAGTATCTCTATGTATCTCTACCTCTTGAAGTATTCCTGTGGCCATTTCTGCAACCATAGGCTGCACAATACACAATCTTGATTGTAATTCAAGAAATAATCTCTAGTAAACACATAGTAGCAGTTCAATCTCCGCGGCTGCGGGGTGTCTCAAGATGGCCGTAAAGTGCGAGAGTGCCGCAATGGTGGAGGCACAACAAACTACGCGGCGCCGACATGAGATCGCCCCTCCAGTTATTATAAAGCTCAGTGGTCACAAATGGAACGCAAAAACCCCGTTTTTTTGTTTACAAACAAACTCAGCTGGCGAGGCAAGAGAGAGAGAGAGAGAGAGAGAGAGAGAGAGAGAGAGAGAGAGAGAGAGAGAGAGAGAGAGAGAGAGAGAGAGAGAGAGAGAGAGAGAGAGAGAAACGAGAGAGAGAGAGAGAGAGAGAGAGAGAGAGAGAGAGAGAGAGAGAGAGAGAGAGAGAGAGAGAGAGAGAGAGAGAGAGAGAGAGAGAGAGAGAGAGAGAGAGAGAGAGAGTAGAGAGAGAGAGACGAGAGAGGGGAGAGAGAGAGAGAGAGAGAGAGAGAGACATTAAAAGTGGTAACTCAGCTGTGATGTGAAGGGATCATATCAAGTTTAAGATCGCGGGACAGCTTTCCACCACCAGTATAACTGTTGCGCATTTTGCTTCTCACGTTTTTCTTCGCGCGATGACAGACAGTAAACAATAGCTTTTCGGGCGACAGGACGCAGACTTGCCAGATCTTTCAAACTTGAATAGAATTTATTTTCACGTTGGCAGAGGAATTTTTATATATCCAAGCATCTTCCGCAGCTAATATATATAGAGACTTGTTTTACTTTACCTCTAATTTCCTTGAATTCCCCAGAGTGGCGACTCAACTGTTGGGTTAAAATACTAGCTGGCGACTTTACTGTAGTAGGTATAGTGAGGTCGCCACTCGGTTTTATTTCTGTCATTTGTTCAAATATGACACAGATGAAGACACAAAATGACACAGACTTTCCAGATAGCCCCTTCTAACTTTTCTGAAATCATGGATGTACAAATGTAAGTATTAGCGCCACCAGACGTCTGTAAATAACAAAGAAACGTAGAACTGGCGACTTCACTGTTATCTACGGTAGGCTGTCTGACATCCTCTCCGACTCGTGCATGCGGAAAACCCTTCACGATAAGAGAAATAGGGTCCAAGGCGACCATTGTTTGTTATGAACTGAAAACTCTACCCACAGGCTACCGACATCCCAATGTGAGTAGAGAAAGTTCACGGGTTATGTTGAGTCACTACGCGCTTTGCCTCGGACCCAGGGGCCAGATGCTGAGAGTGAGCTAGGGCGCCCTATCCACTAGGGCGCCTGTGGTAAGGCGAAACGCCCTCCCACCGCTATGCTCAGTCGAGATTGCTGCCTTAGTGGCACCGCTAAAGGCGCTGAAAACTAAGGCATGGTCAGACCGTGACTTAGTGAGCTGCTGAGGGCCTTTGACAGACATTCATCTTCTGTTTATAAAGCAAATACAGCCTTGTTTCAGTTCCTACAACGTAACAATTGGTGTTTACGTATTAATAGTGTTGCAAGGTATGTATGAATTGATCGTGCAAGACTAATGCGGCATTATAGGGTGTTATATGCTGGTGATAAGAAATGTTGTGTTGTGTGTTGGTTAGGGGCGGGCGGCGAGCGGCGGGCGGCAGGTGCTCCGCCCGCACTAAAATGTTGAACTATTACACGGTATTATCATACTACCAGATGATATTTAGGACAGCTGAACATACCATCATCTTCACGAGACATTAGTGCATATCATGAATGCATAAAACTTGCAGTAAACTATACCTATAATAAGATAATGAGAGCAAAATGAAATCGTGTATAAACTTTTTTTTCACCTTTTTTTATTCATCTTCTCCTTATTCCTGGAATGTTGCTTGCATTAAATTTTCACTCACTGTCCCGGAATCGGCACACCTTAACGATTATCATGGTGTATGGCACGTCCCAATGCAAAAATATATAAGTGGTCAAAACCTGCGATGAACGTCAAACTTGTGATGAAACAGCTTTTGGCGGGGGAGAGCGGTGTATCCTTGCCATAAGTGCTTGGTTAGGGAGGGAGGGACAACATTCCTTGCTTCAGCAGAGACGTGTTCAAGCCTTGTGATTGGTCGAAGCTGCCTAAGCAGCGCTCAGATAGGCAACGTGATTGGCTAGTAGGATTCTCGGACCACGCCCACGCCATAGGCTTTGGAGGTGTAAGGCAGTGCAAAAGCGCCTGAACTTTCGACTGTACATGGGCTTTAGTCTGTGCCTTAGCCGGGCCGTTACAAAAGCGCCTGAAGACGGGTAAGGCGCTCTTTTCGCCTTACCTCTATGGCACTTCTCAGCATCTCCCCCCAGGTTTTCGTGCGCAAATGGAACGCCTGAATTCTTGGGTTTCGTGAACTGGTTCCTGAGATTTCGCAAATAGAAGAGGCCTATAATAGTACCAAACATTTCTGGGTTCATGGGCTTTGCGACTGGACTATAATCCCTACTACCTAGGGTCTCTGTAATAAGATTATTAATGTATTACTATGTAAGTAATAGTATTCAAGTTACTCTAAGCCCTACTGGACAAGTCACAACTCAAGCTCGTGTTCAAGACTGCGAGTCGAAGTCAACAAAGGCTGTGAGGTACTTGATACTTGATGTTGTTTAGAGGATAATTCCTCAGAGCCGTAGTGTTCTACCGCTGCAGCCGGTCCTAGCGTCCCTAAACACTTGGTTCACTTGGTCCAGTAGTGAGTTTGTGGGTGCTCTACATAGCCAAGTGTAACCTGGTGGTTCGTCAGGGACTGCACAGGTATTCGTGTGTAGGTAGGAATTATTATCAGTGGCGAGTAGTAGGGAGGCCACCACTAGCTGAGGAGGAAGAGGAGGAGTGTGGTATAATGGGGTAATATAATGGCGTGTGGAGTGGTGGTGGGGGTGACGGGTGCATGAGGTGGTAACCCTACCATGGATAACAGTATAGTCGCCAGGCGCCAAATATTACGAATGATAGCCTCACTACTGCTGTGTCTGTGCCATTGAAGATGATACACAGTAGTTTATATCATGACTGTATAATCTACCCTGTTTCAGTGTTGTTTTATGCTTTGTATCTGCAAGTATAGATGGTTTCAAATTTCGCTACTCGTTTTTTTTCGCGCGACGACGTCGGCGGGAGAACACTCAGAACAGAAACACTAGCTGGCGATCTTAGTGTAGGTCACCACTCTGGTGATTTTTTGTAATTTGTTAATTTATAGCCATAATACGACACAGATGAAGACACAAAATGACACAGACTCTCCAGATAGCCCCTTCTAACTTTCCTGAAATCATGGATGTAGAAATGTTAGTATTAACGCCACCACACGTCTGTACGAATTCTAGACTACTCGACCCACGTGGCAACTCGCCCCAGACAACTCGACCTCGCCTAAAAGACAGCTCCACCCACGGAAAAAGAAAAGTCGACCCACATCGGCGAAGGCGGAGAAAGCATGTACTATATTTACCGTTTCCACATGTCGTATACATATACGTTTTCCATATTGTGACTAATATATATATCTATATATATATCACATATCACATTGTACCCAATATTTGTAATGCAAATAAAACGTTAAACGTTAACCAAATCTAACAAAACCTAACAAAATCTAACCTAACCTAACAAAATATAACCAACCCTAACCTAACCAAATCTAACCTACCTAACCTAACCAAATCTAACCTAACCTCCTAGCGGGGGGTTGGGGAGGTTCTCGACACTTCGGTCATCATTCTGTGAGGATCGTCATGTTCACACGTCTCTGGACTCAGAAGAAATCCAATGAATATTCCCTAGATCTAGGGATTTTTTTTTTTTGGACCACCCTGTACTATATTGTCATATATATATATATTGACAGACTGTCTATTGGGTCGACTTGTCCTGGGGCGACTTGTCCTGGGGCGAGTAGTCTCACGATTGGGTCGACCTGTCTAGTGGGTCGAGTTGTCACTTGGGTCGACTTGTCCAGGCTCCGTCTGTACATCGAAAAAAACGGGTAATAATGGACGAGAACTTTGCGGTCGTTTTCAGAGACACCAACTATTTTTTCCTGGCCTTCAATAGGTGCTTTTTCTAATGGTGATAGTTTTATTTTTCGGAAAAAAAAAAGAAAAAAAAAATCATCACCGAATTTTATGGTACCGTTTCCATTAAAAACACTGTACCTCCATCATAAAAAGCACTAAAATTTGGCCGGGAACAATTAGTCAGGGTCTTATAGGTTTTAATGAAACCTAACCTTATAGGTTTCATTAAAACCTATAAGGTTAGGTTAGGTTTTATCAAAACCTATAGGACCCTGACTAATTGTTCCCGGCCAAATTTTAGTGCTTTTTATGATGGAGGTACAGTGTTTTTAATGGAAACGGTACCATAAAATTCGGTGATGATTTATACTATGGGTTTGCGCAAAATGAAACTCTCCATTAGAAGAAGCCCCTATTTAGGCCAGGAACAAATAGTCGGTGTCTCTGAAAACGACCGCTAAGTCCTCGTCCATTATAACCATACAGCGTTGTCCTGGCGACTTTAGTGTTATCTACGGTAGTGGGCTGCAGTCAGTTCGTACACAAGTTGTTTCGTCCACCAAAGTGAATTCTGTGTCAAACTGGAAATTTACAGTCCGTCACCTGTGTCTGATTATTACGTCTTTTCTGGTGAGTCATAAGAAGATAAGAACATAAGGAAGCTACAAGAGGCCGTGAGACCTACACGTGGTAGTTCCTGTAAGTCAGTCTGTAAGTCCTGTGAGTCACTAGGTAAGTAGTTCCCTGTGATTTAGTGACTGTTTGCTACATAAAGTAATCGTCCAGACCCATTTTTTTTTGTCTAATTATGTTGAATGTACATTCAAAACACCTAATCCACCAAAAATAATTGATTTCCAGGCCTTATTTCCGTAAAACCACGACTTTTGTAGAAAGCGCGTGAAAAAAAACTTCCCTCCAACAGGGCCGTCAATAACATTCATCAATATGAATGTTATTGATGACATCAGAGGAGGAACGCTCCAATGTAAACATCTGTCTGACAGCTGTCGGCAAATGTTATGATAAGCGATTGTACCTCGGTGTCAGGCAGTGAATCTGTCGCTGTGACAGATCTAGAGTATGATGCTCAATCTGAGACCGAAATAAATGATGCTGCTCGCGTATACTATGAGGAAAATGAACCTCAGACCAGAATACGAGGCGGACGAACAGATGTTAGCGGCAACAACAACCCCTTACACACAACAACCCCTTACACACAACAACCCCTTACACACAACAACCCCTTACACACAACAACCCCTTACACACAACAACCCCTTACACACAACAATTGGTGATAGTGACGGTGGTGACACACAGCAACACAACAGCATCCGGTGAGTGTGTGTGTGTGTGTGTGGTGAGTGAATCACTACAAATCCTTGCCAATTTCAACTTCCCGTTCCAATCTGCCCTAGTCCGCCGCACTAATCTTTTCAACACATTTAACATTGTCGTATCAGTCGGAAACGTGTGCAAACTTTTCTGGAAAGGCACAGCTGTCTTGCTGCACCCATAAAGGATGCATGCATGTGGCATATCGCAAAAAAAATCTATCAGAAACACCCAAAAATCTTCAAGTACTATATTTATCTCGTGTGTTTACGTGCTTCTGATCAGCGCAGGGAGAGGAGGCCTTCCTCCTGTTACGTCACCGAGCCGTGGCGCATCGTCTGCCAGTTGCCAGCAGCGTTTTCAAAGCTCGGGGAATTTACAGATTTTGATTGCGGATTATTAAAAAACAGCTGACTGGATGCAAAAAGTGACAACATATTGTTGATACACTCGATAATGGCTATACTCTAACTACATCAAATCAGGAATGATGAAATGGTCTGGACGATTCCTTTAAGGGTTTACATGTCCTGGACGGGCTTGTTATTAGTGTGTGTGTGTGTGTGTTTTTGAAGGATTATTTGTTAAGGTGTGTGTGTGAAGGATTATTTGTCAAGGTGTGTGTGTGTGTGTGTGAAAGATTATTTGTTAAGGTGTGTGTGTGTGTGTGTGTGTGAAGGATTATTTGTTAAGGTGTGTGTGTGTGTGTGTGAAGGATTATTTGTTAAGGTGTGTGTGTGTGTGTGTGAAGGATTATTTGTTAAGGTGTGTGTGTGTGTGTGTGAAGGATTATTTGTTAAGGTGTGTGTGTGAAGGATTATTTGTCAAGGTGTGTGTGTGTGTGCGTGTGAAAGATTATTTGTTAAGGTGTGTGTGTGTGTGTGTGAAGGATTATTTGTTAAGGTGTGTGTGTATTCATCTAGTTGTATTTTACAGGGCCTGAGCAACGCTCGTATGGCCCCGTCTCCATATCAACATTTTTATCATTCATCCTTAGTGCTTAGTGTTGGGGGAAGCCAGCACCCCGAAGAGCAGGTCACAAACCCCGGCTAACACCCGGTACCCATTCACTGCTGGGTGGACAGGGGCTCGGGTTTTAAGGAAACAACCCATCTGTTTCCGCTCCGCCCGGGGATCGAACCCGGGACTTCTCGGTTGTGAACCGAGCGTGCTTCCCCTACACCACGGAGTACCCTTACTATCCCTTAGCACATGGAGTGTGTGAAGGATTATTTGTTAAGGTGTGTGTGTGTGTGTGTGTGTGTGGAGGATTATTTGTTAAGGTGTGTGTGTGTGTGAAGGATTATTTGTTAAGGTGTGTGTGTGTGTGTGTGTGTGTGTGTGTGTGTGTGGAGGATTATTTGTTAAGGTGTGTGTGTATGTTCATTGCATTGGTCATCGTTGTTGTCGTGATTACTATTACCACCCTTAGGTATCATTGTTATTAAGTATTATTGTTGCGTATTATTATTATTATAAGCAATGGTAAAAGTTGTCATATTTGGTTGATTCTTTTTATATTTTTATTTCTAGTTTGTGGTGAAAGTATTAGCAGTCGTCAGGCAATTATTCTTTATGATCAGGATGTGCAAATTGTCTTGAGTTTGTGTGACTGCGCTGTTGTGATCATTCATTAGTGTGATCATTATTAGTATTGATCATTCTCCATCATTACCATTATATCTCATTATTACTATTGTTACTGGGCGGTGAAAATACTAACAATAGAATCCTTTTAGAAGCTGATAATGACAATAAGAATGATAATAGTAGTCATAGTAATAACAATGATGATAATAATAATGATGATGATAAAACAAATTAATAATGATACAGGTTGAAGTTCCCAAAGTCGGCAACCTCGGGACCAGCGCCGAGCCGAGTAATGGAATTTTCCGACTTTTAGAACGTAGATATATTAAGGGGAAAAAAAGCATGAAAATAATAATACCAATAACAGACCTGTAGAAGTACACAAAATAACAGTGTACACAACTCTACAGTCACAACACCACTGAACAATAACAACAAACAAATCGGCGGGAGAAACCAAGCGGCCTAGTGTGGTGGCACCCAGCGGCCGACCCGGCAACTACGCGCCGGGTTTTGGGTGTTCTGCCGTGTTTTGGAAAATCCGGAACCATAGCCGAGTTTTGGGTGTTGCCGAGTCTTGGGATGCCGAGTTTGGGAACTTCAACCTGTAATAGCAATAGGCAAAAGAATCCTGATTTCTTTCAGAATAATAGAATAGAGAGGAAGTATCACCATCACCATCACCATTATAATGTGCAGGGTGTGTCAGGTATTTCTGTGGTCCCTAATATCCTGCCCCCATCTCACTCCTGCCCGTTCCAGTTCCTTCCCTCATTTGTCCTCCCTTTCCCGACCTCCCTGTCTTGCGGACATTCTCCCGGAATCCCCCTCCTTCTCCCTGGAAAATGTAACCTCCTTCCTCCAACAAATCCACATCCTACATTTGATCTAACCATCCTGCTGTAACATTCCGTTCTTTCCCCTTCCCTCACCGTTTCACTATTATTCTTTAACCCCTCCCCTTATATGCTTTGCCATAGTGCCATATGACCTCTGATGTCTGGCACTTTCACCTTTTTTGGCATTAAATCAATTAATTAATCTGTGATGCACTGATGGCACAGAGAAAGAACACTTCACGAATAGGCACAGAAAAAAGAAATGGTAAATATGCATTTTCAACCCATACTCCCTATTGACCAATACTCTCCTGATATAACTGCCCCCCCCCCCCCCACCCCCTGCTAGTTAACTAACCTAACCTGGGCATTGATTCAGTATCCTAACCTCACAGACTCACCTTGTATTACAGTAAAACCTCTCATATTGGACTAATTGGGCCAAGGAGTGGTCCGAGTAATGCAAGGATCCGAACAATGGGGGGATATGTAAAAAAAAAAAAAAAAAAAAAAAAAAAAAAAAATCATCATCATCTAGGTGTTTAATGTATATATGTAGCTAGGAAATTTCGACCCCTAAAAAAAAAAAAAAAAAAAAAAAAAAAAAAAAAAAAATAATAATTTCAAAGTCCGAATAATGAGGGTCCGAATACGAGAGGTTTTACTGTATCTTTAATTCCCGTCGGCTGTTGTAGGGGTTAGAAATAGTACTCCTTATGATGAGCACTAAACGTTCAGGTGACTTATGCTCGTATTCGTAGTCACATACCATGATTGCTCGTGGTAATTGCTATGATTTTGTTCCATTTCTACTCAGTCAGAATTATTCACTTGATCTTGTAGCTGCCATGGAAAGTACTAGAGCAATCATACAGTACTCCTATTGCAATCACAACAGAGCTGTATGACATATTGATTTAATTGGGACAAGACAAAAGGTGAACAATGACCACGTACAATGATGGTATGTGACTACGAATACGGGCATTAAAACCACCGATCATGTACGTATTGGTTTAAACGGCACATATACCAAATTAATTAACCCCTTCACACCCCAGACACACCTTTGCTATATGAAATCGTCTGTTGTTAGCCATACAATTATGAAAAAGTAACTAAATATACCAAAAAAGTTAGTTGACAAGGATGCTAAACAGGTCATCTCTAAAATATTACTTATATTCACTAAAAATCGTCTAATGGTAGTCATATTACAATAGAAATTACGTTTTGGGCCTCAAGGTTTCAAACAACTCATCACCTCATCCTTTGCAGCCCGTCCTTCACCACCCTCACCACCCTCACCACACGTGTCCAAGATGAGTGATGAGGAAAGCATCACCAGTATCAAGGAGGAGGCAGAAGATGAGGCTGGGGAAGACAAGGCCACAGGGGAGGACTCTGAGGAGGAGGTGAAAAAGCAGGAGGAGGAGCCCGTCAAGAAGCCCCAAGGTCGAGGTCGCCCCAAGAAGGCCAAAGGTCGAGGTCGTCCCAAGGGGGTGTCCACCAAGGGTCAGAATACCAGGCCCAAGGGACACACACGGGAGAGAGGTAAGTGGAGAGAGAGAGTGCTACAATACCTGACATAGTTTATATCCTTTTTTTTACATCACAAGGGACTGGCCAAGGGCAAAATAAAAGAGGTAACACAAGGCCTGCTAGTTGGCAGTCCCTATAAAGAAGACAGTAAGAGAATAAAGAAAGACGGCTGGACCAATTTAGTTCGGGAGGTGTCTTGTCACTCCTCTCTCGAAAAGATTTAAGTCAGAGGAAGATGGAAAAATAGAAACAGAAAGGGAGTTCCAGAGTTTACCAGTGAAAGGGATGAAAGAGTAAAGATACTGATTAACTCTTGCATTGGGAAGATGGACAGAAAAGGGATGAGAATGAGTAGAAAGTCTTGTGCAGCGAGGCCGCGGGAGGGGGGGAGGCATGCAGTTGGCAAGTTCAGAAGAGCAGCGAGCATGAAAATAACGGTAGAAGAGAGCAAGAGAAGCAACATTGCGGCGGTGATACTAATAGACGTTGGGAGACTGCTCTCGCACGCTTACGCATAGGCCATACCAACCTCACACACTCCTATCTCGTGTCACGCTCCTCCCCAACCCTCTGCACTCCCTGCCAAGCTCCTCTCACTATCCAACATGTCCTAATATCCTGCCCCCATCTCACTCCTGTCCGTTCCAGTTCCTTCCCTCATTTGTCCTCCCTTTCCAGACCTCCCTGTCTTGCAGACATTCTCCCGGAATCCCCCTCCTTCTCCCTAGAAAATTTAACCTCCTTCCTCCAACAAACCCACATCCTACATCTGATCTAACCGCCGGTGTAGTCCCCGGGGCCGTATGTTGCCGGAAGCCTGTGTGCCGCAGGAAACGGAAGAAACATTGCATAGTACAGAGAGTATATCCTGCTGAGTGCCCCGCACTCCTCGTCAGGATGGACAAGCTAGTCCTCGTGCCGTATGCCAGCAGCACGAACAGTCCCCTCTCTTCCCCCTCATCCCCGACGCGTAGCAGCCTGCTGCACCTCCCCCTCACATGGAGAGTGTATCCTGCTGAGTGCCCCGCACTCCTCGTCAGGATGGACAAGCCAGTCCTCGTGTCGCACGCCAGCAGCACGAACACTCTCCTCTCTCTTTTCAAAGCATCTCTCTGACGGGCTCAAGCTAGCCCGTGGTCCTCCCCTGCTGGAGGCCCGGTAAAATAATAATCCTGCTGTAACATTCCGTTCTTTCCTCTTCCCTCACCGTTTCACTATTATTCTTTAACCCCTCCCCCTTATATGCTTTGCCATAGTGCCATATGACCTCTGATGTCTGGCACATTCACCTTTTTTGGCATTAAATCAATCAATCAATCAGAAGAGCAGAGAGCATGAAAATAACGGTAGAAGATACCAAGAGAAGCAACAGTTTTAACATGTGCCACAGGACACCTAACTTCTTAGAAGCTGTTATAGCAAGAGATGAGATGTGAGATTTCCTGTTCAGAAATTTAGTAAAGGATAGTCCAAGCATGTTCATTGTAGAAGAAGGAGACAGTTGAGTGTCATTGAAGAAGAGGGGATAGTTATCTGGAAGGTTTTGTCGAGTAGATAGGTGAAGAAATTGGGTTTTTGTCCAGACATAGTTTATTATAGTCATGTTCTTCCAATTATTTCAATTTCAATTAATGAGAGAGAGAGAGAGATCATCATCATCATCTTTCTGTTTAATGTTAGATATTCCCATAATGTCTTATGAGGTTAGAGGGTCAATGATACGCTTCCAATTATATTGTCGGCGTTCATCATTTAAATTTGTGGCATGAGTTTTACGCCCCGGATGCTCTTCCTGACAGGCCACCCCAGTTTTCTGCTGAGTCCCTAGGTGGATTGCCTACCATGGCTAACGACCACCACCTGCCCGGGAGAGAGAGAGAGGGAAAAAAATGAAAGGGCATAGAATTTTTTTTTTAAAGACAACTCATCACCACATAATTTCCAGCCCTTCGTTCACCCACCTCATCACGCATGTCCACGATGAGTGATGAGGAAAGCTCCACACTATCCAAGGAGGAGGAGGAGGAGCCCGCCAAGAAGCCCCGAGGTCGAGGTCGCCCCAAGGGGTCCACCGGGAGGCACCACAAGGCTCAGGATACCAGTCTGTTGACGTCGGAAAAGAGGAATCGCAAGAGGACGTCGCGCTTCCTTGAGGACTTTGAGCTTGAGGAGGAGGTTCCCGAGAGCAGCGGCGGCAGGAAGCGCGGGAGGCCGAAGGGACACACGCGGGAGAGTGGTGAGTGGAGAGAGAGAGAGTGAGAGTGAGTGGTAGGTGAAGAGAGAGAGAGTGAGAGTGGTAAGTGGAGGGAGAGTGAGAGTGAGAGTAGTAAGTGGAGGGAGAGTGAGAGTTGAGAATGGTAAATGGAGAGAGAGTGAGAGTGGTAAGTGGAGAGAGAGTGAGTGGTAAGTGGAGAGAGAGTGAGAGTGGTAAGTGGAGAGAGAGAGAGTGGTAAGTGGAGAGAGAGAGTAAGAGTGGTAAGTGGAGAGAGAGTGAGTGGTAAGTGGAGAGAGAGTGAGAGTGGTAAGTGGAGAGAGAGAGAGTGGTAAGTGGAGAGAGAGAGTAAGAGTGGTAAGTGGAGAGAGAGTGAGTGGTAGGTGGAGAGAGAGTGAGAGTGGTAGGTGGAGAGAGAGGAGAGAGTGGTAGTGTAGAGAGAGAGAGTGGTAGGTGGAGAGAGAGAGAGGGAAGGAGAGAGAGAGGAGAGAGAGAGAGGAGAGAGAGAGGAGGAGAGAGAGAGAGAGTAGAGTGAGAGAGAGAGGAGGGAGAGGAGAGAGTGGTAAGTGGAGAGAGAGGAGAGTGGTAAGTGGAGAGAGGGAGAGTGAGAGTGGTAAGTGGAGAGGAGGAGAGTGATGAGAGTGAGAAGTGGAGAGAGAGAGGAGAGTGAGAGTGGTAAGTGGAGAGGTAGGGAGAGTGAGAGTGGTAAGTGGGAGAGGAGAGTGGGAGGAGAGTGGGTAAGTGGAAGAGAGGGAGAGTGAGAGTGGTAATGGAGAGTGAGTGAGAGTGGTAAGTGGAGAGAGAGGGAGAGTGAGAGTGGTAAGTGGAGAGTGAGTGAGAGTGGTAAGTGGAGAGAGAGGGAGAGTGGAGAGTGGAAGGGAGAGAGGAGAGTGAGGAGAGAGAGGGTGAGAGTGGAGGAGAGTGAGAGTGAGAGTGGTAAGTGGAGAGAGAGGGAGAGTGAGAGGTGGTAAGTGGAGAGGAGTGAGAGGTAGGAGAGAGGGAAGATGAGAGTGGTAGTGGAGAGAGAGGGAGAGGAGGTGGTAAGTGGAGAGAGAGAGAGAGAGAGAGTGGTAAGTGGAGAGGGAGAGTGAGAGTGGTAAGTGGAGAGAGAGGGAGAGTGAGAGTGGTAAGTGGAGAGAGATGAGAGTGAGAGTGGTAAGTGGAGAGAGAGAGAGAGTGAGAGTGGTAAGTGGAGAGAGAGGGAGAGTGAGAGTGGTAAGTGGAGAGAGAGAGAGAGAGTTGAGAGTGGTAAGTGGAGAGAGAGAGAGAGAGAGAGAGAGAGACTATACCAGACATACCTATACCTTCCTGTAATTATTATATTTTACCTCATTTTGTTTTCCTTTGTAAGACTTTCCTTCTTTTACTATTCTTTCCTAATTTCATTTTTTTAAACCAATCCATCACCTTCCGCGCAGGGACATGGGTGGCCCGCAAGCCCCTAGGCCGGCCCAGGCTGTCGGGGCGGCCGCAGGGAGGTGAGCAGAGCGTCCCGGAGGTGATCTGTGAGCTCGGGCAAGTGTTCTACGCGCAGGGGTGGGTGAGCGGCACTGGAGGCGGCATCAGCATCAGGGACGGGTGAGTGGCACTGGGGGAGAGGCAGGGAAGGTAGACGGGTGAGTGGCACTGGGGGAGAGGCAGGGAAGGTAGACGGGTGAGTGGCAAGTGACGGGTGGTGCACTGGGAGAGGCAGGGAAGGTAGACGGGTGAGTGGCACTGGGGGAGAGGCAGGGAAGGTAGACGGGTGAGTGGCACTGGGGAAGAGGCAGGGAAGGTAGACGGGTGAGTGGCACTGGGGGAGAGGCAGGGAAGGTAGACGGGTGAGTGGCACTGGGGAGAGGCAGGGAAGGTAGACGGGTGAGTGGCACTGGGGGAGAGGCAGGGAAGGGAGACGGGTGAGTGGCACTGGGGGAGAGGCAGGGAAGGTAGACGGGTGAGTGGCACTGGGGGAGAGGCAGGGAAGGTAGACGGGTGAGTGGCACTGGGGAAGAGGCAGGGAAGGTAGACGGGTGAGTGGCACTGGGGAGAGGCAGGGAAGGTGAGAACGGGTGAGTGGCACTGGGGGAGAGGCAGGGAAGGTAGACGGATGAGTGGCACTGGGGAAGAGGCAGAGAAGGTAGACGGGTGAGTGGCACTGGGGGAGAGGCAGGGAAGGGAGACGGGTGAGTGGCACTGGGGGAGAGGCAGGGAAGGTAGACGGGTGAGTGGCACTGGGGAAGAGGCAGGGAAGGTAGACGGGTGAGTGGCACTGGGGAAGAGCAGGGAAGGTAGACGGGTGAGTGGCACTGGGGGAGAGGCAGGGAAGGGTAGACGGGTGAGTGGCACTGGGGGAGAGGCAGGGAAGGTAGACGGGTGAGTGGCACTGGGGGAGAGGCAGGGAAGGTAGACGGGTGAGTGGCACTGGGGAGAGGCAGGGAAGGTAGACGGGTGAGTGGCACTGGGGGAGAGGCAGGGAAGGTAGACGGGTGAGTGGCACTGGGGAGAGGCAGGGAAGGGAGACGGGTGAGTGGCACTGGGGAGAGGCAGGGAAGGTCGACGGGTGAGTGGCACTGGGGGAGAGGCAGGGAAGGTCGACGGGTGAGTGGCACTGGGGGAGAGGCAGGGAAGGTAGACGGGTGAGTGGCACTGGGGGAGAGGCAGGGAAGGTAGACGGGTGAGTGGCACTGGGGGAGAGGCAGGGAAGGTAGACGGGTGAGTGGCACTGGGGGAGAGGCAGGGAAGGTTGACGGGTGAGTGGCACTGGGGGAGAGGCAGGGAAGGTAGACGGGTGAGTGGCACTGGGGGAGAGGCAGGGAAGGTAGACGGGTGAGTGGCACTGGGGGAGAGGCAGGGAAAGGTAGACGGGTGAGTGGCACTGGGGGAGGCAGGGAAGGTAGACGGGTGAGTGGCACTGGGGAGAGGCAGGGAAGGTAGAACGAGGTGAGTGGCTCTGGGGGAGAGGCAGGGAAGGTAGACGGGTGAGTGGCACTGGGGGAGAGGCAGGGAAGGTAGACGGGTGAGTGGCACTGGGGAGAGGCAGGGAAGGTAGACGGGTGAGTGGCACTGGGGAGAGGCAGGGAAGGTAGACGGTGAGTGGCAGGGAAGGTAGACGGGTGAGTGGCACTGGGGGAGAGGCAGGGAAGGTAGACGGGTGAGTGGCACTGGGGAAGAGGCAGGGAAGGTAGACGGGTGAGTGGCAAGGAAGGTAGACGGGTGAGTGGCACTGGGGGAGAGGCAGGGAAGGTAGACGGGTGAGTGGCACTGGGGAGAGGCAGGGAAGGTAGACGGGTGAGTGGCACTGGGGAAGAGGCAGGGAAGGGAGACGGGTGAGTGGCACTGGGGGAGAGGCAGGGAAAGGTAGACGGGTGAGTGGCACTGGGGAAGAGGCAGGGAAGGTAGACGGGTGAGTGGCACTGGGGAAGAGGGAGGGAAAGTAGACGGGTGAGTGGCACTGGGGAGAGGCAGGGAAGGTAGACGGGTGAGTGGCACTGGGGGAGAGGCAGGGAAGGGAGACGGGTGAGTGGCACTGGGGAAGAGGCAGGGAAGGTAGACGGGTGAGTGGCACTGGGGGAGAGGCAGGGAAGGTAGACGGGTGAGTGGCACTGGGGGAGAGGCAGGGAAGGTAGACGGGTGAGTGGCACTGGGGAAGAGGGAGGGAAGGTAGACGGGTGAGTGGCACTGGGGAGAGGCAGGGAAGGTAGACGGGTGAGTGGCACTGGGGGAGAGGCAGGGAAGGTAGACGGGTGAGTGGCACTGGGGGAGAGGCAGGGAAGGTAGACGGGTGAGTGGCACTGGGGAAGAGGCAGGGAAGGTAGACGGGTGAGTGGCACTGGGGGAGAGGCAGGGAAGGTAGACGGGTGAGTGGCACTGGGGGAGAGGCAGGGAAGGGAGTAGAACGGGTGAGTGGCACTGGGGGAGAGGCAGGGAAGGTAGACGGGTGAGTGGCACTGGGGAAGAGGGAGGGAAAGTAGACGGGTGAGTGGCACTGGGGGAGAGGCAGGGAAGGTAGACGGGTGAGTGGCACTGGGGGAAGAGGCAGGGAAGGGTAGACGGGTGAGTGGCACTGGGGAGAGGCAGGGAAGGTAGACGGGTGAGTGGCACTGGGGGAGAGGCAGGGAAGGTAGACGGGTGAGTGGCACTGGGGGAGAGGCAGGGAAGGGAGACAGGTGAGTGGCACTGGGGAAGAGGGAGGGAAAGTAGACGGGTGAGTGGCACTGGGGGAGAGGCAGGGAAGGGAGACGGGTGAGTGGCACTGGGGGAGAGGCAGGGAAGCCACAAAACCACCACTCTACCAATTATGAGAGGGTGGTTGGTGGATAATTTCCACAGTAGTAATAGTAGTAGTAGTAGTAATAGTAGTAGTAGTATATAGTAGTAATAGTAGTAGTAGTAGTAGTAGTAGTACAGGTTGAAGTTCCCAAACTCGGCATCCCAAGACTCGGCAACACCCAAAACTCGGCTATGGTTCCGGATTTTCCAAAACTCGGCAGAACACCCAAAACCCGGCGCGTAGTTGCTGGGTCGGCCGCTGGGTGCCACCACACTAGGCCGCTTGGTTTCTCCCGCCGATTTGTTTGTTGTTATTGTTCAGTGGTGTTGTGACTGTAGAGTTGTGTACACTGTTTGTTATTTTGTGTACTTCTACAGATCTGTTATTGGTATTATGGCTCCCAAACGTCCAGGAACACCTACTGGTGCAAGTGAAAAGAAAAGGAAGAACAATGTGTTAACTATTTCTGAGAAAATTGACCTTGTGAAGAAGTTTTTCCCCTTAATATATCTACGTTCTAAAAGTCGGAAAATTCCATTACTCGGCTCGGCGCTGGTCCCGAAGTTGCCGAGTTTGGGAACTTCAACCTGTAGTAGGCATTCAGTAGCGGTATGCCTGAGCCCGTGATGTCATTGCAGGGAGAGCATCTACATAGCCCCTTCAGGAGTACAGAAGGAGCGCCTGCAGCCCGACGACCTGTTCGTGATCAACCTGGAGGGGGAGGAGCTGGAGGCGCCCCTTAGTGACCCCCTGCTGAGGAAGTCCCAGTGCACCCCCCTCTTCCTCCTGGCCTATAAGAGTGAGTCCATTGAACCCCTTGAGACCCAGATCTTTCTTTTCCTCCTGGCTTATAAGAGTGACTCCATTGAACCGCTTTTATTAACCTGTTTTTTTATTAACCATTTCTTTATTTGCATTTCTATTTTTTGGTGGATTTTTTTGGAATTTTATATTTTTTGGTGGATTTTTTTGGAATTTTATATTTTATTTTATCCTTTTATTGGGGGGTATCAACATTTCTTTCCAAAATATTTCAGTTGGGTATAAAAAAAATTTAAAAATTGTTCAAACCTCTAAGTATTATTGATTAATTAACCCCTTGAGACCCAGAACGTAATTTCCATTGTAATTTGGGTACCATTAGACGATTTTTAATGACTATAAGCAATGTTTTATAGCTATGACTTGTTTAGTATCCTTGTCCACTAACTAATTTGGTATATTCAGTTACTTTTCGTAATTTTATGACTAACAACAGACAATTTTTTATACAGCAAAGGAAAGACCTGGGCGTGAAGGGGTTAAAAAAGAAATCGGCAGAAACTGGTTCATTCCCCTTCCCTCACCATTTCACTCTGTCTCTCTAGCCCCTCCTATCAAGTGATACTAAACAACAAATATAACATGTGGAGAAGGGACAGAAGTGGTAGAAGAGGTGGTGGAGTTATGATACTGACAATATTAGGGGTGAAGGTAAGAAAAGTGGAGTATGGAGAAGGAAGAGCTGCAATAGTGAGTGTACAAATAGAAGTCAGAAATAGAGAAACACAGACGATAGTGGCAACCTATGTACCAGATCTTTCCTTTGCTATATAAAATCGTCTGTTGTTAACCATAAAACTACGATAAATAGCTTAATATACTAATTTAGCTACCGGAGAAGGATACTAAACAGGTCATATCTATAAATTATTACATATATTCACTAAAAATCGTCTAATGGTAGTCATATTACAATGGAAATTACGTTCTAGCCCTCAAGGGGTTAAAAAAGAAATAGGGAGAAACTGGTTCATTCCCCTTCCCTCACCGTTTCACTCCTTCTCTCTAACCCCTCCCCTTTTTTATGCTTTGCCATAGTGCCATATGACCTCTGATGTCTGGTCCCCTGATGACCTTTCCCCCTTTTGGCATTAAATCAATGATACTGGCACAATTAAGAAGAGAAGTGGAGTATGGAGAAGGAAGAGCTGCAATAGTGAGTGTACAAATAGAAGTCAGAAATAGAGAAACACAGACGATAGTGGCAAGCTGTGTACCACCCAGAACAAATACCTGGAACAAGGAAGAACATGAGAAAGCATTAGAAGACACCTTGAAGTACGTCAGCAAAATAATCAAGAGTAGTAAAAAGGTACTGCTGCTTGGAGATTTAGACTGCAAAGAAGTAAAATGGGAGACATTTGAAGGAGGAAATGAAAATGCTACCGTAGATAACACTATAGTCGCCAGTCACTCGCCACTGCACTAATGTCGCCAGGAACAATATATTACAAATTTTAGCATCGCTTCAGACTTTTATGTGCCACTGAAGACATGTAGTGTGATGTACATAATATAAACTACTGTGTATGCGTCTTCAGTGGCATATAAAAGTCTGTAGTGATGCTATAATTCGTAATATATGGCTCCTGGCGACATTAGTGCAGTGGCGAGTGACTGGCGACTATAGTGTTATCTACGGTAGGGGGGATAGATTGTTGAAGCTGGCAATGGAATGTAGTGCTGCTCTGTCTATGCTCTCCCCCTCCCTCCTATGCTACCGGTTACAGGGAGTTTCGTACACAAGTTGTTTCGTACCCAGGTTTTGTTAGTTGTTTCGTACACTGATTTTGAGCTTTTTAGTACATACCTGGTGTTGTTACATAACTCTAGTAGTCAAATTCAACTCTCAGCTGTGTGTATGAAACGACTATGGTTTCATATAGACTACGAAACAACTTTTTAGTGTACGAATCTACTGGTGTATGAAACAACTTGTGTACGAATTGACTGCACCCTATGCTAGCTATGTTCTACCTCTCGGATTCAAGCTGGAAAAGCGTAGATTAAAAAAGAAATAGGGAAAAACTGGTTCACAAATAGGGTGGTAAATGATTGGAATGGACTCAGTAGACCGGTAGTTAGTGCGGAGTCATTAGAGAGCTTTAAAGGGAGGCTAGATAAATTCATGGATGGGGATGAAAGGTGGATGTAGGTAGTGTTAAGTAACAGGAACTACCACGTGTAGGTCTCCCAGCACTTGTAGCTTCTTTATGTTCTTATGTTCTCTATTCCCCCAGTCCGTAATGCCGGTGCCGTCATACACTCTCACTCCAAGAACGCGGTGCTGGCAACACTCGCCTTCCCTGGTTCCGAGTTCACGGTCACCCACCTCGAGATGATTAAGGTAAGCTGAGGCAGGAGGGAAGGCAAAGATAGGATATAAGATAAGCTGGTTACAGGGAGTTTCGTACACAACTTATTTCGTATCCAAGTTTTGTTTGCTGTTTCGTACACTGATTTTGAGTTTTTTCGTACATACCTGGGTTCGTTTCGTAACTCTAGTAGTCAAGTTCAACGCTGAGTTGAGTGTACGAAATGACTATGGTTTCATATAGACTACGAAACAACTTTTTGGTGTACGAATCTACTAGTGTACGAAACAACTTGTGTACGAACTGACTGCGCCCCGATAAGCTAATAATAAGCTAATGTGAAAATAATAAGCTTAAAAAAATAATAAGCTGGAAAATATAAGCTTATATGAAAATAAGATAAGCTGGGGGATGAGGGGATGAAAAGGCCTTGGTGAATAATGGTGATAGGGATAATGATGAATAATGGTGACAGGGATAATGATGAATAATGGTGATAGGGATAATGATGAATAATGGTGATAGGGATAATGGTGAATAATGGTGATAGGGATAATGATGAATAATGGTGATAGGGATAATGATGAATAATGGTGATAGGGATAATGATGAATAATGGTGATAGGGATAATGATGAATAATGGTGATAGGGATAATGATGAATAATGGTGATAGGGATAATGATGAATAATGGTGATAGGGATAATGATGAATAATGGTGATAGGGATAATGATGAATAATGGTGACAGGGATAATGATGAATAATGGTGACAGGGATAATGATGAATAATGGTGACAGGGATAATGATGAATAATGGTGATAGGGATAATGATGAATAATGGTGACAGGGATAATGATGAATAATGGTGATAGGGATAATGATGAATAATGGTGACAGGGATAATGATGAATAATGGTGATAGGGATAATGATGAATAATGGTGATAGGGATAATGATGAATAATGGTGACAGGGATAATGATGAATAATGGTGATAGGGATAATGATGAATAATGGTGATAGGGATAATGATGAATAATGGTGATAGGGATAATGATGAATAATGGTGATAGGGATAATGATGAATAATGGTGACAGGGATAATGATGAATAATGGTGATAGGGATAATGATGAATAATGGTGATAGGGATAGATGAATAATGGTGAAGGGATAATGATGAATAATGGTGACAGGGATAATGATGAATAATGGTGATAGGGATAATGATGAATAATGGTGACAGGGATAATGATGAATAATGGTGATAGGGATAATGATGAATAATGGTGACAGGGATAATGATGAATAATGGTGACAGGGATAATGATGAATAATGGTGACAGGGATAATGGTGATATGGGATATGATGAATATGGTGAAGGGATAATGTGAATAATGGTGAAGGGATAATGGTGAATAATGGTGATAGGGATAATGATGAATAATGGTGATAGGGATAATGATGAATAATGGTGACAGGGATAATGGTGAATAATGGTGACAGGGATAATGGTGAATAATGGTGATAGGGATAATGGTGAATAATGGTGATAGGGGGATAATGATGAATAATGGTGACAGGGATAATGGTGAATAATGGTGACAGGGATAATGATGAATAATGGTGATAGGGATAATGATGAATAATGGTGACAGGGATAATGATGAATAATGGTGACAGGGATAATGATGAATAATGGTGATAGGGATAATGATGAATAATGGTGAATAGGATAATGTGAAGGAATGGTGAATAGTGAGGGATAATGATGAATAATGGTGACAGGGATAATGATGAATAATGGTGACAGGGATAATGATGAATAATGGTGACAGGGATAATGGTGACAGGGATAATGATGAATAATGGTGACAGGGATAATGATGAATAATATACAGAATAATGTTGAGTGAATGATAAAGCTTTGATGACAAAATTAAATAATATTCACAAAAATAAACATACTAGAATATCTAAACACACACACAGTACATTATAACAATTAAGATTTAAGAAACATTCACCCCTTGAGGCCTAGAGCGTAATTTCCATTGTAATTTGGGTACCATTAGACGACATTAGTGAATATAAGCAATATTATATAGATATGACCTGTTTAGTATCCTTGTCCACTAGCTTATTTGATATAATAAGTTACTTTTTTTTATTTTGTGGCTAACAACAGACAATTTTATATAGTGATGGAAAGATCTGGTTGTGAAGGGTTAAAACTTACGCACTCATTTTCTTTACAAAAACCTAACCTAAATTTAACCTAACTTAACCTTAAAGTAATCGTCCAGACCCATTTTTTCTTTGCATAATTATGTTGAATCAATCAATCATTGGGGGCATACGCCGGGGGGCGCGTCGCCTCGCCCACCCTACGACGCCACTCCCGGGGGTCACCACGCGCGAGTTCCCATGCAGGCTCCTTTCCCATACCAAGCAGCTCTCGATAAGAAACATCAACTTGCCCCAGCCACGAGCCTTGTGGGCGCCCCCTTGGCCTCCTCCACGCCGGATTGTCTCTTACAGATACAACCCGATGGGAAGGATCGGTTTCAGGGTAGCGTGCCACATGCCCATATAGCTGAAGTTGGCGCTGACGGACTATGCAGGTAATAGGCCTCGATTCAGTCTCACGGTGCAATCGCTGATTTGACACGTAATCATCCCAGCGATACCCCATGATTCTGCGAAGACACTTATTACCAAAGGCATTGATTCGTCTCTTCAAGTCACTATTTAGTGTCCATGTCTCACAACCATAGAGTAAGACAGGGATCACAAGCGATTTGAAGATCCGGATCTTTGTCCTCCTGCACAGGTACCGACAACGCCAAATACTCCCGCTGAGCGAGTCCATAACACCGTGGGCTATGCCAATCCGCCGTAAGACTTCTTGACGTGACCCACCGTCATTATGGACTGCGCTACCAAGGTATGTAAAACTTTCCAAGATCTCAATGTCCTCGCCACATGCATGAACAGACTGTACTGCTTCATCTAGTAAGTCTCCAAACACCTGGACCTTGGTCTTGAGCCAGGAGACCTCAAGTCCCAAAGGCTTTGCTTCCTCGTGCAGCGCCTCGAGAGCCATCACCAGGACCTCCAGCGACTCAGCAAAGATTACTGCATCATCGGCAAAAACAAGATCAGTGATCTTGGTGTTGCCAACGGATGCTCCACAATCACTTTGATCTACAACCTTGTCCAATACCCAGTCCATACAAGCGTTGAAAAGTGATGGGGCAAGGACGCACCCTTGCCTCACTCCTGTATTCACAGGAAAGAAGCTGGATACACCTGCCCCACACTTCAACAGCACTCTCAGTCCCAGAATACAGACCAGTTATCAAACCAATAGTCCTTGCAGATATGTTGAATGGTCATTCAAAATACCTAATCCACAAAAAATAATTCATTTCCACGCCTTATTTCCCTAAAAACATGACTTTTGTAAAAAGCGCAGGGAAAAAAACAGCTTCATTCCAGCCGTGGCGGGAAACTTGCTGGCGACGTCACAGCAGAAAGCCTCCCAGCCCTGCCTGATGTCAGGCATCGTAACGAGGTACATACACGGAGACTTGGAGAAAAATATAGTACTTGAAAAATTTTGGGTGTTTCTGATATTTTTTTTGTGCGATATGGCATATACTTGCATCCTGTATGGGTACAGCAAGAAAGCTGTGCCTTTCCCGAGAGCTTAGCACCCATTTACAACCCACACGTCGACGATATATGTGTGGAGCGGCGGGGAGCGGCGGGTAGTAGCGAGCCCTCTCATCTCGGTGGCTTCGCTACTCCCCGCTGCTCCCCGCCGCTCCACACGTCTGCACACATATATCGTCGCCGTGTGGGTTGTAAATGGATGCTAAGCTCTCGGGAAAGGCACAGCTTTCTTGCTGTACCCATACAGAATGCAAGTATATGCCATATCGCACAAAAAATATATCAGAAACACCCAAAATTCTTCAAGTACTATATTTTTCTCCGAGTCTCCGTGTATCTGTATCAGGCAGGGCTGGGAGGCTTTCTTCTGTGACATCGCCGAGCCGTGGTGCGTCGTCTGCTGGTCGCCAGTTGTGTTTTGAGACCTCTGGGAATTTACAGATTTTGAATGCGGATCATTTAAAAACGGGTGACTGGATGCAAAAAGTGACAACATATTGTTGATATACTCGATCATGGCTATATTTTGACTGCAATAAATCAGGAATGATGAAATGGTCTGGACGATTACTTTAACCTAACCTAATTTTAACCTCTTAACCCCTTCACGCCCAGATCTTTCCCTTTCTATAGAAAATCGCCTGTTTTCGAGCTATAAAATTACGAAAACTAACTGAATATACCAAATTAATTAGTGGACAAGTATACTAAACAGGTCATACAGCTAAGTATTAATTATCCGACCTTGGGGGGACCGAAGGTAGGTCGGATAATTGGAATAGTCGGATGTTCGGATGTACATAATATAATAAATATAATAAAGAATAGATATATAATGTACAGGTGTAGTGGTGGGTGTAGGTGTTTGCCTGGCAGCTCTCTTGAATGTTTCCTGCAAGGTTAACTGCTTTGATGATGCTCTTCTATAACTTAGAAACCTGGAGTGCAACATAGACTGGTTCATGACTTCCTGAGTTGTGAATTCATTCCTGGTTTCCATGAAGGAAATTAATTTTTCTAAACCTTGTTGTGCATCATCCCAAGTCACTTGTGAATTTCCGTCATTAGTTTCTGTGCCGGCATAAAACTTGAACGAGTTATCTTTGGACTTTAAAATGTCCACCACAGTCGCCTTGCCGATGTTAAATTCCCGACATATATCTTGTCTAGGAATACCTTGTTCTACTTTCCTTATAATATTCACTTTCTGTTCAATGTTCAACACAACACGCTTACGTTTAGCACTTGTAGACGACATTATTCACTGTAGAAAGTAAAATAAATGGCCAAAACAAGACACAATGTGGTGGTGAAGCAGCCAACAGCAAGTGTAAATAAACTCTGAAAACACCCGCCAACGCCACGCCGCTACCAGCGCTGCAAGCGGGTAGTGAGAAAAACACGAACTACCTGCCTCCCGACCGCCGCCGAATTCAAACGTCTGACCGAGGGTCGGTTGTCTGGAATTGTTTAATAATTTATCCGACTTGGGACATAGAAGAAAAAAGTCGGTTGTTTGGACAAGTCGGATGTTTGAAGGTCGGATGTTGGGAATTTGGCTGTATCTTAAAATATTGCATATAGTCACTAAAAATCATCTAATGGTACCCAGATTACAATGGAAATTACGTTCTGGGTCTCAAGGGGTTAATATTACAACTATAATCTAATGTGGGCGAAATGACCGGATAGCCAGACACACTCATCCCTTTATTTATCCCTAGGGCATCAAAAAGGCCTCGGAGAATCGACAAATGCAGTATGATGAGAAGCTGGTGGTGCCCATCATTGAGAACACGCCCTTTGAACATGACCTCAGTGACAGCATGGCACAGGTGAGACAAAGACAGTGTGTAGGTAACAGAGGTACAGACACAAAGACAGAGTGTGTAGGTAACAGAGGTACAGACACAAAGACAGAGTGTGTAGGTAACAGAGGTACAGACACAAAGACAGTGTGTAGCTAACAGAGGTACAGACACAAAGACAGAGTGTGTAGGTAACAGAGGTACAGACACAAAGACAGAGTGTGTAGGTAACAGAGGTACAGACACAAAGACAGTGTGTAGCTAACAGAGGTACAGACACAAAGACAGAGTGTGTAGCTAACAGAGGTACAGACACAAAGACAGAGTGTGTAGGTAACAGAGGTACAGACACAAAGACACAGTGTGTAGCTAACAGAGGTACAGACACAAAGACAGAGTGTGTAGGTAACAGAGGTACAGACACAAAGACAGTGTGTAGCTAACAGAGGTACAGACACAAAGACAGAGTGTGTAGCTAACAGAGGTACAGACACAAAGACAGAGTGTGTAGGTAACAGAGGTACAGACACAAAGACAGAGTGTGTAGCTAACAGAGGTACAGACAAAGACAGAGTGTGTAGGTAACAGAGGTACAGACACAAAGACAGAGTGTGTAGCTAACAGAGGTACAGACACAAAGACAGAGTGTGTAGCTAACAGAGGTACAGACACAAAGACAGAGTGTGTAGCTAACAGAGGTACAGACAAAGAGTGTGTAGCTAACAGAGGTACAGACACAAAGACAGAGTGTGTAGGTAACAGAGGTACAGACACAAAGACAGAGTGTGTAGGTAACAGAGGTACAGACACAAAGACAGAGTGTGTAGCTAACAGAGGTACAGACACAAAGACAGAGTGTGTAGGTAACAGAGGTACAGACACAAAGACAGAGTGTGTAGCTAACAGAGGTACAGACACAAAGACAGAGTGTGTAGGTAACAGAGGTACAGGCACAAAGACAGAGTGTGTAGCTAACAGAGGTACAGACACAAAGACAGAGTGTGTAGGTAACAGAGGTACAGACACAAAGACAGAGTGTGTAGGTAACAGAGGTACAGACACAAAGACAGAGTGTGTAGCTAACAGAGGTACAGACACAAAGACAGAGTGTGTAGGTAACAGAGGTACAGGCACAAAGACAGAGTGTGTAGCTAACAGAGGTACAGCCAAAGAGTGTGTAGCTAACAAGAGGTACAGACACAAAGACAGAGTGTGTAGCTAACAGAGGTACAGGCACAAAGACAGAGTGTGTAGGTAACAGAAGTACAGACACAAAGACAGAGTGAGATTTTCCTTATGTTCTTATGGTAAAGCAACAGGAACTACCACGTGTAGGTCTCCCAGCCTCTTGTAGCTTCCTTATGTTCTTATGGTAAAGCAACAGAAACTACCTCGTGTAGGTCTCACAGCCTCTTGTAGCTTCCTTATAGAACAAGAAGTAACGGATTAAAGCTGGAAAAGTGTAGATTTAAAAAGGAAATAGGGAGAAACTGGTTCACAAATAGGGTGGTGAATGATTGGAATGGACTCAGTCGTCAGGTGGTCAATGCGGAGTCTGTTGGGATCTTTAAAAGGAGTCTGGATAAATTCATGGATAGGGAAGAGAGGTGGATGTAGGTAGTGTTAAGCAACAGGAACTACCTCGTGTAGGTCTCACGGCCTCTTATAGCTTCCTTATGTTCTTATGTTGATCTCTTCCTCAGGCCATCGAGCTTTACCCTGACACCAACGCAGTACTGGTCAGGAGACACGGCCTGTATGTGTGGGGGGATACCTGGCAACACGCTAAGACCATGTAAGTGTGGCTAGCCTTGTAACCTACCGTAGATAACAGTATAGTCGCCACCTGCACTAATGTCGCCAGATGCCATATATTACGAATTATAGCATCTTTACTGATGTGTCTGTGCCACTGAAGATGCTACACAGTAGTTTATATCATGACTGTATAATCTACCCTGTTTCAGCGTTGTTTTATGCTTTGTATCTGCAAGTATATACGGTTTCAAATTTCCCAATTTTTTTTTTTTCGGGCGACGACGACGGCGGGAGGACACTCAGAACATAAACACTAGCTGGCGACCTTAGTGTAGGTCGCCACTGGGATGATATTTTTGTAATTTGTCCATTTATAGCCATACTATGACACAGATGATGACACAAAATGACACAGACTCTCCAGATAGCCCCTTCTAACTTTCTTGAAATCATGGATGTAGAAATGTAAGTATGTATTAACGCCACCACACGTCTGTACATCAAAAAAAACTTTGTCCTGGCGACTTTAGTGTTATCTACGGTAGTAACCTCACCAGTTTACCTTTATTAACCCCAATGACTTATATCTTCAGGACAAAACCCACGACTATCAGTTTTCAGCAATAGCCATCACCATAGCCAGTGTTTTTATAATTGGGTTTATAGTCAATAGGGAGTTTTAAAAGGAGACTAGACAGTGGCTAGCCTTGTAGCTCCCTTAACCCCTTCACGCCCAGATCTTTCCTTTGCTACATAAAATCGTCTGTTGTTAGTCATAAAATTACGAAAAGTCACTGAATATACCCAATTAGTTAGTGGACAAGGATACTAAACAGGTCATATCTTTAAAACATTGCTTATAGTCACTAAAAATCGCCTAACGGTACCCAAATTACAATGGAAATTACGTTCTGGGCCTCAAGGGGTTAATTGTGTATGTGTCTGTGTCGTCCCATTCCCTGTTTTATTGTACTCATTCTCTGCCTTGCTTCATTATTTCCTGATGTTCTCGTTCTCATGTGTGTAGTCTCTCTCTCTCTCTCTCTCTCTCTCTCTCCTCTCTCTCTCTCTCTCTCTCTCTCTCTCTCTCTCTCTCTCTCTCTCTCTCTCTCTCTCTCTCTTCTCTCTCTCTCTCTCTCTCTCTCTCTCTCTCTCCTCTCTCTCTCTCTCTCTCTCTCTCTCTCTCTCTCTCTCTCTCTCTCTCTCTCTCTCTCTCTCTCTCTCTCTCTCCTCTCTCTCTCTCTCTCTCTCTCCTCTCTCTCTCTCTCTCTCTCTCTCTCTCTCTCTCTCTCTCTCCTCTCTCTCTCTCCTCTCTCTCTCTCTCTCTCTCTCTCTCTCTCTCTCTCTCTCTCTCTCTCTCTCTCTCTCTCTCTCTCTCTCTCTCTCTCTCCTCTCTTCTCTCTCTCTCTCCTCTTCTCTCTCTCTCTCTCTCTCTCTCCTCTCTCTCTCCTCTTCTCTCCTCTCCTCTCTCTTCTCTCTCTCTCTCTCTCTCTCTCTCTCTCTCTCTTTTTTGCGGCCTCTTGTAGCTTCCTTATTTTCTTATGTTCTTATGTTCTTATCCGAAAACCTTGGGACCAGACACTTTTCGGATTTCAGAATGGAAGATTTTTAGCGTAGATTTTAACGCTTTTTAGATAAAACATTACAAGGGGAACGGGTGGCTCAGTGGTAGAGTGCTCGGCTCGTGGCCATAAGGTCGCGAGTTTGCGCCTCAATCCCGGCAGTTACTCGGTGAAGGTGGAAGCGCTCTCTTGTCACCCTAGCGGGGCTACATGGCCTTAGGTGTCCTAGCTCGGGGATTCTTGATGCCCCCGAATAAATAATAAAAAAAAGATAAAACATTAACTTAAAACTTTAAACATTAACTGGCTCAAACTAAGCTAAACACAAGACAATATACTTACATGCAGTAAAACCACAAAACAACTTAATTACAGAATACATCTTTAATTAATTGATTTAAAGTCTATTTTTTTTAGAGAGGCGAACATTCCATTCTATCATAAGGTCTCATGCTGAAAATTATGCCTGTGTTTACCTGATAAATGATGCCCCGCCGTCCTTTGCCCCACTACCTGTTGTTTACACCTGCCCCGCCGCCCCTTGCCCCACTACCTGTTGTTTACACCTGCCCCGCCGTCCTTTGCCCCACTACCTGTTGTTTACACCTGCCCCGCCGCCCCTTGCCCCACTACCTGTTGTTTACACCTGCCCCGCCGCCCCTTTGCCCCACTACCTGTTGTTTACACCTGCCCCGCCGCCCCTTGCCCCACTACCTGTTTACACCTGCCCCGCCGCCCTTGCCCCACTACATATTTACACCTGCCCCGCCGCCCCTTGCCCACTACCTGTTGTTTACACCTGCCCCGCCGCCCCTTGCCCCACTACCTGTTGTTTACACCTGCCCCGCCGCCCCTTGCCCCACTACCTGTTGTTTACACCTGCCCCGCCGCCCCTTGCCCCACTACCTGTTGTTTACACCTGCCCCGCCGCCCCTTTGCCCCACTACCTGTTGTTTACACCTGCCCCGCCGCCCCTTTGCCCCACTACCTGTTGTTTACACCTGCCCCGCCGCCCCTTGCCCCACTACCTGTTGTTTACACCTGCCCCGCCGCCCCTTGTCCCACTACCTGTTGTTTACACCTGCCCCGCCGCCCCTTTGCCCCACTACCTGTTGTTTACACCTGCCCCGCCGCCCCTTGCCCCACTACCTGTTGTTTACACCTGCCCCGCCGCCCCTTGCCCCACTACCTGTTGTTTACACCTGCCCCGCGCCCCTTTGCCCCACTACCTGTTGTTTACACCTGCCCCGCCGCCCCTTGCCCCGCTACCTGTTGTTTACACCTGCCCCGCCGCCCCTTGCCCCACTACCTGTTGTTTACACCTGCCCCGCCGCCCCTTGCCCCACTACCTGTTGTTTACACCTGCCCCGCCGCCCCTTTGCCCCGCTACCTGTTGTTTACACCTGCCCCGCCGCCCCTTGCCCCACTACCTGTTTACACCTGCCCCGCCGCCCCTTTGCCCCGCTACCTGTTGTTTACACCTGCCCCGCCGCCCCTTGCCCCACTACCTGTTGTTTACACCTGCCCCGCCGTCCCTTGCCCCACTACCTGTTGTTGTCCTGCCCCTGATAACATATGGAAAAATGACCATTGGGCGTTTCAGGTCAAGTTTGGCGCCAAACGCGAGCTTTGGTATGCAAACGACAGATAGTCTGGAAAAAATGTTCGGTTTTCAGAGCTTTTCGGTTTTCAGAATTTCGGATAAAAGATTTTGAACCTGTAGTAGCAGTAGTAGTAATAGTAGTAGTAATAGTAGTAGTAGTAGTGGTAATAATATAATTTTTGTTGTTAATATTATTGCTGTTATGCTAATACTGTTCTTGCTCAAACTAATAAATACTCTCTCTCTCTCTCTCTCTCTCTCTCTCTCTCTCTCTCTCTCTCTCTCTCTCTCTCTCTCTCTCTCTCTCTCTTTCTCTCACACACACAGGGGCGAATGCTATGATTATCTCTTCGATGTCGCCGTCCAAATGGTCAAAATGAAACTTGACCCCTCCAAGCCCCCCAAGATACAGGAACAGGTCAATGGTATGGAGTAGCGGGGTCACCATCAGGTCAACACTACTCCCTTGACCTTTAGCCCCTCACCCACCTGTATGTCTTGATGAATTGATGAGTACAAGCAACAAGAATCCCTCCTATTATTCCCCATTGAGTAAGTTTTTGTGGTGCATTTATAGGTTTTATACTGTGTGTTGGTATTTGCCTCGATTTGAGATTGAAAGACTGTCCTGTGAATATTATCCATCTATATGAAGATAAAAACATAACATAAGAAAATAAGGTAGCTCTATGATAAGAATGCTAAGATAATGATGAAATATATGTAAGAATGAGGGACTATCTTGTGGGAGGAAGACTTACTTTCTTACCAATGCTCAACATGTCTTAAGTGTCAAGTTGTTTAGAAATGATGACTTTTTATTTAGATTTTACGACATTTACTTCATGTGGAAAACAATGATGTGCTCCCTGAGGGTTGACTGTATTTCAAAATAAAATATATAAAAAATAAAAATATAAAATCAAAATATATAAATTTAAGAATTTTTAAATAAAAAAAATAAGAAAATATAAAAAATATAAAATTTACTATGATGTTGATGATTTTTGAAGAATTTCATCAGTTATCGACGCAGCTGAGATGGATCTCCACTGTAACCAGACAGCTCTTTCAGACTACCCCTAGAGAGCTGTCTGCTAGTGCTTATAGTGTTGGCCGAAGCCAGCACCCCGGGAGGCGGGTTACAAACCCCCGGCTAACACCCGGTACCCATTCACTGCTGGGTGGACAGGGGCTCAGGTTTTAAGGAAACAGCCCAACTGTTTCCGCTCCACCCGGGGATGGAACCCGGGACTTCTCGGTTGTGAACCGAGCGTGCTTCCCCTACACTACGGAGTACGATAGTAATATAAAAAAAATATACAGTAAAACCTCTCATATCCGGACTAATTGGGCCAAAGAGTGGTCCGAATAATGCAAGAATCCGAATAATGGGGGGGGGTTATATCCCCCCATATTAAAAAATAATAATAATGATAATTCTAGGTGAATATAATATTTCTGAGTCATGCAAATATCAATAAACATAAGATAAATTATGTAAATATATAAATCTAAGGTAAAAATGCACAATAAAAATACAGTACTGTACAGGTGTAGTGTACAGTACTGTCAGTCCTACGTCTGGCAGCCGGCAGCTGTATCATGATGGCAGAGATTTCCTCCTCCTCCTTGGTGTTGATTGTAGGGCTGTGGGGACCCCTTGAGGAGCCCTATGATCCCTGGTGATGTCCTATGGTGCTATCAGAGGCGTGGTAGCTGACCTGTCTTCTTCAGGAAGGCACAGGTGAGGCAGATGACAGCGTGTTGTCCTGAGAGGTAGGCAGGGCGCCAGGCGGGGCAGGTCGCTCGCCAGCAGGGTGGGCAGGGCTTTACGTCTTATTACTAGTTATTATACATCGTAGTGATTATGGTGAGCTGTTTGTTATATACACGTGTCATTATTTAGGTCAGTGTGGTACTGTATGTCACCTTAAATAAGGGTTATTTAAAGGTGTTGAGGTGGCTGCGTAGCCAGTGATGGGGAAACATTCTTGCCGCGGCCACCCCGTAACACTAACGGAAAAAGTGTCCGTGTGACACGACCTTTAAAGGCCGTGTCAAACGTCTTGTTGACTTGTGATTGGTCGAGAGGTTTTAGAAACCGTTTGTCATTGGCTGGTGACTGATGACAAGTTTGATGACGTCATTACTCGCCCAGCCAGTCAGGGCCTTCCTACCTGTTTACTACCTACCGAGGGAGGCTTGCTGGATAAGGTAGAAAGGTCAGGTAATATCTAGGTGGTGGGGGAGTGGGTGGTAGCTGGAGATACCACCTCCGTTTCTGGATCTGGGTCCAAGGCTCAATGGCCACAGATCACTCGCCAATACAACATTTGGACACAACAAAGAAACCACAATTACAGTATACAAAGAATATGCTCAGTGATGGATCATAAAAGCTTTGCCTGGCTGCCTGGGCCTCTAACCTCACTAACTCACATCATGACATCCTACCTAAGCCTTTAAAAAAAAAAAAAAAAAAAAAAAGGAGGTCCGAATAATGTCGAAGTCCGAATAATGAGGGTCCGGATACGAGAGGGTTTACTGTAATTAAAATTATAATTTGAAAAATGGAATAATAAAAAATTGGAAATTCAAAATATAAAAAATATAAAATTTAAATAATAAATAAAATAAGATAGTAATAATAACATTTATTATTATTATTATTATATTTGTTTATTTTTAAAAAAACAAAATTTTTTGGTTCATATTTTTTTTTCGTATTTTTTTATTATCTTAAATTTATATATAGAGATTTTTTTCTTTTTTTTTTTTTTTTAGATTTTGGGTATTTTTAGATTTTTCTGATTTTTTTACTTTAATTTAATTTGTTTTCATGTTTCATGATATGTGTAATTTTTTTTCTTCTTATTTTTCTATATTTTTAGATTTTTTATTATATTAATAGATATAAATATTAAAAAATAGAAAAGTAAAAAACCTGCACCTGATTCTGCCAGTGCAAGCTATCTACCGTAGATAACAGTGAAGTCGCCAGTTCTACGTTTCTTTGTTATTTACAGACGTGTGGTGGCGTTAATACTTACATTTGTACATCCATGATTTCAGGAAAGTTAGAAGGGGCTATCTGGAGAGTGTGTCATTTTGTGTCTTCATCTGTGTCATATTAGGGCTATAAATGAACAAATTACAAAAATGAAACCGAGTGGCGACCTCACTATACCTACTACAGTAAAGTCGCCAGCTAGTATTTTAACCCAACAGTTGAGTCGCCACTCTGGGGAATTCAGGGAAATTAGAGGTAAAGTAAAACAAGTCTCTATATATATTAGCTGCAGAAGATGCTTGGATATATAAAAATTCCTCTGCCAACGTGAAAATAAATTTATTAAAGTTTGAAAGATCTGGCAAGTATGCGTCCTGTCGCCCGAAAAGCTATTGTTTACTGTCTGTCATCGCGCGAAGAAAAACGTGAGAAGCAAAATGCGCAACAGTTATATTTGCAGATACAAAGCATAAAACAACGCTGAAACAGGGTAGATTATACAATCATGATATAAACTACTGTGTAACATCTTCAGTGGCACATAAAAATCAGTAGTGATGCTATAATTCGTAATATTTGGCGCCTGGCGACTTCACTGCAGGTGGCGACTTCACTGTTATCTACGGTACAGGCACTGAAACTCAGAATGAACTGCTTGCTGGCAGCCATAATAATGTGCATTCTTTTCTCCTCTTTCTTTTTCTCCACTTCTCAATCGCATTTTCACTACTTGAGCTATGTAAAGAGAAAGAGCGAGAGAGGTGTATTCGTATCCTATGGGATTAAATATCTGACCGTGGGACATGAAGGGTTGATGTTGGGTGTCTGGAATGGAGAGAGTGTCCATGGTGAGCCAGTGAGCCAGAAGGGACTGATTAGCATGGTCAGTTTCCCATGTCATAAATGAGCCGTCATTAAAATCGTCTAGAGACGTTCCTAGCAAGATACCAACGATACACACGCTGTTAATAGTGAAAGGGTTAATTTCATGCTTATTTCTTCAGTCATATTCAATTTCCTACTTCTAAGATTGCAGTCCCCCAATCTCTCCTCACAGTGATCACCTCCTCCCCTCGTTTGCCACCGCCCTTCCCTGTTCGCATGCGCACCCTTCTCTCCCACTCCTCCTTTCCTAATCTTCTCCCTTTCTACGTTCATTCCTTCCCTCCATGGCTTATACCTTCCCCCCCATATCTGTTCTTCTGTCCCCACTACCTCTCCCAAGTCTACCATTCCTCCTATTGTCCTCCCCTCTCACTTTCTTGAACACCTTCACTCATTCCTCTAGCACACAATCTACACTGACGTTCTAAATCCCATCTGGTTCTGGCTTTGATGTCCTTTCCCCTCTCTTCACTATCAATACCAACTACCTACAGAATCCCACTGTTCTTACAACGGAATTTTACGCATCTCTTCGCCTTGAACCATACTTTTCTACCCATCCTGTTCCTTCACTATCTTCACTGATTCCCGCAATTCCGTTTCTCTTATACAATCTCTTCGCTCACTTCACCCTCTTGTTCGGGAGATCCAAGACTGGTTATTCCGACTATCCATACGCCACAAAACAATTGACTTCTGCTGGGTACCGAGTCACGTGCGTATCTCGGGCAACGAACGCGTTGATTCTTTGGCGCACTTCGGCCACTATGTCCCATTGCCCCCTTTCTCAAACTTGCCAGCCTCCGACTACTACCCTTCCTTTAAATCTTTCCTATTCGACCGCTGGCAATCCTCCTGGACCACTTTCTCTGCCAATAAACTTCGCCTGATCAAACCCTCTATCTCTCCATGGTCAAATCCTTACCACTCTACTAGACGTTGGGAGACTGCTCTCGCACGCTTACGCATAGGCCATACCAAGGATAGTACATAGTACTAGTACTATCCTTGGGCCATACCAACCTCACACACTCCTATCTCATATCACGCTCCCCCCAACCCTCAGCACACCCTGTCAAGTTCTTCTCACTGTCCAACATGTCCTAATATCCTGCCCCCATCTTACTCCTGCCCGTTCCAGTTCCTTCCCTCATTTGCCCTCCCTTTCCCGACCTCCCTGTCTTGCGGACATTCTCCCGGAATCCCCCTCCTTCTCCCTGGAAAATGTAATTAACCTCCTTCCTCCAACAAATCCACATCCTACATCTGATCTAACCATCCTGCTGTAACATTCCTCATCGTTTCACTATTATTCTTTAACCCCTCCCATAAACCACTATATCTCTGGACTGTTCACACTACAATGTTTTGGAATTGAAAGCTGCATAGGGGCCTACGACCCGCCCGACAAAGAGATATAGTGGTCTATGAACTATCATATAGACTGGTTTATCAGTATATATGATATACTATAATCTTCGTAAATGTTTGTTCTATAATATCAAATAAAAAACAGTAAAACACGGCAAAGAAATGCCATTACGAGACTGAAGAAATATGCATGAACTTCAACTTTCACTTCATTCACTTCAACTCTTCGCCATTTAAAACTTTGCGAGTCAACTTTTATCATGAAGGGTATCAATAGAAGCGTAATTTTATTAGCTTTCCATTGATATATTTCGTTTTCTGATAAATGAATTAGAACCATGCATAAATTAGCGTTAAATAAATAAATAAAATCATCAATCTGGTAATTTTCCCGATTGATGATGTTATTTATTTACTTATATATTTCGTTTTCTGATAAATGAATTAGCATCATGTATAAATTAGCGTTAACGAAATAAATAACCTCATCAATCGGGAAAATTACCCGATTGATGATTTTATTTATTTAGTTAATTTATGCATGGTGGTAATTAATTTATCAGAAAACTAAATACATCAATGGAAAGCTAATAAAATTGCGCTTCTATTGATACCCTTCATGATAATAGTTGACTTGCAAAGTTTTAAATGGCGAAGAGTTGAAGTGAATATCAAGTTGTTCATGCATATTTCTTCAGTCTCGTAATGGCATTTCTTTAGCGTGTTTTACTGTTTTTTATTTGATAATATTATAGAACAAATATTTACGAAGATTACAGTATATCATATATACTGATAAACCAGTCTATATGATCCGTATATATATATATATATATATATATATAATATATAATATATAATATATATATATATATATATATATATATAATATATATATATATATATATATATATATATATATATATTATATATATATAATATATATATTATATATATATATATATATATGAATCCGGAGCGGCCCTCCCCGACTTCAGGCCTTGTGCAACAGGCCGATATTCCGTGCGCAGTCCAGATTTACAGTGGTCTATGCCCCTCCCCTTTATATGCTTTGCCATAGTGCCATATGACCTCTGATGCGGGGACATTCCTCTTTTTTGCATTAAATCAATCAATCATCAGTCATACTGGCATTTCTTTAGTGTTTTACTGTGTTTTATGTGATAATATTATAAAACAAACATTTCCGAAGATAATAGTATATCATTTATACTGATAAACATTATATTTGGTAGGAGAAATACTCTGAGGCAACCGGATGATTTGTGTCCCAGCTCGCCTCTCGCGCTGTCTCCACCACGAGCTGGAGCACGGCAAGGCACTAGTAATTTCTTATACGAGGACCCTCAAAGCAACCTATACCTACGCAAAGGGTCTAGTGACTATAAGGGAATGTGTGATGTGAGGACAATAGTAACTGTATTGCTACGGTCCTACAACCGGTAAACGAAGGGGTGGGTCTGCAGAGGAAATCATATACTACATGTAGGCGCATATTTTTATTTTTTAGTTGAGCATATAGCGCCTGTAGCTATGGAGAGTATTTGAAACAACACGGCATGGAGGTAGATGAGGTAAGCCATATTACTACACTATGGACTCAGTTAATCACCTTGCTCGTTGCTGTAGCTCCTGTGTCACTCTGGACAATCAAACTCGGTCAGACGAGTGGAAGTCAACCAAGGCGTGTACCCTCGCGCTGTGTGGCACGTGGACACCACCAGAATAGTGTTCCCAAGGGATCTCGCGCCAAACAAACAAGGGTAGGAAGTGCTGTGTGTGGCTGTGGTGTATTATTATCAGTGTGCGAGTATTCAGGGAGGCCCCACCTAGCTGAAGGAGAGTGTGGATAATGGCGTGTGTAGTGGTGGTGGGGGTGACGTGGTGCTGACTTGTGATCACCTGTAGGCTACAGGTACACTTGTGGAGGCACATGCACAGTAACAAGGTGTAGCACGGTGTGTGCTTGGCGCTGTTACAGTGCTGCGGGTGGGTTGCTTGCAGCACACACCACACACAGGGTACAAGGTTTACCCTCTATTGGTCAGGTCATGTGGGAGGCGCCTCAAGGGCGGGGGCGCGTCCACCCGGCGGATGGCTGCTGGCCGGTCAGCAGTCATGTGGAGGCGCCTCAAGGCAGGAGGGCGCGTCACCCGGCGGATGGCTGGCTGGCCGGTCAGCAGTCATGTGGAGGCGCTGTCGGGCTAAATCTGTCACATGTCAAAATTAGGGTCGGTACATTAATTCACCCTTCCTTTTCTCGGTGTTATTTTACGATGGCACCAAACTTCCCTACACAATTGGGAGCATGGTTTTTGTTTACCTTATTGTATTCTAAGAGACATTTTCTCTTTGAGCTTTCCGTCGCAAATCAATAGTTTCGGAGATATAGAACATTTTAGGGGGGGGGAGGAATAAGTCTCCTTGTTTACAAAATGCCTCCCTCTTCCTCTTCTTGTGACCTTCATCGCTTTTGTTTGGTATTTTATTAAACTTTTTTATTATTGGACCCAGTTAGGAGGTTAAAGGTTAGGTAAGGTGATGTAAGGTAAGGTTAGGTTAGGTTAGGTAAGGTAAGGTTCAGGTTAGGTTAGGCTAGGTAAGGTAAGGTAGCCACGGGTGCGCCTCCGAAACAAAAGCGATGCAGGTCACAAGAAGAGGAAGAAGGAGGCATTTTGTAAACAAGGAGACATATTCCTCCCCCCACCTAAAATGTTCTATATCTCCGAAACTATTGATTTGCGACGGAAAGCTCAAAGAGAAAATGTCTCTTAGAATACAATAAGGTAAACAAAAACCATGCTCCCAATTGTGTAGGGAAGTTTGGTGCCATCGTAAAAATTTACCCTTTTCCTCTTTCTCATAGCATAAATGGAGTTCGACATGGGTCAAAACAGGAACACTAGTTTCTCATGTTGATATGTCTCATCTCGCTCATTATTCCACTTTATTTGCTCCGATAACTACTGTTCAGTGTTCACTCACTGAAATGGTAACTCTAACCTTTCTTTTCTCTTTATCATAGCATAAATGCTGTTTGAGGAGTGCTATAACAGGAAACGGGTCAAAACAGGAACTAGTCTCTCATGTTGGTATATCTCATCTCACTCATTATTCCACGTTATTTGCGAGTAGACCGGTAATTGCGCCGTCCGCCGCCTTGTTTTGAGGTCATGGGTCCTCATTGTTCAGGGTCATGTGTGCTGTGTGTAGCGCTTTGCCCTACAAAAGCCCTACTTGCCCTACCTAAACCTCTAAACAAACATTGATTTCTGACAAAAACGAGTGCCAGAATCATTCAAAACTATTCAGGAAAATGAAGTTTCGGCCTCGTAATCGCGGGATGACGAACAGAAAAGTTACCCTATTATCTTGAGGACAAGCGTTTGATTATCTTGTGATAGCATTTGATGTGCTTTCAGATAATGTGAAACATATTGTATTGCTTCATCGCTTCTTCATTTTTTTGCCTATAGGGAGGGGGGCCTAAGCAAGCAATTTTATGAAGGAAACACCATAAAAAACATATCAAGTCTATGAATATTATTTGCAACAAAACCTATAGTCTATTTTTTTTATTATGGTCAAAAGTAAGGAAAGGTGCAGTAAGGAAGCCACGCCCCCTGCCTCCCCTTCTATTCTACGGGGCAGCTGATTGGTGCATTCCTCGTATCATCACTGCCAATCACAATATCTTCACTACTTAACAGCGTGTGATCACTGGACAGAGCAATCTTCACTACAGAGGGTGACAAAATCAAACATCCCTCTGTAGTGAAGATTGCTCTGTCCAGTGACCACGCCGCTGTTAAGTAGTGAAGATATTGTGATTGGCAGTGATGATACGAGGAATGCACCAATCAGCTGCCCCGTAGAATAGAAGGGGAGGCAGGGGGCGTGGCTTCCTTACTGCATTTTGACCATAATAAAAAAAATAGACTATAGCCTCCCATCTAGCCTCACATAACCCCTGGACCCCTTTGCTTGTTCAGGGTAGGCCCCCCATTAAGAAAATACAATAAAAGAATTTATTAGAATTACGCCCGTCTTATTATAGTGGACATAAGTGTGTTTTTCTACTAAGCTTTGATGTGTTTTTGATTACTGTGTCAACCTTTCCCGCCACAAGTCATTGGTTTCTTGCCTCCAACTTTTCCAGACAAAACTAGTGCATTGCAAGAGAAAATGGAAGTAAATAATGACCAACACAGCCACACTAACCACATAGATAGTTTTGTCCTCACACCATATCAAATATACCTAACCTGACAAAGCTATCTTGGATTTCCCTGCCAATAAAGGGATCCTAGGAAGATCCTCCCCCCAAAGTACACCCCTGAAGAACCTCCCCCAAAGTACACCCCTGAAGAACCTCCCCCAAAGTACACCCCTGAAGAACCTCCCCCAAAGTACACCCCTGAAGAACCTTCCCCCAGCCCCGCTCTTAGCAAGATTCTTCTCCCCCACCATTTGAATAGAAATATACTGTATAAGGATCAAAGAACACAGCATTATTCAGATTGCCTTTATCATAACACTGGCTAGTGCAGGGAAATATGAGCACCTAGGTTCTTCACAGCATTCCTGAAGACACGGTCACGCCACTGAATTCTTGAAGGTCACAATGCCAGAAGTCCCGCCTGCATCCTGGCATCACCTTGATGTGTGATTTATGCTTGTTCCAGTACGATTCCATGGCCTGAGTGGACACCAGTTTGCGGCGCCACAATACTGAGGGAAGGGTTCACTGTCCTGTGCAGAGTGTCAGGGCAACGCGTGGCTCTCTGTGTCCTGACTGTCACCACTGTTGCAGGTGCTGAGGTCACAGTCCAAGCCGGCTGCTCCGCCCGGCATTGACCCGGCTCGCTCCGGCATCCCCGAGGGTTCCCGCAGGACCGGCCGTCGCGTGTGGTGGCAAGAGTATTGCTGCGGTGGAGGCTGTGGGGCCGGGCAGCAGCATGAGTGGCCGGGAGCAGCAGGATCAGTCTGCCTCAGGTGTGGGGAGGCACAGGTGTGATGGCAAGAATCACCTGGAGGCTGGCAGCTCAAGCTACAAGGCAGACAGTGAGCTGAAGTGCCAGCAGTGTGACAAAACATTCAATTGCAAGAGTCTGCTTGAGAGACATTTCTTGACACACAGTGGTGTTAAGAATTATGAATGTTTAGAGTGTGGGAAAATGTTCACTCAAAAGAGTGACCTCACCAGACACACCCTGACACACAGTGGTGTTAAGAATTATGAATGTTTAGAGTGTGGGAAAATGTTCACTCAAAAGAGTGACCTCACCAGACACACCCTGACACACAGTGGTGTTAAGAATTATGAATGTTTAGAGTGTGGGAAAATGTTCACTCAAAAGAGTGACCTCACCAGACACAACCTGACACACAGTGGTGTTAAGAATTATGAATGTTTAGAGTGTGGGAAAAGATTTGCTACAAAGAGTGACCTCACCAAACACACCCTGACACACAGTGGTGTTAAGAATTTTGAATGTTTAGAGTGTGGGAAAATGTTCACTCAAAAGAGTGACCTCACCAGACACACCCTGACACACAGTGGTGTTAAGAATTATGAATGTTTAGAGTGTGGGAAAAAATTTGCTACAAAGAGTGACCTCACCAAACACACCCTGACACACAGTGGTGTTAAAAATCATGAATGTCTTGAATGTGGGAAAAGATTTGCTAGAAAGAGTCACCTCACCACACACACCCTGACACACAGTGGTGTTAAGAAGTTTGAATGTTTAGAGTGTGGGAAAGTGTTCACTCAAAAGAGTGACCTCACCAGACACACCCTGACACACATTGGTTTTAAGAATTATGAATGTCTTGAATGTGGGAAAAGATTTGCTATAAAGCGTGATCTCACCAGACACACCCTGACACACAGTGGTGTTAAGAATTATGAATGTCTGGAATGTGGGAAAAGATTTGCTATAAAGCGTGACCTCACCAGACACACCCTGACACACAGTGGTGTTAAGAATTATGAATGTCTTGAATGTGGGAAAAGATTTGCTATGAAGTGTGACCTCACCAGACACACCCTGACACACAGAGGTGTTAAAAATTATGAATGTCTGGAGTGTGCGAAAAGGTTTTATACCAGTTCTGATCTCAACAAACACACCTTTAGACACACTGGCTTGCGGGAGTTCAAGTGTGATATTTGTAGCAAGTGTTTCAAGACAAAGGGTGAAATTGCCAGGCACGTGATGATCCACTTTTAAGGTGGTGTGATGTGTGGACAAGTCTGGTTGTACCCGTGCCTGTGGGAGTGTGTCCTGTGTGGCAATGGGTGGTGATGGTGGACAGTGTGTTACATGTGTGGTGGCAGCCGTGCCCTTGTGTTCTGTGAGGGAGTAAGCCCAGCAGTTGTTGGGTTGGCAGTGCAGGTGTGACTTTCAATAAATGTGTGCTTGGTAAAAACCTTTGTTTGTGTATATGTTCAGGGTCGATGTTACAGTTGTAGTTCATTTCCCTGATCCAAAGCTCCACCAACCCAGTAGTAGTGTTGACCAGGATGACTCTAGCTTGAAGGTAACATCACTTACTTATAAACAAAATCACACATCAAAATTAACTCTCCACTGGTCTTCAATAAGCTGCTTCAATGCCTAGGTAGTTGTATCGTTTAGCATTTCTTGATATTCATCCCCCTGTTCATGACCTGGTTTTTGGTGGAACACGGGCCTCGGCGATATCTCTGGTCTCCTTGACTGGTTTCCAGGCTCATGTTAATTATTTCTGCCGTTCCTTCTCCCATTTGCACTGTAATTACTTTGAACGCCTTCTGTACTGGCATGAACACTCCTCCTCCTGCTGGATTGCTTGGCTCTCTTCTCCACACATTATATTTTCCATCACCCATTAGTCATTCAACATCCTGGCTGGGTTATGTCCCTGCCAAACACAACACGTGGCTTCCTTCGTCCTGTTCACACTGGCCAAATACCTGCACATTTAAGCCCCGGGAAACCAGTGTTTAGCGGCCGAGTAAGGGAACTCCGTAGTGTAAGGGTTAGCACGCTCGGCCCACAACCGAGAAGTCCCGGGTTCGATCCCCGGGCGGAGCGAAGACAGACGGGCGGTCTTCTTAAAATCCGAGCCCCTGTCCACCCAGCAGTGAATGGGTACCGGGTGTTAGCCGGGGGTTTGTGCCCCGGCTTCCGGGATGATGGCTTCGGCCATCACTGAGGGGCGCTGTTGATAAGGCTATACCCCAAAAGACCATCGGATCGGAGTGCCAAGATTACGTTCAACAGTTACACACGAAATTCGTTCCGGGAAACAAATGCTGGTTTGTTGTTCCCGCGTCCCTGCCATCAACAGTGTTTACAGTGTACATTCAACCATGAATCGTCATTTTTTCCTTGATATCATCTAAATCAAACCCCACGTCTAACCTAACATAATCTGATTTAACCTAACAACCATTTCTGGCTGTAGTTAAAATGGAAAATTTTCGGTATTATATGCATCGCCATTGCCATGGGAAATTGGGATTCAAAGTAAGGATGAAAAGATGTCCACCATGATGTAAGCTAAATTTATTAGTTTTTAGTGCCCAATACCGAAATTATACCAATTACCAAAATATCCAATACCAAAGCGGCCCTATAGAAGACTCCCAACGTAAGGCCTGGGAAATGGTGACGCCCTCAGTGTTGAAGCTCAAACACTTTTATATCTTCTCAAATGATATTGATGGGTATTGTGGGAGAGGCGAGAGGGAGGGATGGGGGAGTGGGGAAGAGGGTGGTGCTGGCTTCTGCGTTTCTTTAAATTTGGCGCACGAAAGTTCCCAGCAACCTGCACATAAAGACCAATCGAGCGGTGCTTGTTTTTCCGGGGAATATTTCCTGCGATTTCTGCCCCGGGGAGTAAAGCCTGCACGTATTCCCCGGTATTTGACCAGTATATATATAACTATATAAAGAAGACAGTATATCTTCCCTATAACGAAGACAGTAAGAGAATAAAGAAATGGCGGTGAGTCAATTTAGTTAGGGAGGTGTCTTGTCACTCTTCTCTTGAAAATATTTAAGTCGTAGGAAGGTGGAAAAATAGAAACGGGCAGAGAGTTCCAGAGTTTACCAGTGAAAGGGATGAAAGAGTAAAGATATTGATTAACTCTTGCATTAGGAAGATGGACAAAATAGGGATGGGAATGAGTAGAAAGTCTTGTACAGCGAGGCTGCGGGAGGGGGGGAGGCATGCAGTTAGCAAGTTCAGAAGAGCAGTGCGCATGAAAATAACGGTAGAAGAGAGCAAGAGAAGCAACATTGCGTCGGTGATTTAAAGATTGAAGACAGTCAGTCAGAAGAGGGGAGTTGAGACGAAAAGCTTTTGACTCAACCCTGTTTAGGAGAGCTGTATGAGTGGATCCTCCCCAAACATGTGAGACATACTCCATACATGGGCGGATAAGGCCCCTGTAGAGAGCAAGCAACTGGGAGGGAGAAAAAAAAGGACTCCTAACTTCTTAGAAGATGTTTTAGCAAGGAATTAATGAGAGGATAACGAAATGCAACATTAATGATAATGTTTTAACCCCTTCACGCCCAGATCTTTCCTTCGCTATAAAAAAAACGTCAGTAGACAACCATAAAATAACGAAAAATAACTAAATATACCAAATTAGTTAGTGGTCAAGGATACTAAACAGGTCATAGCTATAACATATTGCTTATAGTCACTAAAAATCGTCTAATGGTTCTCAAATTACAATGGAAATTACGTTCTGGGTCTCAAGAGGTTAAACTCCTTCCTGAAAGATCTTAACCTACTACTAAATGCAATAACAGGACTAAAACCTACATAATCCAACCATTAGAGAAATCAAGGAAATGAGAGAGGAAAAAAACTACCGTAGAAAACAGTGAAGTCGCCAGTTCTACGTTTCTTTGTTATTTACAGACGTGTGGTGGCGTTAATACTTACATTTGTACATCCATGATTTCAGGAAAGTTAGAAGGGGCTATCTGGAAAGTCTGTGTCATATTAGGGCTATAAATGAACAAATTACAAAAATAAAACAGAGTGGCGACCTCACTATACCTACTACAGTAAAGTCGCCAGCTAGTATTTTAACCCAACAGTTGAGTCGCCACTCTGGGGAATTCAGGGAAATTAGAGGTAAAGTAAAACAAGTCTATATATATTAGCTGCGGAGGATGCTTGGATATATAAAAATTCCTCTGCCAACGTGAAAATAAATTATATTCAAGTTTGAAAGATCTGGCAAGTTTTGTGTCCTGTCGCCCAAAAGGCTACTGTTTACTGTCTGTCATCGCGCGAAGAAAAACGTGAGAAGCAAAATGCGCAACAGTTATATTTGCAGATACAAAGCATAAAACAACGCTGAAACAGGGTAGATTATGCAATCATGATATAAACTACTGTGTAACATCTTCAGTGGCACATGAAAATCAGTAGTGATGCTATAATTCGTAATATTTGGCGCCTGGCGACTTCACTGCAGGTGGCGACTTAACTGTTATCTACGGTAGGCGCCATATAGGCTCAAATAAAATAAAAAATAAATAAAAAAAGTGGCACCGGGTTAAAAAGATACAAGATATAAACCTACTGACGCTTAAGTAATGTAATATGATATCATAGAATAGTGAATACGTAGTAATGTAAATAGGAACTGGCAATTAGGATTGAAAATAAATTGCGGCTTGAAGTAGGGGAAAAGCCTATTTTTGGGCCCCGAATACACAGCGCCCAAAAGCATGTTGGGACTCATAAACAGCGTTTCCCATAGGGAAATTAGAAAATGTACTCTAGGGCACCTACTGACTTCCGAGAGAGATATCTACTATGGAGTTTGTTTAAGGCAGGGGCAGCCCATCAAGACCGTGGGAAGTCAGATCCCCACTTGTCAATTATAGACGGGGGCATTTTAAAAAGTACGCCTCCTTCCCGCGAGAAATTTTGAACAGAGCGATTGGTTGGTTTTCATTATTTCAAATGATGACAAGAAAGCCCTAAAAAAGGAGCAAATTAAATTTATTGTTCTCTACAAAAGGCAGAGGGGCAGTAAAAGAAATATCAAGGTTGTGGATTTTCGAGGAGATGTGGCATAAGTGGGGGGAAAGTTCACGGGGGGTTGCACCGTAGCGACACCCGCGACCCCAAACTTTATAAGTGGCCGGGGAGGGTGTAAAAGTCATATCGAAATATTTTTTTTGCTTTTAAATTTGAGGATGGGCACATTTGCGTTTCATGAATTTAGGGGCTGCTATGTTTTACAACCCGCCCCGCCCCGCGAAAAGCGAGAAGACAGGCCAGCAGGAAAAAATGGACACCCCCAAAAGAGCGAGGCCCGAAACCCCGCGCCGGGGCAAAAAAAAAAGGAACAGGACCGAGGGAGGAGACGATCCCCGGGCAGTCCCGGCCCGAAAGGTCGCCCAGGAGGTACTGGAGGACGTTCACCAGGGACCAGAAGGGGACGGCGACGGGGGGGAATCAGGGGGAAAAGCCCCACTGCAGTAGGGCCCCCCAAAAAACGGGGTCCGGCAAAACCCCGGCCGTTTTCGCCCACCAGCGACCAGGCGACGGAGAAAGAGGCAGAGGACCACCCCCTTTTGGGGGCCCCGGGAGGAGAGGAAACCCAGGACCACTGCCCCCAAAAACGCGACGAAGACAGCCCGATTGGGGGAAAGACAAAAAGGCCGCCCAGAGGGCCCCGGACCCCCTAGCAGATGAGAGCGGGGAAAACAGCGAGGGTAGGGGTAAGGGGAAGGAATCCGGCAGAGAGTCCTCCAGCAGAGCGGGCCCCCCAAAAAAAGGGAACAGAGGAGGGACACGAAGTCCACAGAACGGAGAAAAAGGGCGGGGCCCGGGCCCAGGAGGAGCCACCAGAGGGACCCAGCCCTGTAGAATGAGAACGTAGCAACCTGAGGAGGACGCAAGGGCGGAGGGGGAAAAAACAGGTAAACAAGGCGCCACCTTTTTCCAGCCAACCAAGAGGGTTTTCGGCTCCCCCCGCAGGGCCGGCCAGCCTCGTCAAAAAGGACGCTGCTGGGCAGAGCCTGGACACGCAAAAGGGGCCCATCCCGGAAAGACCCCCCCGGCGAGAGCCGAAAAGCGCTCGGACGAAGCGCACCCCAACGCCCCCCTGAGGCGAGAGAGTGCGGCGGTCCATCAAACCCCCACACCGGCGGGAAAACGGGCAGAAGGCGGGTGAAGGAAGGGGACATGGGCAACAGGACCAAATGCGCACAAAAGGGGGGCAAAAGAAGGACGGACCTGGAGGCCCCCCGGGGTGCAAAACAGAGGACGGCGACCATGGGATCATCCCAAAGTAGAAAAACCGTCCCCTGGGCGAACGGAAACGACCGGGGGAAAGAGGTAGGGACCCCGAGGCCGGCAGAGGCGGGGGGGGGGGGGGGGGGGTGCCGTCCCCCCCCAGACGAGACAGGGCCAAAACGGGACCCCCAAAGCACACCCACCCACGAGAAGCGGTGGGTAAGAAAAGGAAGGCCCACCCCCAAAAACCCCGGGGAAACACACCCTGCGCCGCCCCCACCGCCGGGCCCCGGGCCCCAGATGCGAGTAGTCCCCGCCCAGGACGGGGGGGTCACCAGCCAAACGGCCAGAACAGGAGGGAAAAAAAGGGGCGGTCTTTCGAAGCGGCGGCAGTCTGAACCAGGGCCCAAGGAAGACCACTTAGACCACCCAGCGGCCACCCCACAGGGGGGAAGGGCCCACCCGAAACAAGTGAGGGGGTCCGGGAAAGGGAGGAAGGGGGGAAACCAGACGCCCCTAGGGGGCGGCCCAGGGGAAGGCTTTGCCCGGAGCGAAAAGCCGGGGACTAGGGCCTCAAACCCGGGAAAAACCGCCCCGGTTTCCACCCAAGCTCCAGGGGGCCCACCCTCCCGAGGCAAAACGTGCGGGGGACTGCCCTTACGGGAAAAAGGAGCCCCGGCGTCCCCGGGGGGCCCTACCGCAACCCCCCGACCGAGAGGGTCGGGGGCCCCGGGGAGACACCAGCCCGACGGGGGGGGGGGGGGGACGACGCGAGACCCGTAGCAGGAAAGGCTCCGACAAGACCCCAAAGCGAAGGGGCCAATCCGGAGAACGGGAATCGAGGATCCCCGGCGGACGAAAGGCCTCATGCCAAAGGGGGCCAAGGGCCCAGCGACCCCCCCGTGTCTGGGAGGGGGGCACGAAACGCGGCACACGCGGTGCCAGCTCCCGACAGACAGCAGATACCCGAGGCCAGGCTGGGACTGGCCCCCGTGACCCTCCTGGCAAAAAGCCGGGCAGGAAACGACGCCCCCGGCGCTAAGCAAAACAAATCGGGGAAGCACCCCCGGGGGGGACGAGGGAAGACGCAAGTGGAAGGCTCGCAGCGAAAAGGGAGGAGGCCCCCCCGGCGACAGAAGCAGGAAGGGGGAAAGACCCAAACCCGCACTTCTCCGGCGGGGAAGGCCAAAAACCCCATCCCCGTTCGAGCACCCCCAGTGGGACTCGCCGAAACCCGCAGTCGAGAAAAAAAAACCCTGGCGAAGGGAGCGTAAGAGGGTCCCTGTGACCAGGGGGCCCCAAAAAAGGGTCCCGGTTGCAAAAAGGAAAACACCAAACACACCAGGAAGGTGTTCAAGAGGCCATCCACCCAATCACTCCAGAGGAAGGGGAGGGAGGATGGGGAAGGCTCCGGGGCGCCCGCCAAACCGGAGCAGCGACGTCCCTACCGGGAAAAGGCCACGGCCCGCGAACCGCGGGAGGGAGAGGGGAAAAGACACCCCCATACCCCCACCAATATTAGCATGCCCCGACGGCGCCCCGAAATGAAGTAAGGCAGCAGGGGGGGAAGCTGAGCGGGGAGGGGTAGGACGGGGACGAGAGGTGAGACGGTGAGACGAGGAGGACAAAAGCGAGGCCCAGACGGGAAACCAGAGCCCTTGGCCAGGAAGAGGGAAGGGTGGGGGTGCGGACCCCAAGGCCCGACCATACCAAAAAGGACAGAAAAGGGCCCCCGCCGGGGGGGAAGGCAGGGCACAACGCCTCCAAAAAAAACGACTGTCGCCAAAAAGCCCGCCGGACATTTAGGAGGTAGGGGGGTGAGGGAGGCACGGGCAAGCGAGGAGCAGAGTGGAGGGCCCGGGACTTGAAGGACGCCGAGCAGCCGGGCTTGCAGAGAAATTTCGAAAAAGGAGAAAAATCAGGGAGAGGGAAGGGACGAACCGCAGAACGAAACGGCCCCCCCCCCACAAGAGGAAGGACCCCATCCGGACGGGGAGCCACAAAAACGCCGAAACCCTGCCCCCCCCCCACCCGCAAAACGGAGGGGGGGGGGGGGGGGGGGAGAGGGGGGACCCCCCGGCGTAAGGAAAAGGAGCGGGTAGCAAAACCACGAACGACGAAGCCCCCGGGCGCCCCCACAACACCGACCAACTCCCCCCCCCAAGGGGGGGGAGTGGAGTGGTGGAAAAGGGAGCCTTACCATGACAAAACTTCGACTCTACCCCGACGCGGCAAGCCACGAACCGCCGCAACCCCCGCTCGCCCCGGGAGAGGGGGAGGGGGGGGTGGGGGGGGCAAACCCCGGGCCCAAAGAATCACATTTCCCCTCACCCCCCTTGAAAAGGAAAGGGGAAAAGAGGGAAAGGAAGGAAGAGGTTGAGTAGAACGCCAAAAAGACAAAACCCCAGGCGACGCCACAACCACCAAATCAATGCCCCCCCCGGAGGGTGGGGGTTAGAGAGGTGGGAGGATCCAGGCCAGACTGCATCGAAAACACCTGCCCCGACGAGGCCACCCACGACCCGCTGACCCCCCGCCCCGACCACGGGGGGAGAAGGGGGGGGGGGCGTTGCAAATTCCGGGCCCCAAGAAACACCACGCCCCTCTCCCCTTCCGGACAAAGAAGGAAAAGGGGCAGGGGGGAGGAGCCCAGCGGCCAAAGTCACGAGCAACTCACTCCGGGGCCGCCCCCACCAACACTGCCCAACACCCCCTCGAAGGGGGGTGAGCAAGCGGGAGAGGGGGGGGGCAGCGGCGGGAGTCCACATGCTAAAAATACCACGTTCCTCCCCTACCTGGAAAGGGAAGGGAAAGAGGGCAGGGGGAAAAGGGGAGGAGTCGAGGGGCCAAACCACGACGCGCAGCCTCCGGCGCGCCCTCTCCAACAGCCCATACCCCCCCCGAAGGGGGGGGGGGGGCAGGGGGGCGTGAGGGGGGGCCAGAGCGGGACGGTGAATTGTCGCACTCCGGCCCCCACGTTCGAGGCAGGAACAACGCAAATGGGCAGCGCCCGAGAAATATTACCTAGAGAAATGATATTTAAAGCATACCAACCAATAATGAGCATGCCCGGAGACTTCCGACCTCTGTAATACGGGCTTGAGCAGTGTTTGGGCCGGTGCACGTTTACGACCAAACCCACGACTTTTCCGCGCTTGGGTGTGTTTCGACCCACCCTCGGACTTCCCACCCAAAAAAAAGGCTTAAAATGTTTGGGTTCCCTCCTTGGGGTCTGCCGGGTGTGGCGGGTGCCGGGGCGTGAGCGGCGTATTCTTTTCTTAGTAGTTAGTTATTTTCTGCAAGTTGCAGTTTCAGGAGCCTGTATTTACCCGTGTGAGATAAAGGGTTGCCCGGATTACCCAGGGGTTTCCCGGGTGGGGATAGATCCTTTTGTTAGCTAGTTTCACTAGTTAAGGGGGGCTAAAAAAATAGTGTTTGGAACGCTTTACCTCTGGATCTCGCTTCGAGAGGAAACAGACAAGACTTTGAAGAGACGAGAGGACGTGTGATCTATGAGTATAACACTGGGGAACAATTTTTGTTAAGTTAGGTTGACACTTGTTTTTAAGTAATTTTGGGTGCTGAATCCAAAAAAATGCTCTCAGTTTTTCTCTATCACGTCAAAATTTTTGAACGTGGATTTTCGTTTTCTTAAAAAATATGAAAAATACGGTACATAACAGTAACAGTGTTATTTTTAAAAAGTTGCAAAGTTAACTACAAGAAAAATGAAAAAAAAGGGATGAATAGAATTGGTTTTTTTAACTTATCATGTTTTTTGAAAGGAAAGGTATAATTTGTGCAGGTTAAAGGGAAAAAAATTTTCTTTTTTTTCTTTTTTCTGGGGTGTTCAATGGGGGGACTATCGCGTTTGTGTCAACAATAGTCAGCCATCATTGCACATCCCACAACCCCGGTAAGTTTTTCCTAACCTTCAAATCTTGGGAAAAAACGTTTACTTGCTCGTCGCTAGCGCACAAGTTTTTCGGAAAAGTTTGGGAAAATGGGTTGCAAAAAATTACTTTAAAAACTCATGTTGCAACCCGCGCTTTTTAGCTCTCCAAAGTTCTGAACAATTTTTGTGTAATTTCTTGCACGGATTTTAAAAAAGTTCTTGACGACGTCTTTTAAGATAGCCAAGCATTTTTTTCAAGGGTTTAATAGTACCCTGAAAGTTATCTTTGATGAGCTGTCGAATTTTTTGGGGCAAACAAACACACCGGCCTTTATTTTTCAATGGACCCTACCAAAACACGTCACGGTTTGTTTACATCTTGCATTATGGGGATAAGGCGGGTCGCCCCGGGTGGGCCCACGAAGGGAAAACTACGGGGGATGGAAGAATAGAGTTATTTTGCGCGAAATTGATATTAGGGCTATATTTCTGTGCTCTGTTTCGTGACAAAAGAGAGAAGAGAAGACCTGAGGTAATGGCTGATGGCAGAGGCTTCAAAACCCAAAAAAACAGAGCATAACAGACCTCGCAAAAGGAAGCAACGGGAGGTACGTAAAAGGTCCCTACCCTTTTTTATTTTAAGAGACCCGCTGTGACTGTTTTCCCGGTTTAGAAGCCTCTGACATAACCATACCTAGGTCTTTTCTATGTTGTCAGCGAGACGGAAATATAAGACCCCGGGAAAATTTAAATTTTTGCCCAAAACAACTCGAAATGTTTCATGTCTTAGTTTCTTTTTGAGGTTTACTATTTTGGTTATATAATATTTAAAAAACCTTATTAATTGAGTTCCTTTTGTTTTCTTTCCTAAAAATAAGTAGGGTATTTTTTTTAGTGTTTGCCCATATCCCCTTCCCACAAACCCCGCTTTTGGGGGCCTGGGGGGAAAGCGGGATTTTGGTGGGGGGCCAAATTGGCGCAACCCATGTTTTTTAGTTTGGGGGTGTTGTAAAAATTCCTACATTAGGGAAAATTATTGGGTTTTTTCTGAGTCCGAGACTGTGAACCTGACGATCCCCACAGAATGATGACCCAAATGTCGAGAACCCCCCCCAAACCCCCCGCTAGGGGTTTGGTTTTGATTTTGGTTTGGTTAGGGTAGGTTAGATTTGGTTGGTTAGGTTTGGTTTTATTTTGGGTTTGGGTTTGCTTAGGTTATATTTGGGTTTGGTTAGTTTGTTTTGGTAGGCAAATTTTTCTAGATATAAGGTAAAATTTCCTAGATCTAGGGAATTCGGTAAAAAAACTAGTGTTTGCCCATACCTTTCCCCCTTCCCCCCAAAAAAGTTTTTTGGGACCGGGGAATGCGGGGGTTTTTGGGGGGAAAAAATTAGCGTCGGAAAACCCCTAATTTAAGAGTTTTGTATGGGGGGTAAAATCCTGGTATTTTTCTAGGCACGGCCCATATTCCCCTCTCACAAAACAAACTTGGGGGGCCCCGGGGAATGCGGGGTTTTTGGCTGGGGGACAAAAAAGCGTCGCAACCCCATAGTTTTTTTGGGTTTGGGGTGTTGTAAAAATGCCTAATCTAGGAAAATTATTTGGGTTTTTCTGAGCAGAGACGGGAACCTGACGATCCCACAGAATGAGACCGAAATGTCGAGAACCCCCCCCAACCCCCGTAGGAGGGTTTGGGTTTGATTTGGTAGGTTAGGGCAGGGGAGATTTTGGTTTGGTTTGATTTGGTTTGGTTTGGTTTGATTAGATTTGGTTGGTTAGCTTAGGTTTATTGGTTAGGTTTGGTTAATTTTTGGTTTGGCAAAATTTTCTAATATAAGGGGGTTTTTTCTTTCCAAGACTAGGGGAATTTACCACCCCTACAAAACTCTTTAAATTATGGTTTCCCACGAAATTTGTTCCCCCCCCGAAAAAACCCCCCATTAAATATTAAACCCCCCACAAAAATTTTTAAATGTTTGCCCATTTCGCCCCCATTCCCCCCAAATTTACCAAAACAAATTTTGGACCGTGGGAATCGGGGTTTTTGGGTGGGGAAAAAATTATGCGTCGGAAAAACATTTTTTAAGGTTGGGAGGGTGGGAAAATTCCTAATCTAGGGTAATTTCCTTATATCTAGAGAAATTTGCCCAACCCAAAATTTAACCCAACCTAACCAACCAAAAATTAACTAACTAACCTAAAAACTAATCTAACCCAAAACTAACCAAAACCAAACTAACCAAAACCAAATCTAAAAACCCCAAATCTAACCAAACCCAAACCCAAACAAATCTAACCACCCAACCCAACCAAATCTAACCTAACCTCCTAGCGGGGGGTTGGGGGGTTCTCGACACTTCGGTCATCATTCTGGAGGTCGTCGGTTCACAGTCTCTGGATCAGAAAAAATCCCAAGAATTTTCCCTAGATGTAGGAATTTTTACAACACCCCTAACCAAAAACTATGTGGTTGGACGCAATTTTTTTACCCCAGCCAAAAATCCGCATTCCCCCGGTCCCAAGCTGGTTTTGTGGGAGAGGGGAGATGGGCAAACACTAGAATAATACCCCACTTATTTGAGGAAAGGGCAAAAAAGGAACTCAATTAATAGGATTTTAATTTTTTATATAACATGAAAATGTACAACCCACAAAGAGAAGACTCGACGATGAAAACATTTCGGTTTTTTTGGGGGGAAATTGAATTCCAGGTCTATATTTTCCCGGCCGCTGACAACAAAAGAAGGGCCTGAGGGATGGTGATGTGCAGAGGCTTCTAAACCCGGAAAACAGCACGCAGAGTTCATTAAGAAAAATAAGAAGTGGTAGGGACACATTTGTACCTACCGTTTCTTACCTTTTTTACGAGGCTTGTATGCTTGTTTTCTTGGTTAGAAGCCTCTGCACATCAGCCATTACCTCAGGTTTTCTTTAGTGTTGTCAGCGAGAAAGAGGACAGTAATATAGCACCTGGAAATCAATTTCGCGCAAAATAACTCTAAATTCTTCCCTCGCCCTAGTTTTCCCCTTGAGGTCCACCCGCGGGGGACCCCCCCTTATCCCCCTAATGCACCGATGTAAACAAAACCCTGACGAGTTTTGTCTGGGGCCCATTGACAGTCTAGGAAATGCCAAGATGTGTACTTTAAAAAAGTCGCCATCAGTGACAATGCTTTCAAATGTTTCATGGAAACCCAGTTTTATGTGAGAGGGGGAATATTATTTCTTCCGTCAACAAGTGGTATGTACAAAATTTGGGTCCCGGTTTAAGATCAGATCTGGAGGGCCCAATTCGCGAAAAACCCAAGCTTCTCCGAGCTTGCTATCCCACTACAGAGGGAAAACAGGGAACTTGTGATCACGTTGTGACAAGAAGGAAGGACACATTTTAAGGGCAACACGATGATCCAATGGTTTGTATTTGCAAACTAAGATTCTTTCCATCTCCTTTCTTTACGAAGCAGACCGAATGCCCCAAAAGGGGCGCGCCAAACAATTTCCCTTGGTAGAAGGACCCAAAATTTAAGCTCGCTTTTAGCATCAATAACAATCGCCATTATTTGGATTGTAGATGAAAGCCTAATTCCTTCAGTAAACCCGGAAGTTTATGGCAAAACACAAAAACCCCTGGCACTCGAATACTGCAGAATGTACTTTCTCTGGTCGAAAGAGAACCTTCACTCCCTTTCAAGTATGTTTTTGTTTTAGTTTGATGCTGTATTTTTGAAGCTTTTTTGGTAGGCCCAAAATCACGTGCTAAATCATCAACCGGTGATTAAACCCCTACGAATGAACCCCGGAAAGTCAAAATCTGCTCATTGCTGTCACGCGTTCTTCAAAACACTAGTTTTAGAGGAGGAGTTTTTCGAAAACTGGCACTGGAATTTTGTGAATGAGGGTTGGTCTTATAGGCGGTAGATTAGGGAAATTTTAATTTTTCTTTTATTTTTTTTGTTAAATCCCGATGTTTTTACTAAAAAAAAATAAAGTCTGTGGAAGATCTTTTGCTTCGCCCCAAAAATGGGGGATACCAAATGCCAACTTTTACGTGTTCCTTTGTCCACATCCGTAATCTCTCGACACACTGCTTGCCACTTTGTGAGGGCCCATAGCTTGTCTTGATCACCGAGTTTCACTTTAAAATTGCAGAATAGCTTGTTTAGACAAATAACGCTGATGCTTGCCCTGACGTGGATGGGTGAAACTACCACATATATAGGCACGAAGGAGTCCAGGGTTGTTTCTGTCATTTACGACGAACGTAGTCAGGAGCAGACATGATCCTGACAAAAGAAATATCGCCTATGTAATAAACACTACGCGGGAAGAGATTACAAGCTTTAGAAAACGAAAACCAACAGCATAAACGAAATAGAAATTACAATATGGTATGCTTGTTACAAGGTTAAGAAAAGCTCACAATCCTCCTAATTCCTACGATCCTAGCTTTCTGTTTTGGGGACAAGGATAGTTGAAGTACTGCCTATTGGGAGCTGTCACACACCTCTCACCGCACTGTCTCAATTAGAGAGAACTGAACTCCGAAATGCCAGTGGTCGCCTGGCGAGTTTTTAACTCAAATTTGGGTGAAGTTGGTCAACTTGAAAGAAAAATATGGGCTTATTTCCACTGCACTTAAAAACACAAAAGTATAATTTTAAGAACGATTTTTCTTCTATCTGTATATTGTATAGAAGCCTGAGATTCTTAAGAACATGCTTTAACCAAAAACCAAGTAGGTTATATTTAGAGGAGGCGTAAATGTTACTCTATGATATTATATAGCAATAACGATGTTTAGAAGTTACTATACCTATGGCAGTCATATTTTCCTGTATATTGTGTATCAATCAGATCGAAAGCCTGGAAGTTGCAATGGTCGACGCGTTGTACGTGGGCAATGTTTTTGATTCAATTTCCCCGCCCCACTCTCCCCCCACCATGCCCCGCCGCGGCGTGTCGCCTCCACACTTATAACCTACTTGTCGCGCAACAAGCCGATTTCGCATCGTATTCTTCGTTTTCCAAGGCAGTGCTTATTGTATTTTGCAAGCGTTGCCAGACGCAGCAGTAACTGTCTTAGAAAAACATTGTAACATCACCAAATTTTACATGCCCAATATACTAGTTAAAAATATAATTAAGCTTTGCTACTCGCAGGCGAGTGATTTGCATAATTGCTATTATAGAGTTCCACTCGTAATGAATGTCATCATATGATAAAACTCGAACAGAAGAACTTTATTTTTTTGGTATTCAGCTGCGGTGCAATCAAATGTTTCGCGAAATTAATTTTATGAAAAATATTAGTCGCGAGCCAAAACCCAGTATACCCACCTTTTGATTAAACTGTCCAGCGACCCACTGGCATTTCTCGATTTCAGTCTCCTCTATTGTAAACGGCACAAAAACAAGTTGCCACATAGCTCTACGATGAGTCAATAGTAATCACTGGCAAGTTTTAACTACAGCTCAAAAGTGGAATTTTGCTTATCTTGGGGTAAGCTTTGAGAAAAACTTGACGTGCTAGAAAAAAACTGACTACAGTATTTGGAATCACATGCCAATTAAGTCCTTACATAAGCTCAAAAATCTCACATCAATCATTTTTTTTTCTTCACATTGTTCCCGTGTAATTAATGTAGTGACTTAATATGCAATTGCGGTAAAAGATTGGGAGCATAATCGCTATGCTGCGCGTGCATTCGGTGCCATCTCCGTGCTTAGCCCTAAGCTTGTGGTCTGTGAGGACCCGTTAACCGAGAGCATTTCCCCATTGCCTTCGGCCATGTCGTGGCAGCTGCTGCCCTCTATTCGCATGGCTTATAGCTCCGCAAACTAACCACAGGATGTTTCTTGAAATAACTCATTGTGATTCCCACACAAAGTTACTGATCCTAACAGTGAAGTTAAAACCTACTAACGTTTTCTAACCGACTAACCTAGCGGTCTGCCGAAAAGGGCGAGCGCCTGGAGATATGCACCCTGGGACACCGGGGGAGATGCTGATAAGTGCCATATAGTAGGCTACAAGAGCGCCCTACCGGTCTTCAGGCGCTTTGGTAACGGCCCGGCTATAGGATTACCGGCTCGCCTATGTACAGTCGATATTCAGGCGCTTTTGCCCTGCCTTACCCTCCAAATTCCAAGGCGTGGGCGTGGTCCGAGAATCTACTAGCCATCACGCTGCCTGTCTGAACGCTGTTTTATTCACGTCGAACCAATCACCAGCTTGCACACTTCTCCACTGAAACAGAATTTTGTCCCTCCCTCCTTTCCCTCACATCTGCAATAAAGGCAACGTCTCGCCCCGCGGCGACCCTCTTAAACTGTTGTTGTCACAGTATGACATTCATCACAGGTTTTTGACCACTTATATATTTTTTTTTTGCATTGGGACTTGCCCTATATCATGATAATCGGAAAAACTTGTGGGTGATTCCGAGACTGTGCGTAAAATTTCATGCAAGCAAAAATTACAGGAATACGGAGGATTGAGTAAAAAAGGTGAAGAAAAAATGTTATACAATTTCATTTTGCTCTCATTCTCTTATGATAGGTATAGGTTTTACTGTATTTTTTACATTCATGATTGCCTATGTCTTGGGCGACTTCAATGCTACTACGTGGCACTGTGAGAGATGGCTACGAGTTAGGTGTTGGTCCCCACATGGCTCGTACAAGAAACACCAACAGTATCTCTGCTTCTGACTTTGCAGGTCCAGCAGGTTAGAATTGCAGTTCTTGTATCAAGCCGAGCTGACCGCTGGCATGGTATATTAATGCCGAGGGTTAGCTTAGGAGATCGCCACATCCTCGTTAGTACTCGTTGGAGGATCCTCCAGACTGCAGGGTTTTACGCGGAGTGTCTGAGTTCTTTGGAACCGCTAACAGACTTGTTGTTGCTACCCTTAAGCTTCATGTCAAGTCCAAGAAGAAGATAAAATAAGCTCCTTTGATCCTATCTAGACACTTTGCAAGTACCAACTACAAGGTTTTGACTGTTATCCAAGCGCAACCACACCATGACTATTTTGTGGACTCGAACCGCTGACCGAATGACGCAGTGGAACTCTGCAACAGCCAGTCCGTGATTCTAGCCACCGCGTCACCCGCGGGTTATTCCAGAAAGAATCGCAAAAGGTAACCATACTGTTTTCATCTTGTAAACTGAAGGACTTGACATGTGCTCATGGAGTATGCGGTGGCAGTCTCAAAACTTTGTATTGTGCTCGGGTCTTCTCGGGGGTCTTTATAACTGTGGGATAACCTTCAAACGTGAAACTCACAGCTGCCAAGGCGTGTATTGGGGAGCGCCCTAAGTCAAGGGCGTGGTTGTGTCTCGACGGAGACGCCTGGAGAAATCGAGGAGAGTCGCGCTTGCCAGCTGGCTGGGAACGGACCAGCACAGGGCTCTGTCACGCGGACTAGACCCTCCTGGGGAGAGACAAGGAGAGTTATGTCAGAAGTCTCGCTGAGGATGTCGCGGCGTCATTTGACCGCTAATTCACCTCGACCCGCTCTCCGAGCCCTGAAGAAGCCTCATGTTCAATTCTCCTTCCTCGGCGAGTGCTTTCTAACAGGCGATGGCGCCTCGTGTCGGACATGGATGGGCTATTGCTCGTTGGGGCTGAGTACTTGTGCAGTTGTTCACGGTGGACCCTCCAACTGAGCAGCTTCACACACTGGGTTAACGGGCAGTTGATGCCGAATCCTCCCATTGACGAAACAGGAACCATCTCTTGACGAGTCGAGAGCTGTAGCCACGTTGGAGGTGTGGAAAGGCACTGATGTTTGTAATATCCAGTGCGGAGCTCCTCAAAAGCTGGGGTTGAGGCCATGATCCGCGGGTTGCATGCTGTTCCTGACTGCCGTGTGGCATCAGTCTACCATCTCCTGACTGAAGGGATCTGGTCGTCCCTATCTGTAAAGGGAAAGGGGACCGTCAGGACCTGCACAATTAAACGCGGTATTTACACTGCTCATCGTACCTAGGCAAGGTCTTACCATCATTGCTGACACGGATTCCGCAGTCTCTGGTAAGCTCAGAGACCTCAGCAGTCTGGGTTCACGCCTGGTAAGTCAACACGGACCGTATCCTCGCGCTTCGTGTCCTGGTGGAACGCCGACGTGAGTTTCGACAGGGGATGCTTGCAGCCTAATGTGATTCTCAAGAGGCGTTTTGACTCAGTTGCCATCTTTGGTCACTCTGGGATCTCTGCGACTTCGAGCTTCACTGCAAGACTTTGGTTTTGATAACTGGTCTTTTATTCTGGTCCTTAGAGTGCTGTGAATGTGGGGCAGGTGTATCTCAGCTTCTTTCCTGTGATCCGGAGTGGGCAAGGGTGCGTCCGTTGCCCACAACTTTTCACGCTGTATGGATTGGGTATTGGACAAGGTTGTAGATCAAAGTGATTGTGGAGCATCCTCTGCAACACCAGATCACTGATCTTGTTTTGTTTCCGATGATGCAAGTAATCTTTCTGAGTCGCGGGAGGTCCTGTGATGGCTCCTCGAAGCGCTGCACGAGGAGGGCAAAGCCTTTGGGGACTTGAGGTCTCCTGGCTCAAACCAAGTCAGCGGTTTGAAGACTGTACTAGATGAGTCGTACAGTCTGTTCCGGCGTGTGGTGAGACATTGAGATATTGGAATGTTTTACATACTTTGGTAGCGCATCCATCATGACGGCGGGTCACTCAGAAGTCCTTACGGCGAATGGCTCGCCCACGTGTTTATGGACTCGCTCAGCTTTGAGTATTTGGCGTTGTCGGTACCTGTGCAAGAGGACAAATTCGGAATCTCAAGTCGCTTTGATCCCTTGTCTTTACTCTATTGGTTGTGAGACGATTGACACTAAATAGTGACTTGAGAACGAATCATGCCTTTGTAATAGGGTACGTTAACTCAGCATTGCACCGTGAGACTGAATCGAGAGCTATTACCTGCATAGTTCCCGTCGCGCCAACTTTCGGCTATAATGGGCATGTGCACTAGCCCTGAACCCGATCCTTCCCATCGGGTTGTATCTGTAAGAGACAATCCGCGTGGAGGAGGCCAAGGGTCGCCCACAAGGCTCGTGGCTGGGGCACTTGATGTTTCTTGTCGAGAGCTGCTTGTAATGGGAAAGGAGTCCTGAGCTGCATGGAACTCGCGCGTGGTACCTCCGGGGTGCGTCCGAGGTGGGCGGAGGCGACGCGCCCCCCGGCGTATGCCCCCAATATGAGTTGATTGATGAATATGCACAATGCTCCGTGACGATTATGGTATTTCAGTTGTCCTAAATATCATCTGGTAGTATGATAATACCGTGTAATAATACAACATATTAGTGCGGGCGGAGCACCCTCCGTGACACTTGTCTAGTCGCTTCGCCCGCCGCCCGCCCGCCCAACCAACACACAACACATTACATTTCTATCGCCAGCATATAACACCCTATAGTGCCGCAGTTAGTCTTTCACGATCGATTCCATACACACAACCTGTCAAAACACTGCAATATTATTACGTAAACACCAATTGTTACGTTGTAGGAACTGAAACAAGGTTGTATTTGCCTTATAAACAGAAGATGAATGTCTGTCAAAGGCCATCAGCAGCTCACTAAGTCAGGGTCTGACCATGCCTTAGTTTTCAGCGCCTTTAGCGGTCCCACTAAGGCGGCATTCTCGACTGAGCATAGCGGTGGGAGGGCGTTTCGCCTTACCACAGGCGCCCTAGTGGAAAGGGCGCCCTAGCTCGCTCTCAGCATCTGGCTCCAGGGCTAGTGTGACTCTCGGCCCCTCGGGTTACCACAGTTACCTGAGAGAGTATAATTATGATGTGTGTGGCGGAGGGGATGGGAGGGAGAGAGATTATAATTTAGGTACATTTCCATATTTTGCAACACACACACACACACACTGAATAAAAAGATAAATTTTATGTCACAACTACGTAAACACACACACACACAATGGCCTGCCATTCTGTGGTAGCCGGTTCGAATCCATCACTGCTCCCGGGGACTTTTCCACTGAGAAATTCTGGCGGTTATTGTCCCCCTTGAGTAAGGGGATGGGTGTGTGTGGTGTGTGAGGTACCAGCATTACCCAAAGATCGGTAATAATGAGCTCCAAGCTCGCACCGGGAGGGTGAAACTGGCGATCGCGAGTCCGACTCGCGTGGACAATAGTAGACCATGGGTGAATGACACACTAAGGCGGGGTTCACACTACACATTTTTGCTGTCCGCGTCTACGTGGGCGTGGCGATCAGTGACGTCACAGTGACGTCGCTCCGCCACTCCCGCAGCCACATAAAAGAATTGGGAGCTCCGAATAATGTGAGCTGGTACGCGCGTCTCAAGGTCAGTGACGTCATCACTGCTCCAGCTATGTGGTGGGCGCGGGCCGGGACGAGGCCTACGAAAGACAAGGCCTCGTCAGTGGGGGGGTGAGAGAGTGATGACGCGAGAACAGTAGGGCCTTATTTCTATCCTTTACTGGTTATATCATCTCTCCTCCTCCTCCTCATTCTTCTCCTCCTCCTCCTCCTCATTCTTCTCCTCCCCCTCCCCCCTCATTCTTCTTCCCCCTCCCCCTCCTCATTCTTCTCCTCTCTCTTCATTCCCTCTTTCTTCCTTTTACCATAATAGGCCCATAGATGCAGAGGCCAGAGGTCCCATGTACTAATATATTTACATTTTTTCCGTTTTCTCGGGGCGGGCAACATGGGTAACTTTTCATTTTTTCGTAAATAGTTTTTTTTTCGTTTACTCCACATAAGAGCCCCTCTCAGTAATGCAGTTACTTTCATAGTATCATGAATTACTCACATACATATCCAACACTTCAATCTCCATGTTAATCACAACCTTCGTATATATGAATGAATATCTGTAGTACATATTTATGTCTTATACATGATTATTAAGAAACGTGATAAATATGAGGTACATCAGTATTGTTGTTCAAGTAAAGTATGATTGCAAGAAAGTTACGGCTCTAAGTGGCATAGCATATGTATATAGTAATCTCCGAAAATGTATCGGAAGATACGCTGCCAAAACGTACGATCGCACGGGTGGCTTCCAAGGGAGGGAGGGGGTGTTTGGGGATAAAGAACACTTTGTGGTAGTCTGAAGAAAGTGTCGTACCTCAGGCATCAACACACTGTGGTAAACATTAAAGTAATGGGTCCAGACCATTTCATCATTCCCTGATTTAATGCAATCAAATCATAGCCATTAACGAGTATATCAACAATACGTCGTCACTTTTTGTATCCAGTCAGCCGTTTTTAAATAATCCGCAATCAAATCTGCAAATTCCCGAGTTCTAAAAAACACTCCTAAAGGTTTGCAGCGATGCGTTCAGGCTCGGTGACGTAGCATCAGGGAGGCTCCTCTTCCCGCGCTGATCAGAGAGGCACGTAAACACAGAGAAAAAATATATACTTGAAGATATTTGGGTGTTTCCCTGATAGATTTTTTTGCTATATGCACATGCATGCATCCTTTATGGGTGCAGAAAGACAGCGGGCCCTTTTCGAGAAAAGTTTGCACACGGAAAGGAGTGGCGTGTGTAGGTGATACACGCCTATAGTGGTTGGGGCGAGCAGTTGTGTTAGAAACGGTGTGTAGTGAGGGTACACAGCGGGTGAAAGACTGGGTGAGAGTGTGCAGCACGACTAGTCGGTACCCAGTGTGTGGGTTGGGACGACGAGTGTGAGGTGAGCCTGTGTACACGGGTGTTGCTGGACAAGGGGGCGGCGCCCCCCCCGTAAGACAGTGACTCAGTCCAACACCATACCAGACCAGGTGGCCTGTTAGACAGGGACGCCAGGACTGGCAGCAGCGGTGGACCACCAACGACTGTGAGGCTTTGCCTCTTAACAGACCAAGAAAACCAAGTAAACCAGTTGTGGAGTGGGCGTGCCCTGTGGTGAGAGCCCCTGTGGTGGTGTGGCTGTCACACTTTCTGCCTTTCCCCCGCCCGCATATTTTCCAACTCTATGCTGTAGTTAATGCTAGTATGTGGTTTCTGAGTAATGACGTTTGACTGTAGCTCCAAAACTAACCATAGGATTTTCTCGAAAGTACCTTCATTGTGATTCCCACACACACATGGTTTAACCTTATTTACCAATCCATGTTTTGGAGAAGTGCCAGGTCCTCCTGCTGAACCTCAGGCTCTGCTAACACCTGTTCATCCACCTCGTACTCGGGCTCAAACATATAGGATCCCATGACAATCTGACGTTCGTTTTCCTCATAGTATACGCGACCAGCGTCATTTCTTTCGGTGTCAGATTAAGCATCGTACTCTAGATCTGTCACAGCGACAGATTCACTGTCTGACACCAAAGTACAATCGCTCATCATAACATTTGCCGACAGGTGTCAGACAGAGTGTCTGCGGGCGTCCCTGTTCTGACGTCATCAATAACAGTCGTAGCCCTGTTGGAGGGAAGATTTTTGTTTTCGCGCGCTTTTTACAAAAGTCGTGTTTTTACAGAAATAAGGCCTGGAAATCAATTATTTTTGGTGGATTAGGTGTTTTGAATGTACATTCAACATAATTCGGCAAAAAAAAAATTGGGTCTGGACGATTACTTTAAAGGCCTAGCTCTTCCATTTGTGCCCAAGTTGCATGAACCAGTTCTTTCAGTTCAGGGTTGGGGTCTGGGTTCAGGGTTGGGTTCGCGTGTCACAAATGGAACGCAAAAACCCCGTTTTTTGTTTACAAACATACTCAGCTGACGAGGCAAAAAAAAAAAAAAAGAGAGAGAGAGAGAGAGAGAGAGAGAGAGAGAGAGAGAGAGAGAGAGAGAGAGAGAGAGAGAGAGAGAGAGAGAGAGAGGAGAGAGAGAGAGAGAGAGAGAGAAAAGAGAGGACAGAGACAGAGACAGAGAGAGAGAGAAACATTAAAAGTGGTAACTCAGCTGTGATGTGAAGGGATCATATCAAGTTTAAGATCGCAGGAACGCATTCCTCCACCAGTGCCCCTTAATTAGGCTGTCTGACATCCTCTCCGACTCGTGCATGCGGAAAACCATTCACGATAAGAGAAATAGGGCCCAAGGCGTCCATTGTTTGTTATGAACTGAAAACTCTACCCAGGCTACCGACCAACCTATGTGAGTAGAGAAAGTTCACGGGTTTTACTGAGTCACTACGCGCGTCGCCTCGGATCCAGGTTTTCGTGCGCAAATGGAACGCCTGAATTCTTGGGTTCCGTTAACTGGTTCTTGAAATGTCGCAAATGGAAGAGGCCTTAATGTTTCTTATATACTTTGCTGGTATTCGTCAGTTGAATTTATATATATATATATATGTATAAATCAAGAAAGTTCTCTCTGTGAAGGAAAAGATTTATATTTCTGGCCCTTCATCCTATAATAATCAGGAATAGTGGGCGTGCAGTGAATCATTTCACAAATGCTTATTCTATGAATAATATGTCCCATTTTCATTAAAAACATGCGAGAAAAGTATCTACATATATTAATGTAACGAAACAGCAACAGAAAAGGTCTTATAATAAAGCCCGCAGTTGTAAGTTTTTACAATGAAAAAATAGAAATACTGGCGTTGTGTGGCAACCCCAGCTTTCAATGTCTACAGATCTATTATCTCTCATTACTCATTATTCTCATCATAATATCGTATTACATCTTTACCTATCTTCCCTCTCTTCCTTCCTTCCTTCCTTCCTTCTCTCCCATTCCCTCCTTCCTTCTTCCCTTCCTTCCTCCCTTCTCTCCATCCTTCCTTCCTTCTCTCCCATTCTCCCCTCTTTTCCTCCCTTCTATTCCATCCCTCCTCTCCTTCCCTCCTTCCTTCCTTCCCTCCTCCCATATATCCCTCCCCTATATATATATATATATATATATATATATATATATATATATATATATATTTTATATATATATATATAAAATATATATATATTTATATATATATAAATATTCATATACATTTATATTTATATATATATATATATATATATATATATATATATATATATATATATATTATATGTATATATATATATTTAGATATATTTAGATATTATGTATATATATATATAAATATATATATATATATATTATATATAATATATATATATATATATATATATATATAGATAGATAGATAGATAGATAGATATAGATATACAGTCACCGCAAATAGAAATCGGACCTGCTTTGCAACTGGTTGCATAAACATGAATATCAAGGAAATAAATAATACAAACATTAGATAATATTTATTTATTTATTTATTTTTTTATTTGTTGATAGATTTTTTGGGAGGAAGAACAAACCTCCATGACCTCTTAAACCACTGAAACATCACGAAATCATGACAGATTCGGGGTGCTTCACAGTGCGAACTGTGTTGGCAGGGTCGAATCTACTGACTGAAGGTGGTCGTCTTCCTGTGGTAGAACGGCCCTGAATACACTTGAATGTCGATTCATCCGACCACATGACCACATGACCACATGACCTTCCTCCAGTCGTCAGCTGTCCAGTGGATGTATTTCTTGGCAAAATCCAGTCGAGCTTTTTTCATACGATCCATCAGTAGAGGTTTGCGTGCAGCACGGCGGCAGGGAAGCTTGAGGTCCCTCTGGAGACGGTGTTGGATGCAGCGGATGGATGCGTCTTTTAGCAGGGTTGGATTACTTTTTTTTAGCTGAGAAGCTGTAAGATGAGGGTTTTTACGTAGTTCTCTTCCAAGAAGACGATCTGTAACTTTGGAAGTCTTCCGTGGGCGTCCAGGATAAGGTTTTGTTGTGGGAACAACATTGGGTGGTGACCCACGAGCGCCAGCCAGCAGCAACATTACCGTTGACTTCGCTCGGCGAGTACGCCTACAAATTTCTTTACTAGGCACTTTTTCTTGCCTCCAGGCTAATATCCGAGCCTTCTCCTCCTTAGTCATGTGTGCACGACCCATATTTAGTGAATATATAAAGAATTAAAAGGCAAAAAGTGCTCAAGTCAAAATATTGGGAAAACGGGGCAGAGAACACCAAAGCATTAACGTCTCCCCTTGCTGTCTGGGGGCTATATTCAAGAATGCTCGTCAAATCCCGGCCGGTGGAGATTTTCCACCGTCGTACCTCCACTGGTCTCATCTACAAGAACTGCCCCGACTGGTGGATATTTGACAGGCGTACCAACACAAGCGAGCCCAAAGCGGCATCAGTATTTTGACTGTTTTATACATATCTAATACATTTTACTAGTGAAATTTATCATTTCTGACATTAAAATAATAGTTAAATTTAATAATAGAACAGGTTCGCCACTTGTCTGAGGCGTTGGTGCAGAAAAAATTGACCTGAGTGATGCTTGCGAGTACATTTGAACGGCCCGCCGCCACTGCTCCACACAATGGCCACCTCCATTCTCCCGCCGCCGCCCGGCTTCCTCACAAGTTAACACACCTATATAAGGCCTCCTGGACCTGATTTTACCTTAATGATGACACGTGTGCATTCACAGTGTATGGCTGTCACTCTCGGTTGTGTTGAAAAGTCTCCTGTAATGGTCTGGGAAGAAATACGATGGAATAAGTGGAGAGCGGGGTGAAGGGGGGATGTGCAAGTTGTCGCCAATCAGCTGACTCAAACCTCCACCCCTGAGCTCGACGCGTTGCGTCGTATTTTGATTCTTGTATACCAAAAACCGATACAACGGGTGGAGAAAAATTCTTGAATATGGCCCTGGGTCAGCACTGAGCGTGAGTTCCACACACCTCCCACACTACCCGCCCAGGAGAGTTTTTACTAGATATCGCCAGCCAACTCTACCTCAAACCATAGGCGGGATACGCTAGTAGAATTCGGACCGCTAGACTGGTTTCTTATGGGATAGGTCCGATTTCTATTTGCGGGTATTGTAGATATAGATATATCTAGATATATTTAGATATATTTAGATATATATATATATTTATATATAAATAAATATCTATAAAAATATATATATATATGGTAAGAACAGGTTAAATCATTGTGATAACATTAGTATAATTGTATTGTGTCCAGACTTTACAACAACAGAATTAAAGCATTAAAGTATGTGTTTTAGAAGAGAGGAGGATTTATGTACGCGTTACATGTCTGATATTATTTAGCATTATTTTCTTTTAATTATGCATTTGTCTTACGTAATTTAGGAGAATTTTTTTGTTGTTGATGCATATCTATAATAATATAAGCGAAAGTGTGTGTGTGTGTGTGTGTGTGTGTGTGTGTGTGTGTGTGTGGTATAGGTTCCGCCCCCCGTGGCGGAATCCCATCATATAACTACCACATTTTTGGAACCAGGTTGACCAGGGGAAGGTTTTAAGCCCACTTATGAGATGATCCGATCACTTTTTTTTTTTTTAGCAGCCTATTAGCGATAATTGTGAAAAAAAGTGGGTTGCGAGAATTAGAGAGAACTGCAACTCGAGAAATGCCAGTGGTCGCTGGCAGTTTTAACTCAAAGGTTGGTCTACTGTGTTTTGGCTCCGCGACTAATATTTTTCATAAATTAATTTCGCGATAAATATTGATGCACCGCATCTGAATACCAAAAAATATAGTTCTTCTGTTGTTCTACTAATTATATGGATGACATGCATTACGGTGGAACGTTCTATAATAGCAATTTAATGCAAATTACTCGCCTCGAGTAGCAAAGCTTAATAGATTTTTTACATGTATATTGTGGCATGTAAAATTTGGGCGATGTTCACACTGTTTTCTAAGACAGTACTGCTGCGTCTGGCAAACGCTTGTCAAAATACAATAAGCAATGCCCTGGAAAAACGAAGAATAAAGAATGCCGAAATCGGCTTGTTGCTGCGACAATGTAGGTTATAATTGTGGAGGCGACGTGCCGCGGCGGGGAGTGGTGGGCGGGGAGATTGTGGCGGGAAGATTGAATCAAAACATTGCCACTTCACGCGTCGACTCATTGCACTTCCAGGCTTTCTATCTGATTGATACACAATAATAACAGGAAAATATGACTGTCTAGGTATAGATAACTTCTAAACATTCGTTATTGACTATATAATATCATAGAGTAGCATTTACCTCGCCTCCTCAACTATAACCTACTTGGTTATTTGGTTATATACAATGTTTTACAGAATCAGGCTTCTATACAATATACATATAGAAGAAAATCTTTTCTTAATATTATACTTGTGTGTTTTAAGTACAGTGGAATAAGCCCATATTTTTCTTTCAAGTTGACCAACTTTTCCACCAAATTGTGAGTTAAAACTGCCAGCGACCCCTGGCATTTCGGAGTTGCAGTTCTCTCTAATTAGAGAGAACTGAAACTCGAGAAATGCCAGTGGTCGCTGGCAGTTTTAACTCAAAGGTTGGTCTACTGTGTTTTGGCTCCGCGACTAATATTTTTCAGAAATTAATTTCGCGATAAACATTGATGCACCGCATCTGAATCCCAAAAAAAATTATTTTCTTCTGTTGTTCTACTAATTATATGGATGACATTCATTATGATGGAACGTTCTATAATAGCAATTTAATGCAAATTACTCGCCTCGAGTAGCAAAGCTTATATATTTTTTACATGTATATTGTGGCATGTAAAATTTGGGTGATGTTCACACTGTTTTCTAAGACAGTACTGCTGCGTCTGGCAAACGCTTGTAAAAATTTACAATAAGCAATGCCTTGGAAAAACGAAGAAAAAAGAATGCCGAAATCAGCTTGTTGCTGCGACAATGTAGGTTATAATTGTGGAGGCGACACGCCGCGGCGGGGAGTGGTGGGCGGAGAGATTGTGGCGGGGCGATTGAATCAAAACATTGCTACTTCACGCGTCGACTCATTGCACTTCCAGGCTTTCTATCTGATTGATACACAATAATAACAGGAAAATATGACTGCCTAGGTATAGATAACTTCTAAACATACGTTATTGACTATATAATAGCATAGAGTAACATTTACCTCGCCTCCTCAACTATACCTACTTGGTTTTTTGGTTAAATGCATGTTTTACAGACTCAGGCTTCTATACAATATACATATAGAAGAAAATCGTTCTTAAAATTATACTTTTGTGTTTTAAGTGCAGTGGAATAAGCCCATATTTTTCTTTCAAGTTGACCAACTTTTCACCAAATTGTGAGTTAAACTCCCAGCGACCACTGGCATTTCGGAGTTGCAGTTCTCTCTAATTAGAGAGAACTGCAACTCCGAAATGCCAGTGGTCGCTGGCAGTTTTAACTCACAATTTGGTGAAAAGTTGGTCAACTTGAAGAAAAATATGGGCTTATTCCACTGCACTTAAAACACAAAAGTATAATTTTTAAAAACGATTTTCTTCTATATGTATATTGTATAGAAGCCTGATTCTGTAAAACATGTATTTAACCAAATAACCAAGTAGGTTATAGTTGAGGAGGCGAGGAAAATGTTACTCTATGATATTATACAGTCAATAACGTATGTTTAGAAGTTATCTATACCTAGGCAGTCATATGTTCCTGTTATTATTGTGTATCAATCAGATAGAAAGCCTGGAAGTGCAATGATCGACGCGTGAAGTGGCAATGTTTTGATTCAAATCTCCCCGCCACAATCTCCCCGCCACCACTCCCCGCCGCGGCGTGTCGCCTCCACAATTATAACCTACATTGTCCGCAGCAACAAGCCGATTTCGGCATTCTTTATTCTTCGTTTTTCCAAGGCATTGCTTATTGTATTTTTACAAGCGTTTTGCCAGACGCAGCAGTACTGTCTTAGAAAACAGTGTGACATCGCCCAAATTTTACATGCCACAATATACATGTAAAAAATCTATTAAGCTTTGCTACTCGAGGCGAGTAATTTGCATTAAATTGCTATCTTAGAACGTTCAATCGTAATGCATGTCATGCATACACTTACTAGAACAACAGAAGAACGTTCTTTTTTAGTATTCAGATGCGGTGCATCAATATTTATCGCAAAATTGATTTATGAAAAATATTAGTCGCGGAGGGAAAACACAGTAGACCAACCTTTGAGTTAAAAATGCCAGCGACCACTGGCATTTCTCGAGTTTCAGTTCTCTCCAAATTGAGTAAACCTTGATCTAGGGTGATGGGTAATGGGTGAGTGAATGGGTGGGGTGATGGGTAATGGGTGTGGGGTGATGGGTGAGTGAATGGGTGGGGAGTGATGGGTGAGGGAATAGATGGGGGGTGATGGGTAATGGGTGAGTGAATGGGTGTGTGGTGATGGGTAATGGGTGAGTGAATGGGTGGGGGGTGATGGGTAATGGGTGAGTGAATGTGTGTGTGGTGATGGGTAATGGGTGAGTGAATGGGTGGGGGGTGATGGGTAATGGGTGAGTGAATGGGTGTGTGGTGATGGGTAATGGGTGAGTGAATGGGTGGGGGGTGATGGGTAATGGGTGAGTGAATGGGTGGGGGGTGATGGGTAATGGGTGAGTGAATGGGTTGGAGGTGATGTGAATGGGATGGCATTAATACATACATTTCTATATCCATGATTTCAGGAAAGTTAGAAGGGGCTATCTGGGGAGTCTGTGTTTGGTGGGCCTTCGGCCCACCAATAGCCCTCCGCAGGAGCTAGCCAAAAAGTCCGCCCGGAGGGCGGCTTTGCGGCTAGTACTATATATTATGCATGTTAATAAAATGTATATAATGTATGCATATATTTTTCTTATACTCTACCTTGCTGGGGTAATGCTTTAATCTGCATGTAATTTTGTCAAACTATTAATATATAATTATCAAACATTATGATCACACTTAAAACGTGAGACACGTACCACAGCTTTTAACTGGATAAAAGGATACAATATAGGCGATGTAGGAAAAGTTCTTAAGGTTAGTAAGCATGGGTAGAACGAGAAGTAACAGATTCAAGCTGGAAAAGCGTAGATTTAAAAAGGAAATAGGGAGAAACTGGTTCACAAATAGGGTGGTGAATGATTGGAATGGACTCAGTCGTCAGGTGGTCAATGCGGAGTCTATTGGGGTCTTTAAAAGGAGTCTGGATAAATTCATGGATAGGGAAGAGAGGTGGATATAGGTAGTGTTAAGTAACAGGAACTGCCTCGTGTAGGTCTCACGGCCTCTTGTAGCTTCCTTATTTTCTTATGTTATTTGTCAAAAACGATTACTTAAAACGTGAAATACACAGCATTTTACAGGGGAGAGAGCTAAATCCACCCTGCGAACCCTGAACTGAGCGCACCACTGCTGTGACGTCACCCCCCCTCTGAACAGGCCTTGTCTCTCGTAGGCCATGGCCGGGAGCCCGTGTTCACACTACACAGGCAGGAAGTGACGTCACTGTGACGTACTGTGAGTCACTGATGACAAGATGCACGTAGACGACGTCCAGCAAAAACGTGAAGTGTGAACCGGGCCTTATTAATTGTCACGCTCACGCCTACCCAGGTGAGAGTGCATGGCTAGTACCCACACACACTCTCTCTCTCTCTCTCTCGGCACAGGTGTGAAGGTTACATGATTATGCTACAGGTGCGCACTTCCGGTACCCCCTTAGCTTCTCTACAAATGACAAAAAGGGTTGGCGTAGTATAAGCTAGGGAATGTGTGGTGTAAGGAGCTGATAGAGACAAGACTATGACGTACACGATTGTGGGTCTGGGAGATGGAACAACCCATATATTACAATAGCTGGCTATTGCTTTCCCTAAGGAACTATATAGTAATATATGATAAAAGTGGTGTAAGTAAGAGGTATTTCAACACTTGCTTGCGTGCACTACCGATAGGAGATGGGTTTGCAGGCAGTGGGTTAGCAAGTGTATGTGTGTTTGTGGTGATAGGGTAGGTAGGGAATTATAACTATATGGTAAAAGTGATGTTTGTCAGGTAGAATATAATGTATAGGCTTGATTGCGTGTAGCCTACAGAGTGAATGTTTGAAGGCAGTGGCCGGGTTATAGAAGGCAGCAAGTATATAGCCTGCATAATATGTGTGTGTGTATGAAGATGTGATGATATAAGATAATAGAAAGAGTAGAGAAATAGATAGATATATGGTAGAAGTGATGTGATAAGAGGTAATATACCGTACCGTCAATAACACTATATAGTCGCCAGTCACTTGCCACTGCACTAATGTCGCCAGGCACAATATATTACGAATTTTAGCAGCATTACAGACTTTTATGTGCCACTGAAGACATGTACCGTAGATAACAGTAAAGTCGCCACCTGCAGTCATGTCGCCAGGCGCCATATATTACGAATTATAGCATTACTACTGATTTTTATGTGCCACTGAAGATAATACACAGTAGTTTATATCATGACTGTATAATCTACCCTGTTTCAGCGTTGTTTTATGCTTTGTAGCTACAAGTAGGCTATATACGGTTTCAAATTTCCCAACGCGTTTTTTTTTCGGGCGACGACGACAGCGGTACGACACTCAGTAAATAAACACTAGATGGCGACTCTACTGTTGGTAGCCACTTTGTAGATATTTTTGTCATTTGTTCATTTATAGCCATAATATGACACAGATGAAGACACAAAATGACACAGACTCTCCAGATAGCCCCTTCTAACTTTCCTGAAATCATGGATGTAGAAATGTAAGTATTAACGCCACCACACGTCTGTAAACAGAAAAAAAATTGTCCTGGCGACTTTACTGTTATCTACGGTAGTGTGATGTATATAATATAAACTATACGTACTGTGCATGCGTCTTCAGTGGCACCTAAAAGTCTGTAGTGATGCTAAATTTCGTAATATATTGTGCCTGGCGACATTAGTGTAGTGGCAAGTGACTGGCGACTATAGAGTGTTATCTACGGTAGAATGTTTGCTGGATTGCGTGTAGGAGTAGAACAGAAAGGTTTGAAGGCAGTGGGTTAGCAAGTGTGTGTTCAAGTTCAAGTTCAAATATTTTATTGCCATAAGAATACACACAAATATTAAATCCATCATTAACCTTTCGTGGAAAAGTCTGCTGAGAAAACTCGTTAGCAGACCCAGTTATTAAGCAAGGTAATATCTACAAAACATCTGTAAATATCCTTACTCATACTAACGTATACTATCTATATAAACACACACACACGTACTCATACAAACATATTATTATGTAACATATTATACATACCATACATATGCAAAAACATATAAGAGCATACAGTAAATATATTCATACACATAAAATAGATGAAACCACACACACACACACACACCACACACACACTCATACACACACACACACACACACACACACACACACACACACACACACACACACACACACACTCATCCACACACACACACACACACACACACACACACACACACACACACACAATGTACACATACACAACATAACCATTGAAATTTACTTGAATTATCTAAATATTAACAAAGTATACAAGTTGACCCTTACAATATGATATCATATGTGCAGCAAAAAAGAGCTCAGATATGTGTGTGTGTGTGTGTGTGTGTGTTTGTGGTGATATAGGAGGAATAAAGCTATAGCTACATGGTAAAAAAAAACGTGATGTAATGTAACTACTGTAGATAACATTATAGTCGCCAGTCACTTGCCACTGCACTAATGTCGCCAGACACAATATATTACGAATTATAGCTTCACTACAGACTTGTATGTGCCACTGAAGACGCATACACAGTAGTTTATATTATGTACATCACACTACATGTCTTCAGTGGCACATAACAGTCAGTAGTGATGCTAAAATTCGTAATATATTGTGCCTGGCGACATTAGTGCAGTGGCAAGTGACTGGCGACTATAGTGTTATCTACGGTAAGTGATGTAAGTAATGTGTAATATAATGTTTGTATGCTTGCGTGTCAGGGATCGAGGAAGTTTCAAGACAGTGGGTGGAAGCAAGTGCATGTGTATAGTTACGTGTGTATGTATGTATGGATGCAAATGTACATATAGGGAGTGTAGGGAACTAGGTATATATGAGAATAGTGATGTAATAGAATGTTTGCTTGATTGCATGTAGTAGAGAAGGTACGCAGAGAAGTTTTTGAAGGGTGTATATACGGGTTGGCAAGTGTACTACCTGTGTGTGTGTGTATGTGGTGGTATAGTGTAGGGAACTAGATTTATGTATATAAGTAAAGTGGAGTTGTAGTAAGGTGTAATATAATGTTTGCTTGATTGCGTGTACTAGCTAAGACAACTATAGCTATATTTGAAGGGTGGAACTGTGTGAGGAGAAAAGAACTATATTAATATGGTAATAGTTGTGTAATATAATGTTTGCTTGATTGCGTGTACTACCGGTACCTAGAGATCGAGGGTATCGAGAAGTTTTTGAAGGGCGTACGGGAATTAGCAAGTGTGTGTGAACGTGTGTGTGTATGTAGAAATGTAATGGGAAGAGGAGGAGTTATATATTTAGGAACTAGTTATATATGGTAAAAGGGATATAAGTCAGGTGTAATACTATAATGTTTGCTTGATTGCGTGTAGTACAGGGAGAACTTTTTGAAGGGCTACCTAGGATTATCAAGTATATGTATTCATATATAGTTGTATTTTACAGGGCCTGAGCAACGCTCGTGTGGCCCCGTCTCCATATCAACATTTTTTTCATTCATCCTTAGTGCTTGGTTTTGGCCGAAGCCAGCACCCCGGAGAGCGGGTCACAAACCCCGGCTAACACCCGGTACCCATTCACTGCTGGGTGGACAGGGGCTCGGGTTTTAAGGAAACAGCCCATATGTTTCCGCTCCGCCCGGGGATCGAACCCGGGACTTCTCGGTTGTGAACCGAGCGTGCTACCCCTACACTACGGAGTACCCTGTGTGTGCCTGTATGTGTGTGTTGCTATAGGAAGAGCAGATAACTATTCAACTAGTTATATATGGTAAAAGGGATATAAGTCAGGTGTAATACTATAATGTTTGCTTGATTGCGTGTACAGGGAGAACTTTTTGAAGGGCTAGAGGTGTGTATATGTGTGTATAGAAATGTGTTGATACAGGATAACAGGAGATGTAAGGAACTAGATATATATGATAATAATGATGTAATATAATGTTTGCTTGATTGCGTGTATTAGTGAGGGGTTTGAAGGCCGTGGCAGCAGCAAGTGGCTGTCCATGGTTGGCCAAGGCAGCGCCAATGACAGCCAGCCACACACAACCCCCGCCGATGTCACATCCCTATTATTACATTAAATAACACTACATTCCTACACTAACCCAATAAACCAAGACATTTAAATAACTCCATAGGTTTAGTTTTATATATGTATAGGTGTTAGGTTAAGGTAGGGAGGGTATTAGAGGGGTAATTAAGGTTTTTTGATGGGTGTGATGGTGCGAGCTGGAAGTTTCAGGAAAAGTGACGGACTGTTTTGTGTTTCCTCTGTGCAGCCGGCATTTAAACCCGAGCTCCAACCCAGGTCACGTCACGTCTGCAGACCTTGTTACAGCAGCAGCATGACCCCGAGGATAGTGTTACTAGTGGTGTGCCTGCTGGTGGCAGCTGCTGTGGCCGATGATGTGCAGCAGCTGGGCGACGGGGACTTTGACAGCACGACGGCCAGCTACGACACCGTGCTGGTCATGTTCTATGCCCCGTGGTGAGTGGCTGGTGCTGGCCCTGCCTTTATCCTGTGTTATTTCCTTATTAGGGTCCTACAGGCTATTCAAACAGCTTTTAAGACTCCCAATCAGCCTTTAATTTTCATGTTACTTTGTCGATTTGCGGCTGGAATGGTCGGGGGAATTGTGGTTTCTCAGCCTCCCGTTATTTTACTCTGACACTTATTTGTTTATTTGATGTTTTATGATGTGATGGTTTTCCTGCAATATCGATGTTATGCTGAGGGGGGCGGCGACCCCAAACACACTGGCCCTGTGTGTGTGGCCAGGTGGCTGCCACCCCCCCCGCCCGCCAGATAAGATACGGCCTTATCTTTGTGCGAGATAATTAGTATTCATATATTTGACGTGAATTTTTAGTAATCGGGTGAGTATGTCCGTAAAACTAGTTCAATACAATTACTCCCCATTGACCAATTCACTCCTGACCTCACTGGGCCCCAGACCCCCCTGCTAGTTAACTAACCTAGCCTGGGCCTTGATTTGGGGAGAAAAATGACCCTTCACCCCCACGGTAGTGATGGCACCCTGTGGCTGTCACCCCCGGGCACAGCTGATTGCCTCGCGTCAGGCCTTGCATCTGTCCATCACACTAATGGCACTGTGGACGTTGTGTGGCCGCCTGGCAACGTCTTCATCCGTATTCAATCTGCATGAGCTGCGACTTCCACCCCCGTGCTATCCACGTGGCACACCCGCCCCCCGTGTGTCACCCCCCCCCCCTTATTACGCCACTGCTGGCGGGGCAACCCTAATAATCATCAGCCTCTCCTCATTGTGTGTATGTGTGACCAAAAACACACCTTCATAGCCTATACAAAGCCATGAAAACAAATCACAAAGCCACTAGTACATGACTCTTCTGTACACTTGCCAATGCAACACATGCACCTCAATACACTTACAACATTGTAGAGTATTTGTCCTGACACAGAGAAAGATACACAAGCTGAGGCTGGTTTATAAAGTTGCATGTTTTTCGAAAGGGGAAATTTAAGGTTTTAAAAGTAAGATTAAAAATAGTCATAATATACCATGAGGCTGGTATATTTGCTGTACAGTTTGTCAAATGAGTAAAGTGTAGAGAGATTTCCAGTTCAGATTTTTAGTAAAGGATAGTCCAAGAATGTTCATTGTAGAAGACAGTTGAGTGTCATTGCAGAAGAGGGGATAGTTGTCTGGTAGGTTATGTCGAGTAGATAGGTGAAGAAATTGGGTTTTTGAGGCTGTATGTCATGTGAGTAAAGTTATAAGAAAGCTGAGCGTTTGCAGTCCTAGTGACCTGCCAGGGGTGTAAGAGACCTCTGAGAGGAAGGGTTGCAATAACACACTGCCTATATTTCATGATATTTATGCTGTATGCTGCATGGGATGATTCAAAGATATCCATTTCTGAAGAATATTAACCATGATTGATATATTTGCTGTAGTAATTTGTTTTGACTACCGTATGTCAAATGTCAGTACAGTTATAAGAAAGTTTAACCCCTTGAGGCCCAGAACGTAATTTCCATTGTAATTTATCTAGCATTAGACTATTTTTAATAAGATAATCAATATTTTATAGATATGACCTGTTTAGTATCCTTGTCCACTAGCTTATCTGGAATATTGAGCTACTTTTGTAATCCTATGCCTAACAACATAAGATTTTACATAGCAAAGGAAAGATCTGGGCGTGAAGGGTTACAGGATGTAAGAGTTCTAAGAGGAAGGGTTGCAATAATAGGCCTATATATACTATCATGTATGCTGTATGCTGCTCACATTAATATAGTCATGCTTAAGATTAGTCAGTGCTGCGACCAAGCCAGCAGCCATGCCGTGACAGCTGCTGGTAGGGGGCTTATACCTCTGGCGTGATAATACCAGATAAGAAAGATTTAGTTAAGCTTGGATTTGAAGTACAGATATCATGTTGGGAGTAGAATGAATTTACTTATGCATTGTTATCTTAACCCTTTCATGCCCAGATCTTTCCTTTGTTATAAAAAATTGTAGGTTGTCGAGCCATAAAATTACGAAAAGTAGCTTAATAAATCAAATTAGTTAGTGGACAAGGATACTAAACAGGTCATATCTATAAAATATTGCTTATATTCACTACAAATCTTCTAATGGTACCCAAATTACAATGGAAATTACGTTCTGGGTCTCAAGGGGTTAAGAAACTAGTTGAATAGTCAGATTATATTGTTCATTTATGGATTTTCTTTTCCCTTTTGTTATACGTATAGTTCATTTTAGGTTTTTTTGTTTTTATATAGTTCTTTGAAGGATTTCATTTTCTTTTGTTAGATTGTTCATTTAAGGATTTTTTTTATTGTTAACCTAACCTATGTAATACCTAACATAACTTCATCTAATATCTAAACTATCCTAGACTAGATCAGTAAATCAGGTTATAAGAGTTCATTGAAGGAAGATTTTTGCTAACCTAACCTAATACCTAAACTAGATCAGTAAATCGGGTTATAATACTTCATAAGAAAATAAGTAAGCTACAAGAGGCCGTGAGACCTACACGTGGTAGTTTGTCACCTAACACTACCTGCATCCACCTTCCATCCCCATCCATGAACCTATCCAGCCCTTCTTTAAAGCTCCCCAATGACTCTGCACTATCTACCTGTCTACTGTGTCCATTCCAATCATTCACCACCTGATTTGTGAACCAGTTTTTCCCTATTTAATTCATTCAAGGATGCATCTTCTCCTTCCCCGTGTCAGGTGTGGACATTGTAAGCGCCTGAAGCCAGAGTTTGAGAAAGCGGCGAGTGCCCTGAAGGGCAACGACCCGGCAGTCATCCTCGCCAAGGTGAGGCTCGGGGGGGAGAAGGCTGCCTGAAGCGCTCCTCAAGGGGGGGGTCTCATGGTTGTTTTGTGTGTAGTGAGGTATCGGATGGAAGTATAACATGAAAGTACAGGTTCACAATCTCTTATTCGAAAACCTTGGGACCAGACACTTCGGATTTCGGAATGGAAGATTTTTAGCGTAGATTTTAACGCTTTTTAATACTCTGAGGAAGTTCGTCACAAGCTGAAAGAAAGAAATTGTCACCCAGTAGAGGAGAGAGAGCAAGCATGCATGCATGCATGCAAGATGAGGGTTCTGCATGGCGTGTCAAATGTGTTGGCTGGGAAATACAAGGAGACAGAAAAGAATTAATAGAAAGTAGATCATCGTGACTTCTTTCAGGATAGAGAGAAAGAGGATCATAAAGTGTGGCCAGGTTTTTTTTTATTATTTTATATATACTTTTGAGCCTGTAGGCTATTATTGCCTGACAGATAGTCTGGAAAAAAATTCGGTTTTCGGAGCTTTTTGGTTTTCAGAATTTCGGATAAAAGATTGTGAACCTGTATAACAATAAATATAATAATAAAACTAACAATAGATGGAAGTATAACAGTGCATATAGACATTAATAGCTATAAAGTAGGCAGGTGTTAGCCCATTCTTCTGCTCAAATCTGTATTACTACTACTATATTTTTTCTCTGGGTCTTAAGTCTAAAGGGGACAAATAATAGTGTACAGGGGACAAATAATGATGTCTTAAGGGGACACTGATGCTTAAAGGGGGGATCTCTTGATTGCTGTTCTGTTAGTTATTTTTTTTATTATGGTCAAAATGCACTAAGGAAGCTTTGATTTTGATTTTGTCACCCTCTGTAGTGAAGATTGCTCTGTCAGTGGTCACGCCGCTGTTAAGTAGTGAGGATATTGCGAGTGGTAGTGATGATACGAGGAATGCACCAATCAGCTGCCCCGTAGAATAGGAGGAGGCAGGGGGCGTGGCTTCCTTACTGCATTTTGACCATAATAAAAAAAATAGACATAGTGAGGTATAGGGTAGACCTGATGGGGCATAAGGTATAGGTATTAGCCCCTTCGTGAGCTCAAATCTGTATTCCTGGCCATGGGGAGTGTTGTGTGTGTAGTGAGGTATTAGGCGGAAGTATAACAGTGCATGTAGGTATTGTTGGCTATAAGTACAGATATTAGCTTATATTTAGGCCAGATATTAAATTTTTTCTCCAGGTCGTGTTGGAACTTTATTTTGGGACACATAAATATAACAATTAAACTAACAGATTAAAGTATAACAGTGCATAATTATAGACTTTGTTGGCCATATAGTATAGGTCTTAGCCCATTCTACAGCTCAAATCTGTACTCCTTGACTTTCTTCTCAAGGTCTTGGTGGAACTTGTGATGTGTGTTGTGCCGACTCTTCATTAGTTCTTGTGTACATGAAGTCAAGAGATTAAGATAATGATGTCAGAACTTCAGAAGCAAAGGGTATTACAACGCACTCAAATAGTTAAGAAAAATAAGGAAGCTACAAGAGGCCGTTACTAGTTCATATCAGACTGTCAATACTGGAGTGGTGACCTGTGCTGCACTTACTCGCTCCTGTAATACCTCGGTGATTGGTCTTGGTATGACCTAAATAGTAGATGTTCTAACACTATAGTCTATTTTTTTTATTATGGTCAAAATGCATTAAGGAAGCCACGCCCCCTGCCTGCCCTTCTATTCTACGGGGCAGCTGATTGGTGCATTCCTCGTATCATCACTACCAATCACAGTATCTTCACTACTTAACAGCGGCGTGACCACTGGGTTAGACATCTTCACTACAGAGGGTGACAAAATCAAAAATCCCTCTGTAGTGAAGATTGCTCTGTCCAGTGGTCACGCCGTTGTTAAGTAGTGAAGATACTGTGATTGGTAATGATGATACGAGGAATGCACCAATCAGCTGCCCCGTAGAATAGAAGGGCAGGCAGGGGGCGTGGCTTCCTTACTGCATTTTGACCATAATAAAAAAAATAGACTATAACACTTATGGTTTACTCTTTCCTGTAATGCCTCCCTGTACTGTTTTTAAGATTGTTTTACTGATAATTATTGGTTTTACTTAGGCCTGATGTATTTTTTTTGTATGTCTTCTCTTTGTTTCCAAGTCAGTAGTCTCTCATTGTCTACTTCTTCCATCTTAGTTATCAGTTTAAATTTTTTTATTTAGTCTCCTCTTCTCTGCTCGGTTTAAAGAGCATTTGACTAAAGGCTGATTCACACTGGCGTTTTTTCGGCATTTTTATCTGACGAGAAGTCTGTCTCTTGAAAAACCGAGCGATCGGTGTGTGATTTTTGTTGAAAACCTATTGCGATCATGACACAGACCCAGACCCAGACCCTTTCTCGTCAGATAAAAATGCCGAAAAAACGCCAGTGTGAATCAGCCTTAAGTATGACCTAATTAGAGGAAGAGTGTTTCTTCCATCTTAGCTATCAGCTTAAAAATTGTTTGGCTCAGTACGTCCTAAATAGATGTTACCGTTCTACAGGTTGTACTTCCCTTAATAATTCCTGTGTTACCTTCATGTAGCTACAGTGTTTAGCTAAGTCGGACCTAAATACAGTAAAACCTCTCTTATCCGGACCCTCATTATTCGGACTTTGACATTATTCGGACCTCCTCTTTTTTTTTTTTTTTTTTTTTAGGGGGTCGAAATTTCCTAGCTATATATACACCTAGAATTATTATTATTATTTTTTTTAATAGGGGTCGAAATTTCCTAGTTATATATATATATATATATATATATATATATATATATATATATATATATATATATATATATATATATATATATATATATATATATATATATATATATATATATACACACAGAACCTCATTTAACCGGCATTTAAAACAACGGCAGCCTCAAAACAACGGCACTAATCGACCTAGGCATTTTTTTTCTTTCTTTTTTTTCTTTTTTTTTCTTTCTCTCCGGGCCTCCAGCAGGGAGGACCACGGGCTAGCTTGAGCCCGTCAGAGAGATCCTGTGAAAAAAGAGAGGAGAGTGTTCGTGCTGCTGGCGTGGGACACGAGGACTGGCTTGTCCATCCTGACGAGGAGTGCGGGGTAGAAAGGGGCACTCAGCAGGCTAACCCAGGCATTAATTAGGTATAATTATTTCAAAAACTGAGAAAATCGGCAGAAATTTAGTTCAAATTTGGCGGGGTACGCAGGGTTGGCAACCCTTTCATCCCTTTCACTGGTAAACTCTGGAACTCTCTTCCTGTTTCTAGTTTTCCACTTTCCTATGACTTAAATCTTTTCAAAAGAAGAGTAACAAGACACCTCCCGAACAAAATTGGCTCACCCCTCTTTTTTATTTTATTCTCTTACTGTCTTCTTTATAGGGACTGGCAACTAAGCGGGCTTTGTGTTACCCATTTTTGTTGTGCCCTTGGCCAGTTCCTTTGATATGTATATAATAATAAAAATAAAAAATAAAGTATTTTGGGCGATTCCATAAGAGTAACTCTCAAAAACAACGGCAAAATGAGTTATCCGGCATGCGCTCCCCCCCCCCCCCCCCCCCCCCCCCCCCCCCGAGGGTGGCCGGATAAACGAGGTTCTCCTGTGTATATATATATTACACCTAGATTTTTTTTTTTTTTTTTTTTTTTTTTTTTTTTTTTTCTCTCTCTCCTCCTCCCCCCCTCTCTCTCCATATCCCCCCATTATTCGGATCCTTGCATTACTCGGACCACTCCTTGGCCCAATTAGTCCCAATATGATAGGTTTTACTGTATAACTTTCTTCAGGTTGACTGCACAGAGAAAGTTTGTCTTCACTTTCTCGAATTTTAAAAACCCACACCTTGTAGAGGTTTGCATAGAAAAAAAAACCCATATCCATTTGGTAAATCATCAAATATTAAAACGATAAAAAATTGAACTGGTCTGAAAAACTAGTCCCGGTTACATTGTAATTTTTTACCATATATACAGTGTACTTCAATTGCTCCTTCCCGTAATGCCTCCATTTACAGTGTTTAGCTATGAATCGCCCTAAATAAATATAACTAGGTTGACTGTATACCTCCATGTACTGTATTTTAGAGTTGTGTTTTACAGAGCCTGAGCTATTTATTTTGTATGTCCTCTTGTGTAGCGACCTTCTCTTTGTTTCAGAGTCAGTAGTCTCTCATAGTCTTTGTTTCAGAGTCAGTAGTCTCTCATAGTCTGTTTCTTCCATCTTAGTTATCAGTTTTAAAATTGTTATAGTCTTTCTCTTCTCTGCTCGAGTGTTGGTAACTTTATCTCTTTCAACCTTTCCTCATATTCCTTTATAAATTGTTTAGGTAAGTATGACCTAAATAAATATAACTGTAGGTTGACTGCACTGAGGACGGCAAGGACACGTGCAGCCGCTTCCAGGTGTCCGGCTACCCCACCCTCAAGATCTTCCGCGGCGGCGACCTGTCCTCTGACTACAACGGCCCGCGGGAAGCCAGTGAGTGGTGGCCGGGGGGGTAGTAGTAGTGGCAGTAGTAGTAGTAGTAGTAGTAGTAGTAGTAGTGGCAGTAGTAGTAGTAGTGGCAGTAGTAGTAGTAGTGGTAGTGGTGGTGGTAGTAGTAGTAGTAGTAGTAGTGGCAGTAGTAGTAGTAGTAGTAGTGGCAGTAGTAGTAGTAGTAGTAGTAGGTGATGAGGGGCTGATGTAACATTTTATGACATCCTCAGCTACTATTTAGGGAGATGGATGAAAATTTAAAACTCTATATAACGGAACTCTGCTTGGCTGAATAAGTATTAGTCCATTAAATTGAGCTTCTACTGTATATGCAAAGCTGTGGGATTGTGGCGGAGAAACTTTCAAATACCGCCACAGTGAAATAGTAGTCCTGTGTTTATCATTATATTTAGCCTCAAAACATTACAGTAGTTATTGACAATGGCTACAGTCTCTTAGTTATTGACAATGGCTACAGTCTCTTAGTTATTGACAATGGCTACAGTCTCTTAGTTATTGACAATGGCTACAGTCTCTTAGTTATTGACAATGGCTACAGTCTCTTAGTTATTGACAATGGTTACAGTCTCTTAGTTATTGACATGGCTACAGTCTCTTAGTTATTGACATGGCTACAGTCTAGTTATGACAATGCTACAGTCTCTTAGTTATTGACAATGGCTACAGTCTCTTGGTTATTGACAATGGCTACAGTCTTAGTTATTGACAATGGCTACAGTCTTAGTTATTGACAATGGCTACAGTCTTAGTTATTGACAATGGCTACAGTCTTAGTTATTGACAATGGCTACAGTCTTAGTTATTGACAATGGCTACAGTCTCTTAGTTATTGACAATGGCTACAGTCTTAGTTATTGACAATGGCTACAGTCTTAGTTATTGACAATGGCTACAGTCTTAGTTATTGACAATGGCTACAGTCTTAGTTATTGACAATGGCTACACTCTTAGTTATTGACAATGGCTACACTCTTAGTTATTGACAATGGCTACAGTCTTAGTTATTGACAATGGCTACACTCTTAGTTATTGACAATGGCTACAGTCTTAGTTATTGACAATGGCTACACTCTTAGTTATTGACAATGGCTACACTCTTAGTTATTGACAATGGCTACAGTCTTAGTTATTGACAATGGCTACAGTCTTAGTTATTGACAATGGCTACAGTCTTAGTTATTGACAATGGCTACAGTCTTAGTTTATTGACAATGGCTACAGTTCTTAGTTATTGACAATGGCTACAGTCTCTTAGTTATTGACAATGGTTACAGTCTCTTGGTTATTGACAATGGCTACAGTCTTGGTTATTGACAATGGCTACAGTCTTAGTTATTGACAATGGCTACAGTCTCTTGGTTATTGACAATGGCTACAGTCTCTTGGTTATTGACAATGGCTACAGTCTTGGTTATTGACAATGGCTACAGTCTTAGTTATTGACAATGGTTACAGTCTCTTGGTTATTGACAATGGCTACAGTCTCTTGGTTATTGACAATGGCTACAGTCTCTTAGTTATTGACAATGGCTACAGTCTCTTAGTTATTGACAATGGCTACAGTCTCTTGGTTATTGACAATGGTTACAGTCTCTTAGTTATTGACAATGGCTACAGTCTCTTAGTTATTGACAATGGCTACAGTCTCTTAGTTATTGACAATGGTTACAGTCTCTTGGTTATTGACAATGGCTACAGTCTCTTGGTTATTGACAATGGCTACAGTCTCTTAGTTATTGACAATGGCTACAGTCTCTTAGTTATTGACAATGGCTACAGTCTCTTAGTTATTGACAATGGTTACAGTCTCTTAGTTATTGACAATGGTTACAGTCTCTTAGTTATTGACAATGGTTACAGTCTCTTGGTTATTGACAATGGCTACAGTCTCTTGGTTATTGACAATGGCTACAGTCTCTTGGTTATTGACAATGGCTACAGTCTTAGTTATTGACAATGGCTTACAGTCTCTTGGTTATTGACAATGGTTACAGTCTCTTAGTTATTGACAATGGCTACAGTCTCTTAGTTATTGACAATGGCTACAGTCTCTTGGTTATTGACAATGGTTACAGTCTCTTAGTTATTGACAATGGCTACAGTCTCTTAGTTATTGACAATGGCTACAGTCTCTTGGTTATTGACAATGGTTACAGTCTCTTAGTTATTGACAATGGCTACAGTCTTAGTTATTGACAATGGCTACAGTCTCTTAGTTATTGACAATGGTTACAGTCTCTTGGTTATTGACAATGGTTACAGTCTCTTGGTTATTGACAATGGCTACAGTCTCTTGGTTATTGACAATGGCTACAGTCTCTTGGTTATTGACAATGGCTACAGTCTTAGTTATTGACAATGGTTACAGTCTCTTAGTTATTGACAATGGTTACAGTCTCTTGGTTATTGACAATGGCTACAGTCTCTTGGTTATTGACAATGGCTACAGTCTCTTGGTTATTGACAATGGCTACAGTCTCTTAGTTATTGACAATGGTTACAGTCTCTTGGTTATTGACAATGGCTACAGTCTCTTAGTTATTGACAATGGTTACAGTCTCTTGGTTATTGACAATGGCTACAGTCTCTTGGTTATTGACAATGGCTACAGTCTCTTGGTTATTGACAATGGCTACAGTCTTAGTTATTGACAATGGCTACAGTCTCTTAGTTATTGACAATGGCTACAGTCTCTTGGTTATTGACAATGGCTAGTCTTAGTTATTGACAATGGCTACAGTCTCTTAGTTATTGACAATGGCTACAGTCTCTTGGTTATTGACAATGGTTACAGTCTCTTAGTTATTGACAATGGCTACAGTCTTAGTTATTGACAATGGCTACAGTCTCTTGGTTATTGACAATGGTTACAGTCTCTTAGTTATTGACAATGGCTACAGTCTTAGTTATTGACAATGGCTACAGTCTCTTGGTTATTGACAATGGCTACAGTCTCTTAGTTATTGACAATGGCTACAGTCTCTTGGTTATTGACAATGGCTACAGTCTCTTAGTTATTGACAATGGCTACAGTCTCTTAGTTATTGACAATGGCTACAGTCTCTTAGTTATTGACAATGGCTACAGTCTCTTGGTTATTGACAATAGTTACAGTCTCTTAGTTATTGACAATGGCTACAGTCTTAGTTATTGACAATGGCTACAGTCTCTTGGTTTTTGACAATGGCTACAGTCTCTTAGTTATTGACAATGGCTACAGTCTCTTGGTTATTGACAATGGCTACAGTCTCTTAGTTATTGACAATGGCTACAGTCTCTTAGTTATTGACAATGGCTACAGTCTTAGTTATTGACAATGGCTAACAGTCTCTTAGTTATTGACAATGGCTACAGTCTTAGTTATTGACAATGGCTACAGTCTTAGTTATTGACAATGGTTACAGTCTCTTAGTTATTGACAATGGTTACAGTCTCTTAGTTATTGACAATGGCTACAGTCTCTTAGTTATTGACAATGGCTACAGTCTCTTAGTTATTGACAATGGCTACAGTCTCTTAGTTATTGACAATGGCTACAGTCTCTTGGTTATTGACAATGGCTACAGTCTCTTAGTTATTGACAATGGCTACAGTCTTAGTTATTGACAATGGCTACAGTCTTAGTTATTGACAATGGTTACAGTCTCTTAGTTATTGACAATGGCTACAGTCTCTTGGTTATTGACAATGGTTACAGTCTCTTAGTTATTGACAATGGTTACAGTCTCTTAGTTATTGACAATGGCTACAGTCTCTTGGTTATTGACAATGGTTACAGTCTCTTGGTTATTGACAATGGTTACAGTCTCTTAGTTATTGACAATGGCTACAGTCTTAGTTATTGACAATGGCTACAGTCTCTTAGTTATTGACAATGGTTACAGTCTCTTAGTTATTGACAATGGCTACAGTCTCTTAGTTATTGACAATGGTTACAGTCTCTTAGTTATTGACAATGGTTACAGTCTCTTAGTTATTGACAATGGCTACAGTCTCTTGGTTATTGACAATGGTTACAGTCTCTTAGTTATTGACAATGGTTACAGTCTCTTAGTTATTGACAATGGCTACAGTCTCTTGGTTATTGACAATGGCTACAGTCTCTTAGTTATTGACAATGGTTACAGTCTCTTAGAAGCCTCGGTGCAGTGTCATCTGTTGATAGGACATTGCACCAAGCTGGCTCCAACACTTCCATGTTATGCTCTCGCACTTACAAGCATCAAGAATTTTTTTATTGTGTATTGAAAAAGTAAAGGAAAACAAGTGTACGTATGTATAAAGACGTGAAATACTGGTAACTTATTCCTTGCTGTTAACAATAAGCATAATCTAAATCTTCAATATCGTGTACCTAAGGCCACACACTTGCCCCTGAATTAACGAAGGGGTTTGTTTCAGATGGCATTGTCAAGTTAAAGGAGTTTAAGTTTAAGAATGTGTAGAAACTAAATACTGGTAACTTTTTCATTTATATAATTATTAAAGTTTTATTATCAATGTAGCTAACGACACAATTAACCTTGAACTAACAAAGATATTTCCGTATTCCAGATGGCATTGTCAAGTTCATGCGGTCGCAGGTTGGTCCCGCCTCCAAGGAGCTCACCTCCGTGGATATGGCGGAGGCCTTCCTGGCGGCCCCGGAGGTCAGCGTGGTGTACTTCGGCGACGACTCCGGCCTGAAGGGTGAGCTTGAAAATTTATATGCTAGTGTTTTCCTTATGAGAAGGTTTAGTGGGGTGGAATTTTGTTGAACCATAACTCTTACTAGTTTATCCATCTAAACATACCTTCAACATTTTCTTCTATATAGAGTAAGGACATTTTCTAATATATAGAGTAAGGACATTTTCTAATATATAGAGTAAGGACATTTTCTTCTGTATAGAGTAAGGACATTTTCTTCTGTATAGAGTAAGGACATTTTCTTCTATATAGAGTAAGGACATTTTCTTCTATATAGAGTAAGGACATTTTCTTCTGTATAGAGTAAGGACATTTTCTTCTGTATAGTAGTTTTAAAGGAGACATTTTCTTCTATATAGAGTAAGGACATTTTCTTCTATATAGAGTAAGGACATTTTCTTCTATATAGAGTAAGGACATTTTCTTCTATATAGAGTAAGGACATTTTCTTCTATATAGAGTAAGGACATTTTCTTCTATATAGAGTAAGGACATTTTCTTCGTACAATAAGTTTATTTGGGTGACCTTTTCATTAACCCTGTCACGTACGAAAAGTTTATTAAGGTTTTCCGTCCACTGGGACATCAATTTGGGGCTCTCTAAGTTGCCCCGCGGAATGGCCTGACTGTGCGGCGAATGTTTTGTTTGTGTTATCAATTTCAACCACGATTATTCTTTTTTCCTGGCATTATTATATATCGTTGGTTTCGCAAGAGATTATTCTGCCTTATGAAAGTAAAAAATAACAAGAAATGCAAATAAATAGCGGAGTTTAACGACTTCAAAAAACATTGAGTAAAGAGAAATAAGAAATACTTACGTTCACCACTTCGTAGCTCGATACTTCCTGAGTCGACTTTTTATGGTTTATATGCCAATAAAAGCGGACTTTTATGAGGATTCCAACGCTACCATTATAATTTTCATATGGCCAGTAGATTTTGAGAAAATGGAGGAAGACTGAAACAAATGTTGGAAGACGGATGGCTAAGAAGGCGGGCTAACACGCTGCCTGCTGAGAGGGAACAGGGATACGGGGCCCTTATCACTTCAAATCCATTCGCACGAGCGAGTTGACAATTATTTTATAGGCCTAGCTTGGATCTTTTACGCAGAAAATTTTGACGCGATTCTGATAAATACTTTATTTTTGGCGAATTTTTTTGTTTTTTGACTCAATTTGCGTCAAAAGCAAACACGGGCCCGTTTTGACGCGATCGCGTCACCGTGCGTGAAAGGGTTAAGGTGTTTGAATGGACAATTTAACTTATTTTATTTTTCATGTAACATACAGTTTACAGGCTAGTTTGTCCATTATGAGGTTGCATTGTGAGCATTGAAGAGGTTGAGGCAATGGCATAGAATGATAGAATGACTCCAAGGTGAGGCGGAGGGAGGGAGTCATTTAAGGCCAAAAAAAGGGGGAAATGTGCGAGGCGGAGGGGCGGGGAAGGTTTCTTTACGTGTTAGTGTGACCATTATGAGTAGGTACAAGTAGGGTGGTATTTTTTATAACCATAACTATACCAGTCCGTCCATCAAACTTTTTCTTCAATACAGATGAAGGAAATTAACTGTTGTGAGGTGGAAGTCTCATTGACCCCCTTGTGACCCAGAACGTAATTTCCATTGTTATTTGGGTACCATTAGACAATTTTTAGTGAATATAAGTAATATTTTATAGTTTTGACCTGTTTAGTATCCTTGCCAACTAACTAATTGGGTATATTCAGTTACTTTTCGTAATTTTATGGCTTAACAGACGAATTGTTATATAGCAAAGGAAAGATCTGGGCGTGAAGGGGTTAAGGGGTTGGAGTTTGAAATTTTTTGAGTAGTCTGTTCCACACATTATAATTGGATGTGTCACTTGAAGCTGTTCTGGCATCTTTCAGTTCAAGGAAACAAAGCATTATATTTTCCTTCTACATTTACTACCTGTATATATGTTCTTACTTAGATTGAGGTAATTATATATTTTACTTGTCTGTTAAATGTGACACTTTTGAAGGCTAGCTGGGAAAAAAAGGCTTAATTTTTACTTTGCAAGAAAATTTAATGTTTTTCAAATAGTTTTTTTGCAATTAGTTTTCACCTTGCAATTTTTTTTGTTTTTTTGCAATTAGTTTTCACCTTGCAAAAAAATTAAGTGTTTAATTTTGTTTCTGCAAATAGTCTGAACTATCAAGATTGTCAGTCATTTAGTAACATTAGCAGGGCTCAATCTTTGTTTATTTATTTGATACATACTATGCTAATTTTCTTCCCCATTCCATGATCTATTTTACAAGGGTGTTACTTCAAAGTGGTATTTTATCTTATCTATATATCATTCTGCTTCCTCTTCCCTTCACAGACGCGTTCCTACAGGCTGCCGACAAGCTCCGAGAGACGGTGAGGTTTGCACACTCGGTCAAGGCGGAGGTGGACGAGAAGTACGGCCACAAGAATGTTATTGTGCTGTTCCGACCCAAGCACCTGAGCAACAAGTTTGAGCCGTCGTCCTTGGTGTACGAGGGCGTGGAGGAGAAGGCCGCCATCCAGGCCTTCCTCAAGAAGAACTAGTGAGTACATGACAAGTGTTGATATTACATTATTATGACATTATTATTTACATTATTCAATTTAACCCTTTCATGTACAAATGACGTCTTTGAGGGTCATCCGGTACGTGTAGGCCATACGTACAAATGACTTCTTTGAGCGTCATCCGGTATGTGTAGGCCATGCGTACAAATGACTTCTTTGAGCGTCATCCGGTACGTGTAGGCCATACGTACAAATGACTTCTTTGAGCGTCATCCGGTACGTGTAGGCCATACATACAAATGACTTCTTTGAGCGTCATCCGGTACGTGTAGGCCATACGTACAAATGACTTCTTTGAGCGTCATCCGGTACGTGTAGGCCATACGTACAAATGACTTCTTTGAGCGTCATCCGGTACGTGTAGGCCATACATACAAATGACTTCTTTGAGCGTCATCCGGTACGTGTAGGCCATACGTACAAATGACTTCTTTGAGGGTCATCCGGTACGTGTAGGCCATACATACAAATGACTTCTTTGAGCGTCATCCGGTACGTGTAGGCCATACGTACAAATGACTTCTTTGAGCGTCATCCGGTACGTGTAGGCCATACGTACAAATGACTTCTTTGAGCGTCATCCGGTACGTGTAGGCCATACGTACAAATGACTTCTTTGAGCGTCATCCGGTACGTGTAGGCCATACGTACAAATGACTTCTTTGAGCGTCATCCGGTACGTGTAGGCCATACATACAAATGACTTCTTTGAGCGTCATCCGGTACGTGTAGGCCATACGTACAAATGACTTCTTTGAGGGTCATCCGGTACGTGTAGGCCATACGTACAAATGACTTCTTTGAGCGTCATCCGGTACGTGTAGGCCATACGTACAAATGACTTCTTTGAGCGTCATCCGGTACGTGTAGGCCATACGTACAAATGACTTCTTTGAGCGTCATCCGGTACGTGTAGGCCATACGTACAAATGACTTCTTTGAGCGTCATCCGGTACGTGTAGGCCATACGTACAAATGACTTCTTTGAGCGTCATCCGGTACGTGTAGGCCATACATACAAATGACTTCTTTGAGCGTCATCCGGTACGTGTAGGCCATACGTACAAATTACGTCTTTGAGCGTCATCCGGTACGTGTAGGCCATACGTACAAATGACTTCTTTGAGCGTCATCCGGTACGTGTAGGCCATACGTACAAATGACGTCTTTGAGCGTCATCCAAAAATAATATTTTAAAATATTTATTAAAAATCTTAAAAAGCGCGCGGTTGACGCGAGATTCACTTGACCGTTGGAGCGAATTACAATATTATATTAAAATATATTTTGTATAATATTATATAAAATATATTTTATAAAAAAAAAAAAACTACGCTATCTTTCACTTCGTTGTATGGCTTTATTTTTGAGCGAATTACAATATATTATACTTCATTGGAAAGGAAATTTATTCAGCTATGTCATGGAATGTAGAAAAATCTAATATGATAAGTTGAATTTTGGCATATTATTTTTTGCCGCAAGGTGTTATTATTTTTTTTTTTTCACTTCTAACTCGAGGTTTTGTAAGTTATTTTCACGCTAGCGTATTTTTTTAACATTGTATGATATAGGAAATGATCTTAGCTTAAAAACGAAACATAATTGAACTCGATACCTTTGATAGTTTAGTTTCTAGACGCGGTGGAAGTACAACTTCTTTCCCGCGAGTGACATTTCGGGTGACAATGGGTTTACGCGGGACAACAAAAAGTGAATGACAATGGTGATGTGAAAGGGTTAATAAGACTAAATGGGGGATTGAAGTGTCCGTTGCTGGGTATTCGTGGGTCGGACGCCATTATTTT